>RAOY01000014.1:131773-534373 GCA_009806085.1 Neurospora cerealis
CCCCCCCCCCCCCCCCCCCCCCCCCCCCCCCCCCCCCCCCCCGGTTTGAAACTAAGAAACCAACCAGACCAGACTGGCTAACAAGAAGCTTCTGAACGCTGTCTGTCGGTGCCTGGTATAAGAAGCTATGAGCTAAATATTGGATGCTCACAGCCTCCTCAGGTATATGTTCAATTGATTTATGGTCGCTCAGATGAACGGATTCATAATATAGCAAGCAATTGCTTGAACCGACCTTTTGGTCGCCGTGAATCTTTCGGTTCCTGATACCTGAGCGATACTCCCACCCGCATCTCGATACAACGCAGAGCCTAGGAGAAACTGCTTCGAACGTCGGACAGACACTTGGGTATAGACTTAGTTCCCACCTCACCCAGTATATGCTGACTTATGTAATTCTGAGCACTTGGAGAATGGTTCTAGACCAACCCTTGTATCCAAAGTGTAAATCATTCCGATCTCTTCAGGAGCAGAGGTTCCAAGGGAGGAAGGCGGCTTCGTTGTCTTTGCTCCATCATTTAAAGCCAATTCGACTCCGATTCTTAAAGCAGGGTTAGGGTTAAATCAGCAGTCTGCACCAGACAAGGACCCCTGCGTTGGCTGTCGCGTGGCGCCCTCCCTCGTCACGGTCTCGGTGTCGCAGATGGCCGAAGTCGAGACCTCGACAACTCCCAGCTCCGTCAAAGGGACCTCCTCGTCCTTGTCCCAAACAGTATCTGAATAGCGACCGAATCGGTCTTGTTTTGCCCCTAGGGTTCAATTTGTTCTACAAAGAATACATCGCACTGCACGCCGGCCGCGCAGTCCCCGCTGCTATTGAGTAGTAGCACCCTCTCTTTTTCCGGTGAACGGGTCAATCCCGCCAAACAGCCACATCGAGGTGCAATCGTGTCCAAAAGCAGATTATCTGGGCGCAATCGTTCCTCGCCCGTCTTCGCCATGCCAGCCACGTACTCGGACGATACTCTACGGTCTGGCCTCGATCGCTTCAGAGACCATGGTCCCAGCCAGCATCGAAGAAGCATGTCGCAAGAAACAGACTCCACCGTATCCACGACGAGCATCGTCTTCGATCGCATACAAGAGCGTCTCGATACCAAGGAGTTTCCGACTCGCGGCACCGATGGCGACGACGACGACTCGCTCAAGGACGAGCTAAACAATGACGATCTCGAGACCGGGCCCTTCTTGGGCAACGCGAGCCCGTTTTCTCGTTCAGACCAGCGCTCGCCCGGCGACGGCCAGCGTATGGATCGCAGTTTGAGGAGATGGCTATTTATCGTCTCCGGAGCGTTGGTCGCCACTTGGGTCATTGGCCTCTTCGTCTTCGTCTCGACCAAGGCTTATAAACCATCCTCCTCCTTCGCGCATGACCCCCAAGCAACAGTCACGCACGGCAGTGGAAAGAAAGTCACCCTAGACCAAGTCTTGAACAATGAATGGCGCGCAAAGAGCCATTCCATCAGGTGGATCGCCGGTGCAAACGGAGAAGATGGCCTTCTTCTGGAGAAGGAGGGCGCCGGGAAAGACTACCTTGTGGTCGAGGATGTGCGATCCCAGAACCCTTCGGCCGTCCAAGCCTCCAAGAGCAAGACCCTGATCAAGGAGAAATTGTTTGAATTTGCCAACAAAACATACTGGCCCACTGTCACGGTTCCCAGCCGGGATCTGAAGAAAGTCTTGCTTGCGACGGACGTTCAGAACAACTGGCGCCACTCATACTACGCTGTCTACTGGATCTTTGATGTTGAGACTCAGCAAGTTGAGCCTCTGGTTCCCTACGATGTCGATGCTCGTCTCCAGTTGGCGTCATGGAGCCCTACCAGTGATGCCATTGTCTACACCCGGGATAACAACATGTTCCTTCGCAAACTCGACAGTGATAAGATTGTGCAGATCACCAGGGACGGCAGTGCAGACGTCTTCAACGGTGTCCCCGACTGGGTCTACGAGGAAGAGGTGTTGGCAAGCGGTGTTGCTACCTGGTGGTCCGAGGACGGTAATTACGTTGCCTTCCTGCGAACCAACGAAACAGGCGTCCCCGAGTATCCCATCCAGTACTTTGTGTCAAGACCCAGTGGCGAGGAGCCCAAACCGGGAGAGGAGAACTACCCCGAGGTCAGACAAATCAAGTACCCGAAGGCCGGCGCACACAACCCCATTGTCGACCTCGAGTTCTATGATGTTAAACGTGGCGATGTCTTCTCCGTTGATATCTCAGGCCGTTTTGCCGACGACGATCGCCTTATCACCGAGGTTGTCTGGGCCGGGAAGCAGGTATTGATCAAGGAGACAAACAGAGTGAGTGATGTAATGCGCGTCGTGCTGGTTGATGTGGGATCGCGCACTGGAAAGGCAGTCAGAACCGTTGATGTCAACGCCATCGACGGTGGCTGGTTCGAGATCTCCCACAAGACCAAGTTCATCCCGGCTGATCCTGCCAACGGTCGGCCTGATGATGGCTATGTCGACACCATCATTCACGACAATGGAGATCATCTGGCATACTTCACGCCGTTGGACAACCCAGACCCCATCATGCTCACCTCTGGGGACTATGAAGTTGTCGATGCGCCATCTGCCGTTGACCTGCAAAGGAACCTCGTCTACTTTGTTTCTACCAAAGAATCCTCGATCCAGCGTCATGTCTACCAGGTCAAGCTGACCGGAGAAGATATGACACCGGTGACGGACACTTCCAAGGAGGGTTACTACGCCATCTCGTTCTCGACCGGTGCCGGATACGCCTTGGTGTCCTACCAGGGCCCAGACATTCCCTGGCAAAAGGTCATCAGCACCCCGAGCAACCCCGACAAGTACGAGCACGTCGTGGAGGAGAATAAAGATCTCGCCGAAGCCGCCAAGAAGCACGAACTTCCGATCAATATCTATGGCACTATTAACGTCGACGGCGTAGAACTCAACTACATCGAGAGACGTCCGCCACACTTTGACAAGAACAAGAAGTATCCCGTGCTGTTCCAACAGTACAGCGGTCCCGTCTCTCAGACCGTCAAGAAAACCTTCGCTGTCGACTTCCAGTCGTTTGTCGCTGCTGGTCTCGGTTATATCTGCATCACGGTCGACGGGCGTGGAACAGGCTTCATCGGCCGCAAGAACCGCGTCATGATCCGGGGCAACCTCGGTACCTGGGAGTCTCACGATCAAATCGCTTCCGCGAAGCACTGGGCCCAAAAGGACTATATCGACGAAGACCGCCTTGCCATCTGGGGCTGGAGCTACGGCGGCTACATGACGCTCAAGACCCTCGAGCAAGACGCGGGACAGACCTTTAAATACGGCATGGCCGTCGCCCCCGTTACCGACTGGCGCTTCTACGACAGCATCTACACGGAGCGATATATGCGCACTCCGCAGACGAACCCCGAAGGTTATGAGGGAGCCGCCGTCACTAACGCCACTGCCCTTTCGCAGAACGTGCGCTTCCTGCTAATGCATGGCGTGGCCGACGATAATGTGCATATGCAGAACTCGCTTACGCTTTTGGACCGGCTTGATCAGTCAAGCGTTGAGAACTATGATGTTCATGTGTTCCCGGATAGCGATCATGGCATTTACTTTCATAACGCTAACCGGATTGTGTTTGATAGTGAGTATACCATTGTGTTGTTATGGCTGAGTCCACTGTAAATGCTGACTGAAGTACACAGAACTGACGAACTGGCTTGTCAATGCTTTTAACGGCGAGTGGCTTAAAATCGCCAACGCGCAGCCTAATGGTATGAAGCGGCGTGCTGTTCTCACTGCTTGATCATGATAAGCAGTGTCTTGTTCAAGGTACAGAATTGCTGCTCCATGCTCATGGCGTTTGGGTGGACAAAGGAGGCGTTTCGGCTTGGTTGGTTATAAGCAGGTGGTCAGTTGTTCTTTGCATACAGTTTCTAGATATATGAGGAAAGGAAAGCATGGTATATGTATACCTTCCAAAGGGTTTGAATCTTCTTGTGTGCTTGAGTGCATGTTACTTGCCCTGCTTTAAAAGACATGCATCCCGGGGTGTCATTCCGCCAGTTCGGTCCAAGCCATCCGTTCGACTGGTTCTCGGCTTCTGTCCCATCAACAATCCGAACACTTCAGTTATGAACAAGCGAATCTGCAAGTGATATTAGCGCAAGGATGGATGGTAGGTCGGTGGTGGTTGGGGGGCTTCCCCGGATTTCCCAGAGTATGGGTGGGAAGGCCTTCCCCACAAACCCGATCCGGATATTCGGGGCGTGATCCCCTTGTAGTGTCGTCGCATTGGCATCTCAACTTCCAACGCCAGGAACGCGATCCCGGCCGAATGGGATTACCTAGGTGTGGGCGGTTGACGATGCCGTCCGCCTTAATCAGCCGGGGAACGATGCGCCGGGGTTCAACATGTAGCATCAGAAGAACTGTGAAATATATAACAAGTTATCCCTCCGCCTGGGACCAGTTCCATCACATACCTGTCTAGTCGGAGCACATCCAAGGCACATAGATTCTGGTTCCCTCATATCTGCCTTCTGGACAAGATGCACACCCCAACTATCCTCTCCCTGGTGCTCACTCTAGCAGCCGCCGTCTTCGCCGCTCCCCAACCCCAGCCTCAGCCAGCCCAACCCGACCACCGTCCTCCCCATCCCTCTCACAAGAACACCGGCACCATCAAGTGCCCCCTAATCTTCGACGGCCGCATCAAGACCCGCACACAACCAACCGACTTCGACAGCTCCGCCACCTCCCTCTTCAACCCGGACAACGTCAAAGGGTCCAACCTCAAATGGAGCCAGATCCTCAAGTTCCCCACCGACCCCGAGGATATTGGATGGGGAAGTCGATTTGACAATTGCAGTCATAAACCCGTTGAGGTGACGATTAGTGATCAGAGTGTTTTTAAGACGCAGTATGGGTTTCGGAGGGCGGGGTTGATTTTTAGTGGGGAGTGAGTATGCCCTGATGAGCTTGTGGTGATGATCGGGGGGAAGGGGAAGGGGGGATATTTGGGGGGAATGGTTGTTGATATTTGGACTGACAACGAAAATAGTACGAATACCGGTAGTCCCGCGTCGAAAGGGGTGAAGACGCTTCATTTTAGTGTTAGGCAGGATGGGAAGAGGGGGTTGAATTTGACGCACGAGTATCTTGTAAGCTTTTTGGTCCTTTCCTTTCCTCCTCTCCTTTCTTTCTTTCTCTCTTTCTTTGCTTCCTGCTCTATGCTTCCCTCGGTCGTCTTTATTTTAACTGACAGGCTCGTGTGATAGAACGTCTGGCACGAAACCTCCGACTGGTCAGCCAACCAGTTCAACTTCCAAACCGGCACCATCATCGGCCAGGAAGGCAGCCTGCCGAAGAACACCTTCAAGATCATGAGCCGGGAGAACAAGTTGATCTGGTCGACGCCTATTGAGAAGAAGGAGTGGCAGAATTTTGCTATTACGCTGGATTTTAAAAAGAAGTATGTTGCTTTCCCCGGTTCTTCGATCTTGAATTTTTTTGGGGGTGAAGACTGAACAAAAGATAACAGCACGCTACGGGTCTACTATTCCAAAGGCGATGAACCTTTGCGTAGTGTCACTAAGGCTGTGCCGAATAATAATGCGGGAGAAGGCCAGTATCAGATTGGCATTCTCAAGAAGCCTACTGGCACTGATGATGTGGTGAATTCGGGGTACCAGGAGAGTGGCATCGATGAAGGACAGATCTATGGTGGGATTTTTATCGAGGATAGTGCGAATGGGTGTGTGTCTTTGTAGTATGTGGAGGGATGGGATGATACTGTATACGAGAGAGCATCAATTCGGGAAAATATCGGTTGGGCAGCATATCTAACTTGAACGTTTCCATGTTCTTCTTCCTCTCTCACAATGCACGGAATACCAAATTAGGAGGTCCCAATTCTACAATCCGATACCCTTGGACAACTACTTAGCCCATGATGATAAACATCCAACCCAAGCAAGTGGCTCACATGCCCAGTTCAAGCACCCAGAACCTATCCCCCATCAAACCACCACAGAATCAAGCCGACCCAGAGGACCGATAAGCCGGCACCGAAAAGTTCTCCGGCCCCTCATACACCTGATGCCGAAAGATATCATCCCCCATCATCGGTATACAATCCGGCGTGACTTTGTACACGGCCGTGTCCGCCACCCGATCGCTTATCCGGCGTACAATCAGCAATGCTGCGCTGCCGTCCGGTTGCTCGGTCCACTTGAAGGAGACACCTGGCCCCGTGGTTGTTGATGAGTTGTTGTTGCTGCTGTTGCTGCTGCTGTTGCTGTTGCTTTGGTTAAAATTATTTCCGGTTCCAGTTCCGGTTCCGGTTCCGTTTCCACCGTACCCGCTGCCACCACCACCACCTGGACCTGTTGGACACCACGTCTGCGGGATGCTGGTCAGCTGGTGGTTAATGGTCGTGCCCATCGCTTCGCAGTGGACGGGGACGGCTTCGTGGTAGAAGGTTACGTCGAATTTGTAGCTAGAATGGGGTGGGTTGGGAGGTTAGGTTTGGGAGTTAGCGGATTGTTGTCCTGCTGGAAGATACAAAGAAGGGGAGACAGATAGACTTGATGCAAGGAAGGTGGGTGAAGTGAGAACACTTGCAAGTTTCGGTTACTGAGGACCATGGCTGATGCCTTAAAGTTGGCGACGTTGAAGGCCGGGACTTGGTTCAGGTCATGACCGTCGTCGAGAACGGCAGGGGTAGGACTTGCATGTGTGGTGACACTGGCGGCGCCGAGAAGGAGATATAGGAGTCGGATGTGCATTGTTTCTGGGAACACTTTCGGTAGAGAGGTTTCTCGATAGCAGCCCAAGGAGGTCGTCTGGGAGAGTACCAAGCCGTTGTGAGGTTATACAGGTAGCAAGGTAGAAAAACGATGTGGTTCAGAACGAGTGTATCAGGTCGGCGAGATGTTCACATTGGAAACCAGGAAGGAACTCGAAGGTCTCTTGGGATTCGTCTGTTGATATAGTAGTCGACATCCTCCATAATGACAACCCGAGGGACGGGGCACCGTCACAAGCCGCATCAACTTGATGCCATTGATAGAACTTTCCAAGTGCAACTCCGGACAAAACGGAGGAAGGTACGAGCAGGTGAAAGACCGGTATTTTTGGGCCTTTCAGGAAGACGTATGTTATTTAAACCTCCATGTTACGCAAGACATGTTTGGGCAACGGAGTCTCTGACCTTCCAGCTAACTTGTCTGTCCTCCACTTCCTTTTATAACCTCTTTCTGGAGACCAAGTCCCTGAAATAGTCGATTCTGTTAGCCTTCCTGACGTGACGGATCCCGCATCCGACACCAAGGTCCGTCACGTCTTCATCTCTTTGGCGTACGAGGAGGCTCACAAGGGGTCGAAGCTGTCTCCTGCGACTTATGGTGTTTCCGGATATAACTGCAACAACGGGTGGCCTGTCTCGGTTGGTGTTGTAGATGTTCCGCGTTGGAAGTTGTGGCAATCAACGGAAAGCTTCTTCGAATCCATCCTAAGGGCAGCCCGAGATGAGATATTTCCTCCGAGTTGGTCTCAGGTATGACCAGCCTTTAGAGGAGAGGCTCACGACATCAAGCCGGATTGCTGGGGCAGGCCGTCAAACAGGCGACCAGAGATTACCGAGTTCTGAGCGACATACAGTAATTCCAGATTAGTTCGATCCCAACGAGGCAATTGGTTTGTGGACTATGTTGTCTGGAGTGTAGGGACCCTCTTGCCCTCCATGTCGTCTTGTTTGGTGCAGCCCAACGACAGAGGGTACACAACATGAGGAAGCCGCAAGTAGCTTTGGCATATCGATTTTGACACGGGTAAATCGTTCGTTGGGCATCCCTTCGACGTATAACTCGCTCGGAGTACGATACAATCCGGGATTATGTTGTTTGTTGGACATTGCAACTTCCATTCCTCGTCTGGAGACTGACCGGGACGGGACCAAATGGAAAGTGCAGTCAACACGCACGGCAGCATGCAGCCGTTCCGCTTACACCGTGACCACATGCAGCGGATCCAAGACTGCAGTAGGTAGCCTTCAACCCCGCCGTCGCCAACTCGATCAGCACCCAATGGGCGGTCCATGGGTGCCTGGGCTTCGATGGCTTTCGCTCTGGCGGACTGAAACACCCAATCCCATTTCCTGTTTGGAAAGCGAGATAACCCTCTATCGGTTGTGCATAGCCATCGCTCTTAAAAGCCTAACCGCTCCCTCAGATTGTCCAGTTTGAACTCTTCCTGAATTCATCATCCCATCGATCATTCATCCACCCTCCGAGGACGTTGCTCGGGTAAGGGGGCAAAGAAGACGGAATTCCGACACTCGACACCGGAAGACACCGGACGGTTCAGCCCCACTCGTCTGACCGGGCGGGGGGCTCGGACACGGCCACTTCGGGCAGCTCCTGGCAACGCTCAGGTCAACCCGCCAGCAGCACAGGCCCAGGGCTTTTCACAGGGCAAGGAGCGCCGCGACACTGGGGGAGTCAGCTAGCGTCAACCCACCCCCTATTCTGGAACATCACCATTTTCGGATCCTGACTTTCAAAACACCGCCCGCGGGGATTCTGCTCGGTCCAAGATTGGATACCTTCTACCATTCATCTCTCTAAACCTCAAACGAAAATCTCTATTGTCAACCTGGAGTTGCTTGCAGGGCCTGACGACCACTGTCTCCTCTCCATATAAAAGAGTGAAGGGGTACGTACAAACCATCTTCTTTAAAAAAAACCCCTTTGTCCCCATTCCCATCGCGGCATCGCCCCGCCATGCTCGCGTAACAGCAATCAAAAAAAGGACCTCTGCAGCCTGCCCCTTATCGTTAGGTACATTCACAGCATTGCACATGCTGGCCCAATGCCATCCCCTTCTTTTTAGTGGCTGCGCCCACCAGCGTTTTATTTTGATTCGTCCTGAAGTCTGACCTCCGTGTTCTTGCCAGATCTCATAATCGCAGCCCACCGCAACTTCAAACGCGTTTCCTGTCCTCGAACCCATTCTTGCCTCACGCAACACCAACTTTGGCACTCGAAACGCCGTGCGACTCCCTACAACCTCAGCTACGCACTCAGTGCAGTTCAACTCGCTCTACACACAGTCACAATGTCGCGAATTCAGATCCCCATAGACGTCCTGACGTCTCGCCTCAACATGGGCGAGCGTTTCCAGAACTTCCGTTCGGGCTCGATTGCTAACCGCTTCTCGAACCTGCGCCCTCTCTCCGAGTTCTTCGATTTCAAGCGCCTCTCCAAGCCCGAAAACTTCGCCGAGATGCAGTCCCGCGTCAACTATAACCTGGGCCACTTCTCCAGCAACTATGCCGTCGTGTTCGTGATGCTCTGCATCTACGCCTTGCTCACCAACCCTTGGCTGCTCTTTGACATCGTCTTCGTCGTTGCCGGCATGTGGTTCATCGGCAAGCTCGACGGCCGTGATCTCGAAATTGGCCAGCACCGCTTCACTACCTCGCAGTTGTACACGGGATTGTACGTCGTTGCCATCCCGATCGGTCTTTTCTCTTCGCCCTTCCTCACTGTCATGTGGTTGATTGGCGCCAGCGGCTTGGTCATCATTGGCCATGCTTCGCTTATGGACAAGCCTATCGATGAGGCTTTTTCCGGGGAGGCGGTCTAAATGGTCGGCCGCGAGCTCCCAAATCTGCGCCCCAATGGGGAAGACCATCGAGGCGCGAGCGGGCGCGCAACGGGAGTGATGCTGAGGGTTGGTGGGGTTCTGGGCGTGTGGTGGAGGAACTGGATAGCGATGGCGGCGGCACTAATACTACACAAGGCGTTGGGTCAGGGTTGGTTTCAAAATCTTCGGGTAATAGATTTGCTAGCGATCCCCTTCGGTTCACGGGTATCGACATGGGCAATAAAGACGGTGGTGGTGCGAGGTTACGAGGAAAACATACCTATGGGGCGGACACAACAGACATCGATGATTCGGAGGACTCGGCGAGCGATGAGGAGGACAGTGTCCACCTCGAGTCTGCCCTGGCACGAATTCGCCGGGCTCAGGCAAAGGGCAAGGCCGACGTCAAGCTGACAAAGGACGAACTGGCAGCTCTCGAACGGTATCAACGACGTCAGAACGGCGAAGAGCGGAAGAAAAAGGAAAAGCGGATCGCTGTACCGCTAGGTGCTCTTGCCCAAATAGAGGCACCTCGGAGCTCCTCTCGTGGGGAACCTTCGCGAACCCCGCGGGAACAGTCACCGGTTCCTCCATCACGTCTTCCCAGCGGGTCGTCAACTACCGCTGAGAGGGAACAGAGCTCCTCGCCTTTTAATTATTCATATGTCAAAGACCAACCCGGTCCTATTCGGCGTTCTCGCGATTCTCCTCCCTACGGCGATAAATCTCCTGGAGCCTCAGGCAGTTCTCCCCACCACGATATCTCGCGGCAAGCTTCAACAGGAAGCGGAGTCGATCCCTTCCAGTACCTGCATCCCGGCGGTACCACTCGCCCCACGTACACAGGCGACTACAGGAGTCGGACAACAACATCAGACAGACACCGGACCACCGGCGATCTAAGCCCGGGCGACTATTCGGCGGGCGAGGAAGACAGGCACCGGCATTCATCAAGGATCAGCAGTTCCGCCGGGAGGAGCACCAGCCATTATGACCGATCGGAGCGTGCGAGAGAGCGACGGGTTGCTGAGGAGCAATCCCACGAGATGATTTCTTCTTCGTCTAGGAGGACGTCTGGCGACCCCCCTTCAATCGTCAAGCGGAAGGAGATGTTGACTGGTAGTTCTTCCAAGTCGTCTTCTTCTTCCAAACGCAGAAGTCGTGGTTGAGAATGGTTGCTTATGGACTTGGGACCTCAAGTTACGGATGGGTATGGTTGCACTCGGACAGGGCAAAAAATTGAAACAGGAGACTGGCTGGCTAGATGTCTTGTGTTTGTGTATTGCGTGGATTGATATAGTAGTTTGTGGTTCTTAATATTTATTCTCCTATTCACGCTTTCCTTCTACTGCTTGTTGGGTTTCGTGATGCTTCTTTTCGATCAAGTCCATATGTAAGGCGATGCAGAGGACGTGGTAGTTGCTCCCCGACCAGCTCAAGACCGCCCAGGACCACCAACAACAAAAAAAGACAGGGAAAGTAGATACGGCAAACCAGCCATGTCTCGTACCTCATGTACCACATACCCGAAAAGAAATTGGGTCCGCCCGGCCCGCAAAACGCTAAACACCCAAATACTCAAGAGACATGTCCACCCTTGCAAGCCCTTGCCAGCCAGTCAGTCAGCTGTACGCTCCTAGCCCTCCTCCTAATCCGATAACATCTTCAAAACGCTCCTCAACCCTTCCTGCCAACTAACTCCCGGCCCTCCAGGCCCATTAAACACCCCATCCCTCTCCATCGTCCTCTTCTCCCACACCGAGTCTCCTCTCCGACCTCTTTCCACTTTAGTCGTGTTAAAACCCCTTGCCATAGCATTCCCCATCATCGCCGCCGCTGCTCCTACCCCCGCTGCTCCTGCCCCACTACCACCACCACCACGACTACCGCCACCCCCGGAACCACCACCAAGAACACCACCAAGACCAATCCCATCCCTCGCCAACCTCGCCACCTCCCCCACTGCACCCAACGAGTCGCCAGCCGAGTACTTGGCCGCCAAAGCCAGCAATCTATCAACGATTTTCGGGAGGCGGATTCCCAACTTAGCCAGTAAGCCCGTCAAAGCGCCGCCGGTGATGAGAGGCATGATGGCTAACATAAAGACTTTCATGGGATGGCGCTGGGCGTAGTAGGCGAGGTCGCGGAGGAGACGCTTGAGCTTTTTCAGGAGCTTTTTGATTAGGCGAGGGCGGGGGGAGCGTTTGTAGAAGGAGGAGGAGGAGGAGGAGGAGCGGCCTAGGGAGGGGGTGTTAGAATATTGGATGGAAGGGGAAAAAAAGAAGAAAGGGAGAAGGGGAGAGGGTGGGGGGATGACAAAAACGTACGGAACTTGGCAAAGAAGGAACTTCGTCTGCCTGAAGAAGAAGATTTAAAGAACGATGGGCGTTTGGGGGGCTTTTCCGGTCTGCCACCGTGGCTGCTGCGCGGGGTGCCGCCGCCGATACCGATACTGTCGATAAGTCGGCTGCTGTTCCTTCGACTGAGAGAGAAGTAGTCGCGCGGAGGGCCTCCGTCGTCCCCGTACACGTCTGGATCGGAATACCCATGCCCGCCGCGGGACTTGGGAGTCTTGGGAGTCTTGGGAGATGAGCGCCGCGGGTTGTCAGAGTCGGAGTCACTGCCGTATCCCATGCCGTCGATGTCGTCGTCGTCGCCGAGGAGGAGAGAGGCTAAGAAGCCGACTAGGCCTCCTGCTCCTCCTTCTGCTCCTGCTCCCTGCTCTGCTTCTCCTCTCGGAACTACTGCCCTTTCATCCGCTCTATAACTTTCCCCTCTATAACTTTCCTGCCTCCGCCTTCTCCCGCTACTGTCACTGGCATCTGGAGGAGACAAGAGGGCCCTTGATGGTGGTGGTGACCGCTCCCGCTCCCGTTCACGGTCCCTCTCTCGTTCTCGTTGGCGTTCTAGTTCTCGCTCTCGTTCCCTGGATTCCCGTTCCCGTTCCTTCTCTCGTGTTCTAAGCTCCAGGTCTCGTTCCTTGGTTTCGATTTGTTCCTTGCTTTTCCGGGAGGATGAGGACCGATGCGAAGGCTTTGGCCTTTTCGACTTTGATGAACGGCTGGAGAACATGGAACCCTCGCCGAAGAGACCCATGTTGGCGGGTTGGGTTGGGTTTATTTCGATGTTTGTATATGTGGAACGACTTTTCTTGAGCGGGCAGTATTGTACTGCTTTTTAGAGTCAAAATATGAACACGATAGCGTTGGTCTCGTTTTCGTCTTCTTCAACCCGGTTGCTGGTAAAGGGTTTGATGGTTCGAGAAAAAGATAGGATTGCTTCCACGCAGGTCCGGGCCGTTTAGGTTTCTGGAAGTGGAGGAGAATGGGACTCTCTCCGACCAACAGGAGCGGCTTGACGTGCCCGGGGAAGGGTGGGAAGAATGTTGTGAGCTGAGTTTCCCTTTTCAGGAGCCGAAATCTGCACGGTGATTGACAGCTAACACAGACATATGTATCCGCTGTTTCTTGAATTGCTGCCGTGGCACGTCTGGAACGCGTTGTCGCCACACTTCACGACTCGACCTTGTGCATGTATAAGTGAACGGTAGGATAGGGTAATGAAACAACGGCGAGATTGGAGAGGGGATTGGTTCTCGAAACCTATCATGCCTTTGCCAGCCCAAACAACAGTCCGACAGTCCCAAGTAGGTAGCCCTATGGCCAGTACATGATTCAACCCGTTTTCACGTCAGTTTCTCACCGCTGGAAATTCATGAGGCTGGGCTCGCTGGCGCTCGTTGAGGTCTGCGACTGGACGCCAGGACTCGAGACTGGACTTGAACCGCAGGACCGTCTACCCCTGAAATTGTGACCCTTGTCACAGTTGGGATCTCGGGCTCGGCACCCATGGCACCAACAGCCCTGGCAGAATGAGAGCCCAACATTGGATGGAAATCCGCGAGTGGGGATTAGCGGTCACAACGAAGCGGGGAGCCAGGGACGACCTTTTGGAGAAGCGAGCCATCGACTTTTATCGTGGTGGAGGAGGGTTGTTGTTAAGACTTGAGAGAGTGAGTCCGTCTTGGACTGAGGGTTTGATGAATTATCGGTTTGTGATTGGAACTAAGACGACTAGAGTGTGATATAGAACAGTGAAAGTTAAGGCATTACTAAGTGAGATCACGGCTGTTTTGGAGGCTGTGTCGCAAAAAGCGATGTCAACTGAACTCACTGCAGACGGTGGGGTAGTTGGTACCTGATAAGCCACACGTGGCACGGATACAAACCGTAGAGGTACCTACCTGTACCTACCGTGACGCTTTATTTCGCCGAGTTCCTTTCACTTGCACCCACGGCTTCCACTTTCTTTGCAGAAAGTTTCACTTCGTGACTTCCTAGCATGCTGCGGTAGGTGCTATGTAACGCTGGTAAATACACAGAGCCGACAGCACAGGTACAGTTTGCGTAGGTACGACTTGACCGCGTACAGTTCACCCCTGGAAAGTTCGTTAGCTTGGTACTTGCAGAGGGCACTTTTACCACTTTTAGGCTGGTTAGGTGCCATACCTGGCCTGAAAAGCATCTGGCTCGTTGTTACCCGCTGTGAATGGAGTCAAGTTTTGGTGCATGTGTGAAGGACACCCGGTACGACATAAGCAATTGTTGTTTTTACCCTGGCTTTGGCGTGGTTTGGGCCAATAGGAGCGCCAGAATCCCTTGTCCTTTCCCTTGTCTGAAGACGTTGCAAGTCTCGCGCTAACAAACTTTTAAGCATTGATCTGTAAGGCTCTATCACTGCAAGCTCGAGACTGGTCCTGCCCTGCAGGGGTAGGATGAAGTGGAAAACGCGGGGCATGGACCTCGGGCTTGGAACTTAACTGAAGCTTCCACTTCTGTGTTGTCATCGCCTGGCTTCCACTCTCGTTAATTCTTGCAACTTGCAACCCCGCCATCACATGGAAGCTCCCTTATTCTACCACTTCGGCATTTTCCAGAGTATCGATCAAGATGGTGTCGCCTGCAGTCGAAATCAGGAGCCCAGCGGAATGGAGTTCCCTACTGGATGCCACGAAAATCGTCGTGGCACAATGTAAGTTCTACTCCTACCCCAGTCGCTCGAGGAAGCGAACCCCCCGTCATGAATCGCATACCCTGGTGATATACAACTTCGCCGCTGCTCACCATGCCATCACTTTTGACATCTGGGTAGGAAGCGTGGAGGCGCCCTCTCGCCATACATTTACGTTTCTTTTACGCATGATCTCTCTCCCTGGCGGTGGCGGTTCGTCAATAACAGCTTGCTGACATGGTTTCCTCCCAGTTTACTCCCCCAGTAACACAGCCTCGCTGGAAGCTATCCACATTCTCGAACACCACTCCCAAGGCCTCGAAGGACGCGGCACGGTCTTAGAGCTCGCAAAGGTCAACGTGGACGAGTTAAAGGCGATCAAGAGCGCTTACAGCATCACGGCCCTCCCGACGACTATGCTCTTCCAGAACGGCAAGGAAATCGACAAGGTTGCCGGTGACAATCCTAGGAGGCTGGCGCAACTGGTTGATAAACTCAAACGCGCAGTTGACTCGGCAAAGACTGAACAAGCAAGCGGGAGCTCCAGCAGCTGGAAGGGTGCCGCACTTCCCCGCGGATACGTGGATGTCACCGATCAGGTTGAGCTCAATCGGTCTGAGCTTCTGAATGTCGACACAGAGACCGGTGGCGTCCGAGTGCTTTTTTCGAGTGAAAAGCCAAGTGCCTTGTCTGGAGGCAAAGGAACCGCGAAGGATTGGGTAGAAAGTGACACCGACGACCAACTGCTGCTCTTCATGCCCTTCCAGTCTATGCTCAAGTTGCATACTCTCCAGGTTGGTCCCGCAAAAGCTTTGGGTAGATGTCGAACAACGCAACTGACATGACCTTACCAGATTACCTCCTTGCCTCCCACTGATGACGACGACGACGAAGTACCCATGAGGCCGAAGACGATCAAGCTTTTTGTCAACAAGCCACACAATCTCGGGTTTGACGAGGCAGAGGATCTTCAAGCCACGCAAGATATCGAGCTGTCAGAGAGTGACTGGAACAAGGAAGGAACTGCCAGCATTCCTCTGCGTTACGTCCGGTTTCAAAACATTAACAGCTTGGTTCTGTTTGTTGTCAATGGGGACGGTGATAGCGAGAAGGTCCGGATCGATAGGCTGAGGCTCATTGGAGAGTCAGGAGCAGCCAGAGATATGGGCAAACTGGAGAAGATCGGTGATCTCCCGGGCGAGTAGAAGACGAAAAGGAGCGTTGGTGTCGAGCGCCCGGGTGCTCTGACACTTGGACGAGTTATGATCTTGTTCTTACCGTTAGAAGTCGGGGTCGCCGAACCAGATCAGCGTGGGCAGGTCGCACTACAGGTTTATGAGACGGTCGGTTAGAGCGTCAGATATTGAGCATTCAGATACCACTAATATCAGGCAGCAGGCGTTTTGATCGTGCCATAGGGAACGAAACATGCGCATTGCAAAACATCCAGTCCTATATCCGAAGTATGAGTGCGTCCTTCACAGATCTAAACGCCATCGAGATGCTAGAGGCACAGTCTTATAGCAAGTCCTTGTACGCACGGCACCACGAGACTGAATGGACGGGTGCTCAAACATCATGCCGATACAAGAAATGTGTAAATCCACATAGCCGTGGTTGACCACGACATCCTGTGATTGTAGCCGAACATGACGTATAATCAACACGATGACACCAGTTCAGTCGCAGAGCTGGTCTTAAGACAATGCTCGCAATCACCAAAGCGACCTCAAAGGTTTTTTACGCATAACAGTCAAAGAAAGTAGCCCCAGATAAAATGTCCGATCTCTTCACCACCATCCAGCCCTAAGGGGTTGTTTCTCGATGGACTGACTGACGAGGAAATCGGCCTGCAATATGATTTATCTAGGCCACGACTGACGCGACGTTTTCACGGAATCTCCCGAAGGAGATGAAAACGAAGCAACACGGGTAATGTTTTGAATGAGTCGTGACCGCCGCACGAAGAAAAAAAAAAAGAGAAAAGAGGAAGGAAAAGGAATTTCGGTTCGAGGTCAAGATATTCACAATTTTAGTGGAGCATCTGGTACAGCTTAGTCATGATGCATGACCCACAGTTTTGAGTTTTGAGGTGGACTCAACATGTCTAGCCAATCAACATCCTTCCTTCTCTGTGAAGTATTGGCAGCTGGCAGAGCATTCGGCGACTCACCTTTCGGTCTGGGCATCGGTTGCGCCGTAGCATTCTGCGGTCAGCCAATGTCACAAGTCCGAGTCGACTTCTAGAATCTTGACGCCGTCCCAGACTCTCAGCACCAACCGACCACACACTGTCAGCGCCGCTTCCAACTACCTACCCACTTCCACCACTGAAGCTTCGGTTGCTTCAATATCGTTGGCGGGAATTGGTTTCCTGATGATGTCTCCTGTCTTGTGTGACCCCTCCTCGACCTTGAGTCCTTCGTTCTTCACAGCCAGGCACTCCAGGTCCTTGGGCCTTTGGGGCCCTGACAAGCCTGACAAGCCTGACCAAGCAGAAACTGAACTCTTGATTGCTCACATATGGGATAGTATGTTACAGCGCAAAACGACGGGCCACATCATCTCGGGCTCCATTTCCCTTTTCCTCGCCTACTGTTTTTGAAACTCTACACATGGGGCATTGCTCCGTATAGAGTGGCATCGTTTGCGCTCAAACGTCCCAGCCGAGCTTGTGTGGACGGTGTGCTCGTTCCGCCCAGCATAACATCGTCTCCTCAGCTAACACATATTGTCGCCCACGCCCGAGCCTCTAAGTTGCCGGTTGATGAGGAAAGATTATGCGAAACAAGCATGCGAGGATCCATCGGCGCGCCAGCGTTTGGCCATCGCATAACCGTAATGACTGATCGTCGTCTCCCACATCGTCTCGTGTGCGTGGGGTGTGCGGTCTTCCAACAAAAGTCTTGAGTCTGACAGTCTTTGCCGTCGCTGAACTCAAGCCAGCTACGAGCTGATCCATGGATCTTGGTGTTACCCTTCGGATGTCCTACCAATCCGTAACAATGTCCACAATGTATTGGAAATTGACCACAGCGCAAAGCGAAAGAGGCGTTCATATCGGAATTAACGCATGCTATACCACATTCCGAATACACAGTGGCATATTCGCCGCAACTAGTTCCTACGCCTCGTCGGTTTCTACTCCATCAAGTACTCCAGCCCGGAATCAGCACTAACAACTGTGCCTGTCATCCTCTCCATGGCTGGGTTCTGCAACTTGCTTCCTCAGAAAGTTCAAGAGTCTGGATGTCTACTTTGAAGCCATCTAGGAAATCTGCGCAATGATAATGTAAAAGTCATTCGCTAGACTACTGAGCTATAAGCTCTAGCAGTCAACTTGAAGTAAACCCCCGCTTCCCTCTACCTACGTCGTCTCATCGATACACTACGTACGCGTCCGGTCCAGCCGCTTGACCCCTACCCCTCGGTTCCAACACCACCGCGTAAACTGCAACTCTGTTTCGACGGCACGTTACCATGGCTCCAAGATCGGTAAGCCTGGATACTAATGAATTGAAACGCTGCAGGCATAGAAGGCGGTCCCTATATGCTAAGAATAGCTCATACCAGTCCCTAGTCATGTATCATCCGTCTGCTTGTCCACTACTAACTAACCCAGTATTTCTTCTGAATCGAGTCCCCTTACAGGCAAGTTCGCAATCACCTGTCTACCACCACGCTGTCAAAGGACCCCTCCAGTACGGGGTACCCTTTCATCCCGCTTCTAGGTCACCGGGACCCGTCCGAACGGCAGCAGTTTTCGATCCCAATGGCCAAAGGTATGGATATCGTGGATCCCGCCCTGATTCAAGGTATGACATGAACATGACAAACCTCGACAGTGCCTAGCGGCAACCGGCGGTCGTCAGACGATTCTTGAATCACCACCCGTCATGTTGGTGCCTGTTCCAGGTAGTCCACGGCCAGTCTAGTGTTAGAGCGTCCTCCTTGCGGAAGGTCCCGCCTCTCTATCCTAATGTGCTTGCTCCAGTCAAGGGCACGCCTTACCGTGTAGAGCAACTCGCATAGCCAGGTCTCCTAGCGTTGGGCAAGTCCTGCTCTTCCTTGTTCCTGACAAGTTTCCTAAAACGTTCGCGCACTTGGGTGTTGGCTTATTACCTGGCACGCCTGGTTAGCTTTAAATTGTCTCAAGACTGACGGCCGGTTCGTCACTGAAAATGGCTTGTCAAGTGACGGAGCTGAAGCTCACAGGTACGGGGCGAGCCCAAACCTTAGATCATATGTATCTGATCCTTCAACGCATCTCTACACTCGTATCGACTTTCTCTTTCCTTCTAGCCACTTGACCATACCAAGATTAGGTGACGTGATACAAAGGCCTTGTTTACGGCTTGTGACTTTCTTGATTCGCTGTTCTTAGGGCTAGTCATTAACTAGGAGATATGAGAGTTCCACGTCTTTGACACCTTATTGTGGTGAATTCCCCTCGCTATCCAGGGCCACGTTGTCGTGGCCAGTTCGTCAGCCTGTTAATAAATGGTGGTACAGACTTGATCGGAACACATCGAAAACGGCTTTTAAAACCTGTCCGCTTCTCGAGTTACTCATCTATTTCGAGTGCCACTTCGAATACCTGCGGTAAAAGATCGTGGAGGGCGTGACCAAGCGATATCTGTCTAGGACAGTTCAGGAGCGACAACACTATCACCATTCCGCAAGACCGAATACATTACGACGAATCCTGTGGGTTCCATTTATCTCCCAAGTGAAGGCCGTGGGAAATCGGCAGCGACATATCAGCACGATACGAATAAACAGCACTCACAATGCACTATGATCATTACGGCGTCCATCAGTGCTGCCCAGTCAACTCGATGGATAAGTTTACCAACTTCCAACGGCTACCGGCTGAGCTGCGAAACATTATATGGGAGTTCTCTTTGCCAGAACCACGGGTTTATGAGGTTTTAGATGCACCAAACTCGAAGCAAAAGACCCCTCCCCATGAAGGTTTGATGTTTGCCAACATCCATCCAGAACCTCCGCCAGCCTTAGCAGCCGTGTGTTGTGAGAGTCGATCTTTTGTTCTTCACAACTACAAGCCTCTAACATTGGGGAGGACAACCAAATACGTCGACCTGTCTCGAGACGTTCTCCTTCTTGAGCCGTACCTACTCGTTAAGCGGCTTCACCGCACTCTCCATTTCATGAGCCAAATTCCGCTACTTCGAGACAACATCAACCGCCTCGCGCTCGGAACATCCTATGGCATCTACACGGGGATCTGCCACCCAGTGCTGAGCTGGAAGGTATCCAAGACCAACATGGGAAAGTTGCTTACTAACCTGGCGAAGTTTCCACGACTCAAGGTCCTCATTTTCATCGTTCACCAGGAGTTCCAATTCGAGTTCGACTTCCGATTTCCCGGCACCATGACCCCTATCCCGAACCATCTGCTCCAACACTCCGTTTCGACCACCCTGCAACCTCTCTTCACGACTGGGCCCAGCGCCACTGGATTTCCATCTCCCATCAGCAGCGGTAGTAGCAGCATTATTTCACCGTCAAGGTCATCAAGCAATCCTATCCCGACGCTCGCAGAACCAGCCAGCAATGGTCTCCATTTTGATTCCACCGTCAGCAATAGCTGCAGCAGCAATAAGAACACCATCGCAAACCGCAGTGGCCTCTACACACCACCATACTCGTCACCGTTACCATTCCCGTCTCTCCCGCCGCCGCCACCGCCACCGTATCCTTTATCCTCTCTACAGCATGCCCACTTACCACCACCACTTCTCCCCCTCCCTTTACTCCTCCAACAACAACAACGACAACAACAGCTTCAACCGCCCCAACCACAACGACCCCAACTAGTCCACCAAGCCTATCGCTTCAAATTCGACATCGAAGCGAACATCAACCACGCCCCTCGACGCCCGCACCTCAACGAGCTGCTTTATTACCCACTCGAAATAGAGGTGGAGGACAAAGAGGATGATGGTGATGGGGAGAATTTCGATTATTATAACTTTGGCGGGGGCGATAACGGCGGGAGCAGCAACAGCAACGGCAATCCAGGATGGACAAACAACAATAACGACGACGACGACGACGTAACGGGGGATGTCAACAGAGTAGGAGGAGGAGGAGATAGCGGAGGCGGAAGTGGAGGCGAGTGGTCCGATCCCTGGCCGACCAACGACGATTGGCGACGATTCCGACGACGGTTCCAAAAGGCTATTAGACAGAGTTTGGAGGTTATGGAGAGGAATAGACTTGCTTGCTTGGCTGCTGCTGAGGTGGAAAATGGAAACAGTGGTGGTGGTGGTGGTGGTAGTGGTGGGAAGCATGCCGGGAAAGCTGGACGGGGAAAGAGATCTGGGAAGGGAACGACGACGTCGACGGTAAAGGCCTCTGACAAAAGCGGCGGCAGCGGTCGTGCTAGTAGGGAGGCGGAATGGGAATGGGAAAGACAGAGGGAAAGGGAAAGGGATCCGTTGCGGGCAGGATTGGGAGGAAGGATAGGGAAGCATGCTACTAGGATTCGAGTACCGGCTATCAAGGGGGCGAGTTTGCTTTGGAGGTATACAAGGGGCGGGTATGTGTGACTGTTGTGACTGTTGTGTTGGGTGACGTGGGAGAGGTGAAGGGAGGGAGGTAACGGCCGTTGGAAAGTTGGGATGAGGAGATCTCTTTGAGTTACGGCGTTTGCTGGTTTTGTTTACGGGGGGGTATCTCAGACTTGGGTTTTCCATTTATGATATCAGGATTTCAGGGATGTAGAGGATGGGGAATATCTTAGGCGGACTTGACAGGCTCGATTTAATCAGAGCAATGGTTTTACATAGACTGATTGATGTACGCAGAGAAATAGCTAATTCAAACCGGCTGGTTATCCAACGTTTGCACCGAGTTCCTTTTTTTTTTTTTTTTTTTTTTTGGGTTTTGGGTTTTGTTCTTTAAGAAGCTGAAGCTTTGCTGATAGATCGTTCAAACTTACCTAGCCATGCGTACAGATCACGTTTCTGGTTACCTTGTTGACTCACCTGAAGGTCACCGAGCTCACCAAAATCACATGCGTGATCACTTCCCCTTTCCATATTCACCTAGCTGATGGACTGAAGTTGAACACCCTCACAGAGCAACTTATTTTTATCTTCTAGGGTACCAGGAGATTGGGGGTCTTTTTTGGGAATTTCTGCCGGTAAAATGTGTTACTACTTCTACTTGTTCAGCTCGAGACAGTCCAGCGGGGAGATCCGGCACGGGATGATGACACGGGACGGTATTGACCGGAAGCGGAAGATAAGCGAGAGAAAACCAAAAGCCTGGATATCAGGTCTGTAGAGGTAGGGAAGACTGAGCTGGAATTTGTGGTGGTGGTTATGATACTTGACGTAATATCAGCACTGGCATTCAAGGTGTTGTCGAAGAGTGTGATGTTGAAACTTCTTGGAGGACTCAGTAGGTATCTCTAGTAGTGAATGGATGCACTCCGCTGTATCAACGACCCTGTCTACTCTCAGATTTTGCTGACAACCTCAAATGACCATCAACAGGACGTATTTCCACCGAATTGCATCCGAAGATCCCAAGGGCCGAAGCACTCAAAAGCGAGACGTCAATGCCCGGTGAGTGATGAGAAAGTAGGTGGAAGGTTGGTTGCTTACGTGGAACCTTCCGAATCCGGCAAGTGTTTGAATCATGGTCCATATCGATCCTCGCATTTTGATATAACAATGTTACACGGCTTCTAGGGAGCAGTTTATATGCTACATGATGCAATAAGTACCGCAAATTTTCGGGTTGGAAAAATATAAATGACGGGGCATCAAACTGTCGGGGACGACATGCCCTTTGGGCTCGTCTTCATACAAAACCCTGAGAATGAACCCCAATTCCTAGCTTAACCCCGAACCCTGAAGTCCGAGGCTTGATGTAACCCAAAAGACCCAGTTTCCCTTCTGAATGACCAATGAAATCGTGTCCTGCAAAAAGTTGGGCGCATGACAGTTGGTGGCAACTGCCAAATGTGCCGCTCAGAGTCTCGCGCTTAGTATTGTTCACACCTCAACCGGTGTTGCTTAGTCGGAAAGACGGCACGTTTGTGTCGCGACTTTTTCTTGTCAAGTGTCGTCAGTCATCACCATAATGCTTACAGTCGCGGTTTTCCCATAGTTATCGTCGTCTTTCACCGGTCATCTGCATTTATTTGCCTCAATTTTGAGGACTGAGAGGGACCACGTTCGACTGTCGCCCTCGAGGCCAAGACACCGGAAGTCCATCTCACTTTCACTTCTCGGATATCCTACCCGGACTACTTACGCTTCCTCTCAAGATGCCTCTCAACGCGCCCGCGCGTGGGTCTGGCGATCGTGGTGGCTTGGAAAGACCACCCAGAACCCGGAGACTATCGGTAGAGCAAGCCAGCGAGAGCACGCCGTTGCTGGCTGCCGGAGACATCGCCCCAACCGCCGACCCCGAAATCTCCGAGGTCACTACGCTCATAAACGAGCCATCGAGTAGCAATGAAGTCGACCCAGACGATAAGCCTCTCCCCGTGGCTCAAATTCTTGTTTTATGCTACGCACGATGGGTCGAGCCCGTGGCCTTCTTCTCCATCTTCCCGTACATCAACAAGATGGCGCAAGAGAACGGCAACCTGGCAGACGCCGACGTCGGTTTCTACAGCGGCCTGATCGAGTCGCTGTTCTCCTTGACGCAGATGGCCGTCATGATCCTGTGGGGAAGGGCCGCGGACCGGTTTGGGAGGAAGCCGGTGCTGGTGATCTCTCTGATGGGTGTCACTCTTGCGACAGCCATGTTTGGCATGGCCAAGACCATCTCGCAGATGATCTTGTTTCGTTGTCTGGCGGGTGTCTTTGCGGGGACTATTGTGACCATTCGCACCATGATTTCGGAGCACAGCACCGCCAAAACACAGGCTCGGGCATTCAGCTGGTTTGCCTTTACCGGAAACCTGGGGATTCTTTTTGGTCCGCTGATAGGGGGCGCGTTGGCGGATCCTGCCGGACAGTACCCCGGGCTCTTTGGAAACATGCAGTTCTTCAAAGACTATCCTTATGCACTGCCTAGTTTTGCCGTGGGCGGCATCGGCGTTACTGCGGTATTGGTTACTGCTTTCCTTGCTGAGGAGACGCTCAAGAAAGACATATTTGGCGGCGGCAGCGATACCGAGGAGTCTGGTGCCCCGGCCAAACCTGCGCCCATGACTACTTGGGATCTTTTGAAGTCCCCGGGTGTACCCATTGTTCTCTACACTTACGGTCATATCATGTTGTTAGCCTTTGCTTATACAGCGATCGTGCCCGTCTTCTGGTTCACTCGCATTGACCTCGGAGGTCTTGGATTCACGCCTTTGCAGATCTCACTCCTCATGGGTCTCAACGGCCTGGCACAGGCGATTTGGATTCTGCTCATCTTCCCTCCACTTCAGCACCGCATTGGCACCAATGGCGTCCTACGAGTATGCGCGATCGCGTATCCATTCTTCTTTGCTATATGCCCCTTCTTCAGTCTCCTTTTGCGCAACGGTGGCTCGACGGGCGAGACTATCTTTTGGTTCATCACTCCGGTCCTGCTGTGTCTCGGATGTGGCGTTAGCATGTCCTTTACAGCTATCCAGCTCGCTCTCAACGATGTCTCGCCCAACCCCGTCACTCTCGGGACGCTGAACGCGTTGGCTCTGTCGCTTGTTAGCGGTGTACGATCCTTCTCGCCGGCTTTGTTTGCTAGTCTCTTCGCCATCAGTGCTCGTACGCAGTGGCTATGGGGCTATGCTATCTGGGTTTTGATGGTAGTGCTGGCGCTGGGCTACACTGTTGTCAGCAGGTACATGCCGGATTATGATGAGTTGAGGAGGCAAAGGGAGAGACGGGAACTGGATGAGCCTCGCTTGTACTTCCCAGTTGTCCCAGATGTTGGACATAATCAGGATTGAAGATAGTTGATACATCGGCCGGTGAGAATGTTTATACTGAATAGGGGCATTGCGTTGATTCTCTATATCCAATCAAATGCAGTCAAGAGGTTAGAAGACAATGATCGGAAGTGTGAGGTACTGTAAAATCATGGAGTTCCCTTCTGGCTGATGGAAAAAGAGTCCGCTTGCAAGTAGAGGTATACCATCGTTCTATAGGCTATCAGAGCGCCTGGTTTCTCAACCACCTCCAAAGAACTGGAAGCGACGTTGTCGTGGTGTGCAAGCAGTTGAATTCAAGGCGCATACTGTGCAGATTCTCCGTGCATTTTCTGAAAGCACACCGTAGGCGATCACGTCACAGGGTCTCGGTCTTAGGCTCCGAACCAAGCGCCCAACCAAACATCGTCTTTCCTTGCTTGAGAACATTCCAAGTCGGCAACAGACTGTCCGACGTCATAGCTTTCCAAGCCATCCCACCATCGGCATCCAGTTCATCCAGTCCAATCTCTCACCCGATTCGCAAACGCGTAGATAGCGTGCAGTCGAGAACCGGATGGATTATACGACCTCCAGCAGCAGGGCTGGACTCACCCACACCATGAAGCACCCAGCCTGTTATTATCTCGGGCCCTTCCCGCTTCTCATCTCTTGAGCTTGCTCCCCACTCACAACACGCTTCTGTCCCAAAAAAAAAACTCTTTGGGTAGGGTGATCAGGACTTTTGACTTGACAATCGTGATCTTCTGTCTCTATTGGCAGTTATCAACCCTCCGTTGTCTATACCAGAGTTGAGGAGAATCCGGAACAGTCTATCGCCAATTCATTTGCTCAAGGAATACTCGAACAACGTCCCTCAGTATCGATTCAGAGAACCAGTGAACGCTACTGATAATCACCAGCAGAGCTATATCAGGCGTAACCAGAAAAACCCGTCGCCAGTACGTTCCCTTTCATTGCCTTCTCTGCCTCGAAGCACTCGACACTAACATCTCCGCCAGTGTACGCCGCAAAAGTACACCGTCACAGGAAACGTCTCTACCTAGAGCCCCCCGTCAATGGCTCCACGACCGTCCGGAGAAAAGTCACCACGATCGTTCCTGCGTCTGAGCAGCAAGTGGCAGTTATCGAGAAACCAACTAAACCAGCTCCTTCGCCCCCGGTACACGTGCTCGAGCCCGCACCGCCGCCACCACCGCCGATGTTCTACCCAGACCCTCATCAACCAGTCGCATATGTTCCAACTCACCTGGCACCACATCACCACGCCCCTCCCGTCTACGTTCCGATGCCCGCCCATCCTCATACGCCTTCGGTCTACGTCCCGGCTCCTGAGCCCCATCCCCATCACAACCATGGACATCACAACCATGAACATCACAACCACGAACATCACAACCATGAACATACCCGACGGGAGACGGAAGTAGACGTTAAATACACACACACTCACGCACACACACCTCCTCATCCACCACCTCCACCGGTCCTATACGACGACGAGCACGCCGACATCATCGACGTCATCGCCGTCGACGTCGAAGAGAAGAAAAAGAAAAAGAAAAAGAGGTCCAAATCGCGGCACGCCGAACGCAGCCGCAGCCGAGACCGCGAAGTCGTCATCGAGCGGGAGGTGCGGGTCCCCGTACCCGTTCCCGTGCGCGTGCCCGTCCCGGTGCCGGTGCCGGTGAAGGAGGAGCTGGAGACGTATCGGTACGTAGAGGGCCCCAAGCAGCCGAAGAGGCACTCCGAATCACTACCGCCGAGGAGGATGAGGAGTCCGCCGCCGCCAAGACCGCCGTACCCGTGGGAGCAGGACAGGGACACATGTTCAACGAGGTCGAAGTCGACAGTCAGACATAGGAGTCCGTCGAGGATGAGTAGCACCACGGACAGGAGTAGCACGACGAGCTTGGAAAGGGAGATGGATATGATTAATATTACGATTGAGGAGGGGAGGAGGGCGAGGTTCGACAGGGATAGGGATAGGAGCTGGGAGAGAGGGTCGTACTACCGCTGATGATGTTGGGCTATTCACTGGCGTTCTTGCTGCTCTTTGGGCTCTTCTGTTCGGTTGATCTTCTCTCTTGGGGTGGTGCTTGGGGCTTGGAGTTTGCTACCTCTACCTTTGGATTACGGTGGTTGGAGGATATGATGTAATGAGGGCGCCTCTCTCACGATACTTTGATGAACTTATGTTACGCGACGATACCTATGTAGTTTAGCTATGATGATGATGATGAATACGATTATCATGAACATAACATTCTTCATATACTGGAGGTTGAAGTGATAGCACATGCAAACACCTGGCAGGTTCCTTCTGTTACTATCTAGAAGTAGTCTTTCATCCCTTCTGGGCTATCACACATATAAGAACCCCTTCCTATCGACCCACGTGTATCTTAGCTTCTTCCACTCCTTCATTTTTCATCTCTTCCTACTTTCGTCAGATCTTTTGGTGCGTCAGCCCTCAATTTACCTGCTGTGATAAATAATGACCTGGTCATGCTGAGCCCGGTGATCCCATACTCAATGCTTAGCTCTTGGAAGACCTCCTTGTCCTTTTTGTCTGGATACCTATATTGGGGCAATGTACAGTACATGCTTCCATCACGGTGTACGTGTCATCCTTTCTCGACCCCATCTCGTCAGGACTTTACGGGATGAGAAGATAGTGGTTAAATCGCGGATCAACGGATATGCATCATCTTTGCTAGATCAGCTTGGGAACTTGATGGTGAACTTCGATGTCTAGAAGTAGCCACCTGTTTCATGAGTGGTAACTAGTTTTCTGCATCTTACCTTTTATTTTCCTTTCATTTCCTTTTCCTTTTCTCTTCCTTTTCTTTTGTAGTGTATCACAGGCTGATGCCCTCTTTTCACGCCAGATTCGGCCAACTCGAATCTGACTAGGAGTTGGTTACAATTCATAAGGCAAATAAATATCTCCATCACGAATGTGTTGACAATAATGTGTACTTGAATCCCCTCACTTGGCAGTTATACACCGGTAATGTCCCGTTCAATATACGCCAAACTGGGTCTCATCCGACAATGTCCTTTCAACAACCAAGAAATATCGATCGCCCATTGTTACGAGACCATTCGGAGACCGGAGACCGGAAACCGGATATAAAACGCAGGGGCCTCGCACTTGGCAACCTTCAATTTGGGAACTGTTTGTTTCGGGGTGGTTGGTTGAACCGTACGGTAGATCCTGATCCTCAAATCTCATTGTTTCCCATGTGTCTGTCTGAAGATGGGGGAAACACGGGGGTTCTAATACGAGCGCCTGTTTGCACGGTTTGTCGCAAATGGTAGAGAAAACAAGAAAACAATGGGACCCTTCCTCACCACACCCCCTGTTAAAAACCCCAGAAACAAAACCCTTTCTTTCTTTCTTTCTTTCTGAGACCCTGACCTGACCTTCCTCGCCGGCCCGCGTGGTATGCGTGGTTGACTTTCCTTTTACAGCCTCCCGTTCCAGGTTTCCAGGGCGCCCTTTTGTTTTTAGTCCAAACATTTTCATGGAATTTCAGGGGCTTCTGGTCTGTTACGAAACGACTGCCATCCAGCCAATGGGTGGGCGAGAAAAGGTCGTTCCTCTGCGAGGTGCCAAAGGATCCCACGTGAGGGTGTGGGTGACCACACGCAACAGCGGGCGGAAAGAAACTTGAACAATGGGACGGGAGGTTTGGCAGTGTAGATGACTTGCATGCAGGTATCGACATTCCTTAGATAGACACGAGAGATCCGTATCGTCAACTTGTTGAAAAGGGTTCCATTCAGTTCCTTGAATGATAAAGTCTGGGCATGGGAAGTGTGTGTGTGGCACCCCACCTGTTTGGGAGTTGACATTGGACCCATTTGGTATGAACGACCAAGCTCACGAAGCCGCCTGCGACTGCGACAGAGAGCGTGGGTGCCAAATGGTGCGATGAGTTGCAGTACGGCCTGCCTCTTATAGTATACGGATACCACGCAGTGTATGTGCAAAAAAGGGGTGATAATGTGCGGAACCTGGCGCAGAGTCCCAATATGTGGAAAAGGGAATCCTGCGTGCAGCGTGGTTGACCTACTTTTCAGTTTCCCGATCGATGACTCTCCGTCTGTCGAACTCTGCCACCAGTCACCCCAAATTCTGACCTCGGCGAGTCTCTTTGATGAGAAAGAAAAGAGATTTTGCCTCCAGGAGCCGCCAATTTCTAACGGCTGCCTCTATCAGGCCTATCAAAAGGCCCAAAACAGTCTTGACCTGTCATTGCCCTGTCTTCCCCGTGTCTGTTGTCTGGCGTTCGTTCTTGCGCCTAACCACAACCGGGAGGTTGACATGAAGGGTTTGATTGGCTACCGCGGTACCTGAGCTTTGAAGGCCAGCAACCGAACGTGCCCTTTTGGAGGTTTGGACACAAGGGTTACTATGTAGAGCAGGCTACTGCGTATATATATCACTTTTTGGTATTCGTGTTCGATGCGTGAGGTAAAGCAACATCTGATATTGCGTACGTGGTCAGCTCATGACCAAAGGACCTGGGAGCTGCGTTGAAAGGATCATGGGGATGGCCGAACATGGTGAAAGAAAACTGACAGGTAGCGCCGGTCTATCCCACGCTGCCAACCGTTGTCCTATCTATGTAAAGTAGGTAGGACAAAACGATCGGGGGTCATTGTCGCGCTTGAATCTTGATATACCTGTCGCTTAAGCGACTTCATAATGTTTGCTGGCGAAAGTGGCGGAGCCATATGGTCGGAGAATACATACTGTCTTGGGGGAAGATCTGACGAGGTGGACAATGCTCGTCGACAGGCTGCCCCGCGAAGAATATTAGTGGCCCTCACGTCAGCTCCAGAGGCTACTGGTATGCTGGTATGGAATATTGGACTGGGGGAGTGAGACTGGGTAGCTCATCTTAGTTGTCGATGCTGAAATCTAGGGCCGAAGGCATCCAGAAACAGATGGAATCGGAGCTGGAGTGAGGATCCGTCCGTCCTGACCGTGGTGGTTCACCTTGAATTCGAGATTGAAACTTCGATGTCTCAACCGAGGCGCCTGTTTCGCCTGGACTTGAAGTATTCCCGTCTCAGGTAAATATGGCGACCGAGACTGTGTAAAGCTGCAGTGCATACCTAGAAGAACTCGATGAAAAGTTGAAAGTCATAATGATAGCGTGGGCATGTTTGCGCGCGCTAGAAACATAGCTGTTCTGTGTTCCTGCAGTAATGTCAAGCTCGTGCATGCAGACACTGGAGTTTGCATCGATCCCGGTGCCGCTGGAGGCGGGGCCGCGGGATAGCGGCGGGGATGACACAGATGCTTTTCAACATCACTCTTGTGTCACGAGCTGCTTGAATTCCAGATCTGAAGCCTTCCACTGTGTATCAGCAAAGAGCGTTAGAAACGAGAACACCTACCTGCCAACATGAGAAGAAGTTCGGTGAGTCGTGTTGTTGAGCATGAAATGAGACACTGCCATTCTCAGTCTGGTGAAATAACTAAAGCAACTTCCGAACCTTCAGCAGGTCAGTGGCGCCGATTGCCATGGCGGCATGGGCTCTGAGCTGGGACCCTGATCCCTGCAGTTAATTTCATGAGGGATGGTGGGATGGTAGCCACCACTGCCGAGCGAGTACCTTGCTAACTCTGAGCATCTCATTCACCCTGTCATTTCTTTGCTTCAAAGAGCTTTAGCACCAGGTCCACGATGGCTCGTGTTAGTGAGAATCTTCGGAGCCCAGGCGCTGCCTCATGCACAAAAGGACACCAAAGTGAAGCGACCCCAGTGTCCTGAGCAACCTGGTGTCCCTGACCAGCCCTTCCCGGTTTGATTGAACAGCGCCGGCGGCACATGTGGATGGATGCGGACTGGCGCGGACGTTGCGGATCCAATACAGTTGCATTCACGGGACAATTCGCGGGGACAGGCTCTGTCGACGAGCACGACGGGGGAATTAAACTTGGCCCAAAGTTGGCCGCTGTCCGGAGGAGATAGCGCTAGACAATCAGTCAGTCGATTGCGATCTCTCAAATCTCAGGGATTAGGGGGGTTGTTACCTCGAACAAAGGACTGGACGTCGACAAAGAGACAGAGGAAAGAGTGTCATTGGACGACGGAGAGGGGAACTGAAGCAAAGGCCAAAGGTGCCGTCTGAGGAGAAAAAAAAAAAAAGGTTTGAATCGGTCTCTGGCATCTCCCAATCTGTCTACGGGCACTCTTTGCCAACTTCCCATCTCATCCTATCCCATCCCATTGTTCAGTCCCATCCGAGCCATCTCATCCGGCTGGGTCTACCCTCTTGCTTGCCCCGGTGTCTGGACCCGTCATTTGCCACTTTCCATCTTTCATCTTCATCTTCTCACCACTCCCGCTCCTCGTCCCGTCTCGGCTCTGACCCCCCAGATGTCGCGACTCATACCTACACTGTAGGTTAGTTCGAAACAAGGACACAGAGACCCTCACTCAACATCCTCCGTTCCGCGATCCACCAAGGATTTCCGTGGAAAGGCCTATCTCGGTTGTTACCTCGAACAGCCTGCTCTTTCATTAGGGTCCAACACAGCCAAACAGGCCGCATCTACACCAAAGCAGTCATATCCAACAGCGCCATCTACGCTATCGATTCCGTTCATACACACGGATATATACTTGCTCAGCATCGCAATAAGAAGTCAAGACCTAATATCTAATCACCCGTGTGAAGCTACCACGGCGAATTAATATATGCGACGGTAATCAGGGTCACCCGGGCACTTCGAAACTTTGGCGAGTTATCCTGCGTTAAGCTCTGACCCCCTCCGCAGGTCCCTTCACAGGTCACCATTCTCACACGTCCTCAATTGGCCGCCAAGTCCTGGACTCCAGGCGCTGTCCTCCTCTTCCTCAGTGTGTCCCGGGTTGTAGTACCTAGGTTCCATTCCCCTTCTCCAGGGGCGCTTTGTCGCATTACGGACCACGGGCATGTCGCAGCTTGCTCACCCGGCCGATGCTGGCCCGTCAAACCAACATTATGATGGGAGAGCCTTCACCACCGCACCACCACCCAACAGTGCGCTGCCAATAACACCCTCATCGACGAGGTATGTCATCTTGTTTCTGCGTTTGGCTTTGCTTCATGTAATTTCTCGTTTTGCGCCTCCAATTTCCCCAAGTGAGTGTGGAGTTGAGATTGTTTTTTGAGAGGGCGTGGGTTTGGTGGTGTTGTCCGTTGGATCAGACTTCAACACTGGTTATGCTGTCGGAACCCGTGCCGCTTGAAGACTTTGGACATTGGAGAGATGTTGGAGACGGGCAGGAAGGGTAATTCGCAAGAGGCTGAAATTCGGACGGCCGAGCCCAAGAGCAACTCCCAACTGTCCAGCGGCGCACAACCGACACCGGACAAACCGCCGCCAGCCGACCTGCCCCCCAGATTGTTCTGCCGTCTTCACTGCCGTGTTACTGTCAGAAAGTTGCTGCTGCCGTGTCCACGATACTGACCCAATCGATCTGTCACATCAGGTTCCCACAGAAACCTGTTCCAAGTCCCCTGCAACGAAGTACCGCTGCCTCTCCCCCGACGAGTCCGGGCCCAACGCAATCCGACTTCCCGCCGACGTTTCACAACCCTTTCGCAGCGACCGCGATTCCACGGATAGTGACCACGACTGCTCCCGATCACCCCTCGCCGACGGCCTTCTTCGATAGCGAATCTTCGGGCAGAGATACTCCAGAGGAAACAAGGCCAGGGTGTGTAGACCCCGTCCCATGCGTGCTGGCTTTCGGCGTTGGCAACTGAAGGCAAAAACGAGCCCAAAACACCGTGCTAACTTAGGCATGTCATGTATCAGACCAGAATCGTCGTTCAGCCCAAAATCTTCGAATGTTCGCAATAACTCGATTACGGGACTGATCCAGCAGCCTCCTCCAGGCTCCTCTTCCGGCCAAACTTCTGCCATGGCAGGTCCATCGGCAGTGCGGGCTGACCTTGCCAGGAGTGCCCCGCGAAACTCCTCCATGGACTCAGCGATATCAGCAATATCATCGAGCTCAAATACCACCACAAAAGCATCCCAAGAGAACAACGCAGGGCCGACAGAGATTGCCAACTTAATCAAGACCGCCGGGAGTCCAGAGGCAGTCATCCAATACTTGCTGAAAGAGAAGCAATCCCAATCGCAGCAGAACGCGCAACTATGGCGACTGGTTGATAAGCAGAGAGCCATGATTTTGGGCCTCAATAAGGACCTTGAACGGGCTTTGAAGGAGAAGGAAAAATACAGGAAGAAGCTAAAGGAGCTCCTGAGCGACCCAGACGGACCGTCAGTTCCGGCGGTAGCAGCTGCCAAAGCTCAAGAAATAAACAGGACCTCATCCGCCTCCGATTTCTCAACCCAGGAGCAGGTGCTGGAAGTCCCAGGTTCTCCTGGCCAAGACTCAACCAACTTGAGGCAATCATCCGTTGATATGTCTATGGCACCGTACCCTGTGACTCCTCCTGCTGGCCAACCACCTTCTCATGGTTCCCCGTCCGCCGTGGGTGAGATGCTGGATCCTTCTCATACGATGCCAAGACCGAGCGAACATGCGGTAGATCATTACGATCATGACGCGCTAGAATGGGAACGCGAGAAGGCCAGGAGGCAAGCGGGCGAGGCCGAGGAGCAAGCCACCGGGCTTCATATCAACCCGAACCTACCACCGTCGAGAAGTTTACCGAGCGAGCCTCCCCGGATGCCGCTACCTGCGACGCCTACAGAACAGCCCTCGTCCAAGCGTACTGAGCTTCCTGTACAGGGGGGGCAGCTACCCCCTCCAACATCACCACCTTTGCGTAAACCACCGCCCGCGCCTCTTCAGCTTAAGAATAGTGCCCTACACAGCAAAAAGGCAGCACAACCCGAGGCAGACAGCGAATCTGAGTATGAAGACGACCCCAAGGCCGACCAACACAGTTTTGAAGAACGAAGAGGCCGCCGAAGAACACGAGAGGAAGATGAACGTGATCGTGAAATCATGGCCAGGAAAGAAGCCGAATTACGAAGCCTGTCGAAAAAGAGCAAGAAAAGTGCCAGTAGGGCCGCGAATGAGGAAGCGCCACCGCCGCCTCCGGCCGAAATGCCATCCGACCCCCGGTTCCTCGAAGTGAAGATGAGTGCCCCTCCTCAGGAGACTGTCTCGTCACTCGCCGGGGTTCTCAGTGGGACCATTCAGCGGGATGCGTCCTATGCAATGCCGCTTTTGAGCCCTGGTCTTCCCTCTAGCCCACGCCCGATGCCGATGGGAGTCAGCTCACCACCACTCTCGCCTAGGGGCATGAACTTTATGGGAGCGCCGTTGTCCCCACGACCACCGCGAGCGCCAATTCCTCTGCCTCCAAACACACCCCTGCACATCTCCGCCCCGCCGACGATGCCACTACCTTCTCCTAGACCTATATATATGGTCAAGGAAACAGACAGCATATCTTCTACCTCCAGCCCGACCAAGAGCACTTACGAGAGCCCGACGGAAAGGACTAGGATTTATAGGGGCTTTATGACGGAGGAATATCCTGACCTTTTGCTTCCACCAAACGCTCTTCCATCCATCGATATCAGGGTTGCGTCTTCTCGCATGAAGCCCTCCAGGGCTAGCCTATTGTCCATGACACAGCTCGAAGAAGACCCGGTTTTTACCCTGGCTGTGTTCTCCAGAGCCGACGGTGGCGAGTTATGGAGGGTCGAAAAGGACTCTGCTTCCTTGGCAAAGCTCGACTCTAGGCTTAAGCTGTGTGCCACGTTCACTGCGAAAACTCCGGACAGGTCTTTGTTCAGCGGACATGCTCCCGCAAAGCTGGACGCCCGTCGGATTGCTCTTAACCAATACCTGGATGAACTGTTGAATACTCCTCTCGATCACTCTACGGCGCTGGAACTGTGCAAGTATCTGTCCACGCATACTCTGCCGCCAAATGCCGACGAGACCGGATCTTCGACTGGTTATGAAAATCCAGAAGCGATACCAACAGGCCCCGGTGGAAGGCCTTTCCGCAAGGGTTATCTCACGAAGCGCGGCAAGAACTTTGGCGGTTGGAAGGCCAGGTACTTCATCCTAGATGGCCCCCATCTCAAGTATTACGAGACACCAGGTGGTGCCCATCTGGGCACTATCAAGCTACAGAAGGCACAGATCATGACGCAGGTTGGCAAACAGGGTCATCATGGCGCTGAAGATTCCCCCGCCCGTGGACCCGGGATGGAAAATCCCGACAACCAGTACCGCCATGCTTTCGTGATCAAGGAACCCAAGAAGAAAGACCCAAATAGCGTCACTACACATGTGTTGTGTGCCGAGAGCGACAGGGAAAGGGATGAGTGGGTGTCAACACTGCTGCGCTGGATCGACTACACCGACGATGAAAAGGATGAACGCTCAAAGAAAAACCAAACCCACGACAGGCATGATTCTAATACCTCCGAACGGGCCAATGGCGGCCATAATAAGAAGAAGCAACATGCTGAGACTCTGGGCAGAAGTTATGATACCGCAAAGCAACGAGACTTGCCACAAGGCGTCTCGTCAAACCAGCCTGCTGCTCAAGGACACGCCGTGCCATCTCAAGCTGGCTTTACAATTTCAGCCCCTCGCGATCCCCAGGTCATTTCAAACTCCGAGGCTTGGGGCACCAAGTTAGGCATGGGTCCCTCAGCGCCACTTCCAGCACCGCCCGTTGTGGAAAAGGCCCCGAGACCGCGAAGAAGTATCTTTGGTTGGGGCGATAGCAAAGAGAAGGCCGGAAAGTCTGTTGATGCACACCATACGCTTTTCGGTGAGAATGGTCATGCGGGTGCCGGGATGAACAGCCACGGTCCGGTCAGACCTGTGTTTGGTGCGCCCTTGGCTGAAGCAGTTAGGTACAACGCACCAGTGGACGTTAGGGTCCCGTTGCCGGCTGTTGTCTATCGCTGTATCCAGTACTTGGATGCAAAGGATGCCATCAACGAAGAAGGTATCTTTAGGCTGAGCGGTTCCAACGTTGTCATCAAGCAGCTGAAAGAACGGTTCAACAATGAGGGCGACATTAACCTGGTTGACGATGGGCAGTATCATGATATCCATGCTGTCGCATCATTGCTCAAGGCTTATCTGCGCGAATTGCCCACGACCATACTGACACGGGATCTTCATCCCGAGTTCCAGTCCGTTACCGAGAAGCTCCCAGATCAGGCCCAGAGGATCGCAGCTCTTTCGGTGCTCGTGGAACGACTCCCACAAGCCAATGGTACCCTTCTCAAGTACCTGATTGCTTTCCTGATCAAGATCATCAATCATGCGGACTCCAACAAAATGACAGTACGCAACGTTGCCATTGTGTTCTCGCCTACACTCAACATTCCAGCTCCTGTTTTCGCACTTTTCCTCCAGAATTACGAAGCGATTTTTGGCATTGACCCCGGCGAATATGAGCTTCCCACAACGGATTCTAATAGCGTCCACGGCAGCACCCACGAACGCACTGGGTCGCATCCATTGGACACTCGGTCGTCAACTCACAGTGGTTCGCCTTATGGGCAACGGCCTATGAAGCCCGTTATCGAGGGCCAAGGGAGCCGCAACACACCAACGCCACCACTCTCTATGAGCATGCAACATATGGCTCAGATGAACGCTGCGCAAATGCACTCGCGGAGTACTCCCACACCTCCGCTTCAAAGGCCCGCCTATGATGACATTGCGTTATACTCTGCGCAATCAGGAGTGAGGCCTAGCACAGGCTTCGAAAGACCTCACGACTTCCATCCGTCTGCCCCCTCTTATGAGCAATATTCAATGAAGGACCGACGCAAGAGCAGCATGCCCAACCTTCACCCTTCGGGAACAAGAGGCCATATGAGAGACGATAATCGGTTTTAGCCACTTCAATCTGTACTTCTTCTATCGGACATTTCAACGGAAACTGTCGGCGCTGAGGATCAACTTGTTTCGGCGCTTTTTCTTGGATATCCCTGTAAGATCCTCTTCTTTGATGTTTCACAAACGTGTTGTATGGCATTTTTACGCCAATATTCTTCATCCCAAATTTTTTCGCGGCCAATATGAGATACCATTGCATTCGAATGTCCTTTAGCTTCTTTTCTTCCTCTTCCATCTTCTTCTTCCCTTCTCACTCGGGGTCGCTTAGACTAGATGGCGGCTGTTGTCAAGCATTAGACCGTCAGTTCAACTTGGTTGCAAATCACAACCCTCAAGACGTTATGTATCATATTAGCACACCATTCACGCCAGTTGGAATATGGCTACAATGAGAGAACATCTGCTTGGATAATATGTAAAAATAGTACGGAGTCGAGTTCTTGACGAGTTAATGACAAGGATTGTCTTCAATGGGGAACATTTGGAGAGTTTCTGCAGGCTCAAAGCTGATACTAATGCAGTGATGTTCATGCTCAAGGAAAATGGAAAGCCTTTGTGACGACCCCGCTTTCGTGAGTTCTCAAGTCTCAACTGGCTGATTCAGACACCCCAACGGAAGTTGTGAAAACACCCGATCAGGGGCAAAAGCACAGACCATGAGAGCAGGCATTCGCTAGTGTCAGATAAAACCACCGACCTCCGACTCTTCCACCCGGACACCAACAGCGTCGTCGGCAGATCGGACGAAGAAGGCCCGTCATCACCGACGTCAACCGACGCTTGTTTCCAAACGACCACGGAAGCCGACCTCCGGCTACGGCCATCACACCATACTATAGCAACCCCGCGAGCTAGCAGGAGCAACGGCAACGGCCAGAGAATAGTGGCGTGACAGGCTTTCATTGCGTGCAGGTTTGTCGGTCGTCGGTCATCGGACGCCGCTAGGCCATTACGGCCATGGATATCGATCCCAAGCTTCGCAGCTCTGGCAACCACGCGGCCAATGGAGCTCCGACACCGAATGTTCCAAATAAAGCTTCAATGACGACGCCGTCGATAAACGTGGCCGCCCAGAACGCGACGAGTAATACCAAGGGTGGCCGTGGTATCAATGCGCCGAGTCCCGGCAACCAACATCAACAACAGCTACATCCACAATATCATCCCAACTCCCAGGCCCACCTGCCATCCGGTCAGCCAGACCACAGCTCCCAACTTCGATCTGCTACTGTAAGCCAGACGAATTCTCCGGTGCAGGCTCAGTTCCAGTATCCGTCCCAGTCGCAGTCGTCGGCGCAACCTTACAATGTCCAACCGCAGTTGCAGACACCGCACAGGCAACCAGACTCGAAAGCATCCGCACCATCGCAAGCGACTGCTCATAACCCTCCACCCTTCTCTTCCTTCCCGCCGCAATCGCCCACCTCGTCCGTCGACTACAGTCCCAACTCTTCCGCTGCCGCTGGCACTGCTACGGCCAATGATACGCCTGCCGATGTCCCATCGCCCGGTGCTGATGGCGGAGGCAGAGATCCCAACGGGGAACCCAAGAAGCCTCGTGCTTGCGAAAGTTGCCGTAGCCTCAAGGTTCGATGTGAGCCAGACCCCGCAAATCCGAACGGGGACTGCAAACGATGCGCCAAAGCAAAGCGTCCTTGCATCGTGACGGAACCCTCGCGCAAGCGTCAGAAAAAGGCAGACAATCGGGTGGCGGAGCTGGAAAAGAAGATCGATGCTCTGACAGCGACCTTGCAAAACGTGCGCGGTGGCACGAATCCCCTGCCCATGGCATCTCCATCTGTCTCCTCAGCAACTACTGGGCCCGATGCGCAAGGGGTGCCCAGGTATACAACAGCGACTCCTTATGATTCCAATGGCTATGGATCTGGAAAGGGGGCATCTAGTCAACCGCCTTCCGCAACAAGGGATTGGCCTATTACCCCAAGAGAACAGCCTGCGTCAGGGCGCCAACAGACACCGTCACGAGCCTGGCCTGCCTACGACGAAATGGATCGCGATAACAACCCCTACCCAACGCCGACTATGGCCCCTGGGGGACAGAAAAGGAAGCATACCGATGATAGGGAGCGAGCTAGTCAGGATCCGCGAGATGGTTTCTCGATACCACGGCCGCCAATAAGACACCCTGATATCGTTGACCGAAACATAATCAGCATGGTTCAGGCAGCTGCATTCTTCGAGCGCTATAATAAGCACATGGTTCCGCATCTACCAGGCGTCGTTTTCCCCGCCGACATGACTGCAGATAAGCTCAGGAGAACACAACCGATCCTTTTCCACGCAATCATGGCTGCTGCCGCTGGGGAGATACCCTCGGTGCAGAAGATTCTGACGAATGAGTTGATGAAACGCTTTGCGGAGGAGGTCATGGTGACAGGAAACAAGAGTCTTGAGCTCGTCCAGGCAATACAGGTGGCTACCATATGGTACTGGCCGCCCGAGCGCTTTGAGGAGCTCAAGTTCTACCAGTTACTTCACATCGCCGCTGTCATGGCCATCGATCTCGGTCTTGGAAGGAAAAGACAGCCAAGGGGCGGACTAAGAAATGGCATGCCCTCCACCATACGTGATAAAATCATGTATAAACCACCTCCCCCGGATCCCACGTCGATCGAATCCAGACGGGCGTGGTTGACGTGTTATTTTCTCGCCACCAATACTTCCATGGCACTTCACCGACCGAACCTCATCCGATGGTCCTCGTTCATGGAAGAAAGTGTCAAAATACTAGAGACGTCGCCTGAAGCAGCACCAACGGACAAGTATCTGTGTCATCTAATTTGGACGCACAGACTAGCAGAAGAAGTTGGCATCAATTTCTTCGATGATCATAACTCAGGCTCCAGCATCACGATTCCGAGAACACAGCATCTGCTCAGCTACTTTGAGCACAAGCTGGACGAGTACCAGAAGTCCCTCCCAGACGACATGCGACAGCCGTCGCTCATGTTAAGCTTTTACGTCCTCGATTTGTACATGCACGAGATCGTCTGGCAGAACGAGAGCCCCGATGACGGCAAAGGGCCCGCCACGTCAATTGATGGTCAAACAGCTTGGCTAGACGGTAACTTGACGCCTGCCCACGTCAAAGCGCTGAGCGCAACTCTGGAGGCGATCAAGCACATCTTTGATGTGTTTCTCACTATGGAGGTCCATAGCATACGCTGTCTGCCTGCCTTCAGCTTTGTGCGCATCGCCTACGCGGTGGTAATCTTGATCAGAATCCATTTGTCTGTGATCTCGCCCAAGACCGAGCTCGGAAAGGTGATGAGAAAAGAGGACATAGAGGTGGAGAAATGGATCGAGAAGCTTCTGGAGAAGTTCAAAGCCACCATGGCGGACGACAAGAACAGGCCAGCTGCCAAATTCTTCTTTGTTCTCGGGATGCTTAGACAGTGGTTTCAAGCGCAGAAGCAGCCTGCCTGGCCGAAAGGTTCAAGCACCTCCCGTGCTGAGGCTGGTCCTTCCGGAGCGGACTCAGCAATGGGTACTTCGTCGACAGAGTCGTCAAGTACGCCTCCATTTGCTAGCAATCAAACATCACGAAAAGATAACGCTGCCGACAAGGACCTCACTCCCGCCGCCGGGCCGCTACGATCAAATCAAACATACAAGCAACAACAGCAACGGCAACAGCAACCGAATGCATCCGATTATCCAACCACAGCAGACACGCCACTCCATCTCCTCTCCGAGGTTGCGACACACGAATCATCAACCGTCCCGACCCCCAGCTCCGGTCCTCCTCCTCCCGGAAAACCCACCGTGTCAGCAGGTCCATCATCTAGCCAACACACCGCCCACATGCCCAACAACGCGAACATCATCCTCTCAACCCCAATCAGCGCAGCACCCAACGGGGCTGCTGCAGAGTGGAATCTCCGATCACAGCCACAGCCTGCCCAACAACCACCATTTATGTCCAACGCCAATTCCTCCGCACCCGTTCCAGATATGAACCAGGAGCAGCCCCTAACAGGGCCTCACGACCCCTTCCCCTGGCTCAGCCAAGCGTTCATCCCCGAATTCGAACCCGCCAATTTCGGCGATGGGTTCGAACAGGCCATGGACTTGACGCTCGGCGGGCTGGCGGGCGATGATTTTAGTATGATGGCGCTGGGTATGGGCTTGGGCATGGGCATGGGCGGGGGCGGGGGCGGGGGCTTCGACGGCGGTCTGGGGGCTGGGTTTGGAGATCAAGGTGCTGCTGCTGGGTTGGGGGGAGGGAGATCGGCGTATGATTACGGTCAAGGTTGGTATGGGGCGGGACAGCAGCAGCATCAGGGGCAGCAGCAGCAGCATGGGAACCAGGGAGGAGGAGGTGGTGGTGGTGGTGGAGGGGGAGGACATGGGCAGCAGCAGCATGCTGGTCATGGTGGACATGGTGGACATCATGCTGGGGGGATGAATCCAATATGGGGTATTGCCGATGGAACGAAACCATGGTGACATTGCTGGACTGGTTTGACTCCAAAAACGCTGGTGTTCCGAACAGAAGCCCAGCAAGCACTGTTTTCCCCGATGTCTCTCTGTGTCGGAGGTCAAATCAGTTGGATGTATAAAATCAAGCGTGTATACGTGGCATGAGTAATGGTTAATGGCTAATAGAAAAAAAAATGGATTATCGATGAATGACACGGAGTTTGATTATAGAAAGAAATAGAGGTGGAAGGCGACGCTTGGTTATGATTACAGCTGTGGATAGGACAGAAGATCACCATGGGTTAAATCAACGCGGCCCCATCTCATACGCTCTTCTTTCATGTGCTTGAGATGTATGCAGTGTTACCTTTTTGCTCGTTTGGAGGAGAAAAAGGCTCAGACTTGAAAGGCCACTTAACTGCTCTAGTCACACTCACTATATGACATACTAGACGGTGGCGACAGTAGGGTATCTACCTACAATGGCGAGGGTCCGTCATAGTCGTCATTTGTGAAACCATACCTCCACGCAAGTGAAGCTACGGGAGCGAAGGGGGGTATCTCTATAACATCATAAACACATCTTCGAATTGGATGAAACAGAATACGACATTGTGAGAAATAAAAAACCACAGCCTACTACTTATCAAATCGACTACTGTACCCAAATCGACAACAACATACGACAGTAACGTAGTCAAACTCAATCATACCACAAAGAACACACTCACCTCGAAACCCGCAACATCGGGTCACAGACACACACACAATAACAAAAGCAGCTGGTTTACTTGTCTGGGCTAGAAGCGCCTCACGTCCAGGCGAAAGGCCCAGAAGACACCCAGAAGACAAGAGAAGAAAAAAAAAGAAAAAAGAGAGAGACCTTAGCCAGGTACTCTATACCCGACCGCCCGGCCCGAACTTTAACCCTTTCTTTATCTGCGTGTCATTCGGGCCGTCGGTCCATCCTTTATGCTTCATGTGCGGAGGAGAGTCTTCCTTCCCGTCGGATCGCGGCGTATTCCTAGTAAGAGCGGTGAAACTTCAAGCTCTCATTTTAGGGAGAGAAATCAAAAGGACTGTGTAAAAATCCGCTGCAGAGAGTTGAGTGTTGAACAAAGGTTGGTTGCTGGGAAGGGGGAAGAGAGGAGACAGAGTGGTAGGTACTTCGAGGCAGGTGGATGCAGTGATGAAGCACTCTGGATGTACCTACTAGACAGTCAAGCTTGCATTCACCTACTCCATACCAATCGGGTTTTCCTTGAAAATTCACAGCACGTGGTCGTGGGTGCATTTCCATGCCATGCGTCTGCATTTCTAGTATCATGATGCGATTTCGCAGTGTCGGTGCCGGCCGCTGGGAGCCTGTGAACAAGGACGTGGGTAGGCTGAGGCATGTGATTGTCTTCTGAGGACCTTTGGGTCATAACAACGCCCCGATATGTGAATGATTCAGTGTGTTGCGACAGGAACCAGAAGGTATTGAATAATATGTATTGTACTGGGCAATCTGTTCGACGATTACCATAATCACTAAGCCTTCTCATAACCGTTGCCCATATGCTTGAATGTTCCTGTCACTCCTCCCAATCTGAGTGTATCGTCCTCAATACCCATGGGTGTTCATACAGCTTCTTCTGGTCAAACATGCCAGCCTTGTGAAGCAACCGATACCATAAAAACCGAGACCTAACTCGTACAAAAAATGAAAATGAAAAAAGGCCTGTTCGCCTCAACCTGATAAAAACAGGGTAGAGTAATCATTTCCTCATTTCTGATCGCTCGCCTGCTTCGCCTTGAAAAGACCGGCGTATGTGCCTTTGCCGGCAAATAAAGAAAAAGACAACGATTCATTAATAATTTCCTTAGGTGTGGTTCCCCTCTTGAAAATGAACCTTTACCATAGTTTATGTCCGGTTTTGTTTTCTTCAAGGCCTGCCCCGACAGGAGAACCTAACCTTTCCCTAAACTCCGGTGCATGAGGGCGGAGCAAACTGATGCCCCAGTCCCAGAAAGAAAAAGCAGATATGTCATGTCGTAAATACCAGTGTAAAAGAAAACAACGCCAAGCCAGTGGTTGATGGACCGCGCTCAATCCATGTAAAAGTCGCCCTTCAGAATGCGCTCCTGGAAGGGATCGGGCTTTTGTGGGACAGGTCGAGCTTTCGGTGCCTGGGCGGGAGGCGCCGGCATTTCGGAGACAGATTTGGCCCGGTCATGTTGAGGGGTCGAGGCTGGCGGAGATGGGCGCCTAAAGCCGGCGCCAGGAGGCGAGCCACTGAGGCCCGAGGCAAAGGAGAATGAGTGCCGTTGACCAGAAACGGTGCTCTCAGCACGGGATCGAAGCTGCTCAGACCAATTGAAGCCTTGCTCTGAACGAGGAGATAACACGTCAGAAGGGGTCTTAAGTGGAGTAGCAATGTTTACCTGTGAAGGCGTCCTTCCCCATGTGTAGTTACCAGTGCCCGGGGACGAGACAGGCGGAGGAGTAGGAGGAGGGCCACGAAGGGAAGTGCTATCATTGCGGGTTGGTGGGGACGGCCTACCATTTGTCCCAGGGCTAACACCACCCCGAGGGCCTCGAGCACCTAGGCTCATGCGGCGGCCGAAGGGGACGGCTGGAACGGTGCGGGCAGAATCGTCCTCATCAATGGCATTCTCCTCAACCAGTTCCGAGTTGTTGGTGGAGAGACTGGCACGGCGCATAAGGGAAGCTGACGGCGATGTTCCGGACAGGCCGAGGGTGGTGATGGAGAGTCTCCGACGTTGCTCGTTGATGGCGGCAGAGGTTCCGGGGAAGTTTGTTGGCTGGCCCTGTGCGATGGAGTTGCTTCGGAAGAGGCTTGCCAAAGCGGCAGAAGAAGCAGTCACGGAACCCCGTCTCTGTTGGCGCGCCATATCGTTGTTGGTCTGATTCGAATTGCTGTTGTCGGAAGACATGGTGAAAGAGGCCGACAGGTGGCGGCAAGGTGAAAGGGGGATATATAGTTCTGGGAAGGGTCTGGTCTGGTCCGGACTGTGTTGATGGTCCTATTGGAACAAGTCGTGTAGAAACGGTAACGGTTTCAAAGATGAGTGGAGGGTGGTGTGGTAGTTGTTTTCGTGAAAGACGAGCTCGTATGTTTGCAGGTGGCAGTGGTTCGAGTTGCGTGTACCCCGATGCAGTCGGTGTTGTAGAGGTGAAACGCAGCCGTTAGGGGGTAAACGTCAAAAGTCGGGCGGGGCCGAATGACGACGGAGGTGTGCGAGGGGAGGTTTATAGACGGCAGGAATGATGTGATGCTATCGGATTGCTCCAGATTGCGCACTCTATCTGCACCAGTCAAACCGCTAATCCCGTCCAATGGAATTAACTGATGGCCAAACAGCAAAAACGATCGACACTCGCAATATCTCCCCGTCTCGGTTGACTAGAGTGAGCTATCCGGGACCAAGTAGTCGGACGGGCTATATCTTATCTCGCCAACTCCTTTGTTCCCCGCTAAGCAGAGGACAGAATGGTGGGCAAATGTCCGCTTCAAGTTACACCTTCTTGCTTCTCTTTGTTGCGAGTGGCTCTGAAAGGTGTCGGTACTTGGAGCTTCAGAGGAAAAGACGATGAACGAGGAATTGGGGATGAGGTGCCACGAGGGAAACTGGAGGCAGGAAAGGGATAATGTACACTTTCCTTGGTCTATCAAAGAGGGGAGACAAAAGTCCCCAAGAACCGTATGTACCCTCGAGGGGCGCATCACACCCTAACAGCCGGGAAGGTTCCGTACATCATTAAGCTGAGCATGGCAGTGAGCTATTCACACATAGGCTGACCTAATATGGAGATGATTGCGCGTCTGAAATCCAATCGGCGCTTATCGGGTTACCACTCTGAGCTTCAACCGTATTAGTAACCGGTGTCAATAGCAAAATGATAGTGCAAAGCTGCCGATCAGTTCTTGTCTGAACTTCTCAACCATGATCTGTTGTTCACTGTTGGAGTGACAGGAGAAGGCAGAAGCACGCGAGACTCCAAAGGATGGCCGCGATGGATTGGCTTCCGCACTGCCAAGTGGAGAAGCCATTTATCATGTCATCCAATCAAAGGTGCATGTGTCTCTTCTTCGTCTGAGGGTCCTTTCCTTGTTTGTGCTAGCGGGGCATTGGAGACTGCGGGGACTCGCCGGGGAAGCTAGCAGCGTCCGACGCTAACAATTAAACTTGCGCTAAAGCGAGCCAAGTGGTTGCCGGTCGACGTCACGGTCCCCGGCTATGGCTACCCCCCCCAAATTCAAGACGTTTGCGGGGTAAGAAAGCGCGAATGTGAGTGGCTGGGATTGCCGTCACTGCTCTCTGCACTGAACCACACCAAGTTGAACTGCTTCTTGAGCTGCTCCATTCTGTTGGAGCTTCAACGCATCTTATCTGCCCATGGATTATCGTGACCACGAACCGTGGCTTCCTGTCTTGAAATTTCGCCTCCTGCCAAACAACTTCTGCTTGTCAGACATGGTAACCTGGAATGTTCTGCGAGGCAAGTACGGACTGGCAGGGAAGGCATGTCCAAGTTGGGCGTTTCATATGATCACTTGGCTTTCAACGCTTCCACTTTTCCTCCTTCTGCTCTCAATGGACGGTTCATCCGCCATCATCGGATATCAGCTTGAGGGACCACGCTGGTGCTCTTTCCATGCACCCAGGGCATGCGGTCATTTATCCTTGTGGATAAGCTGGCTCCCTAAAGATGCAGATGCACGTGTCAGCACAGTCTCTGCATACCTTAGTCCAAGCTGTGTTCCTATCCATATGCGGCTTCCATTTGTCGATTCCGTTCAATGGAAGTTGTCATAGATCTATCAACATGGACCCTTGAGGCCCAGGGGCATCTTCTGGCGGAGATCTGCTCCGCCATGGTGGCTGCTTCTTCGTTCTCATGATGGTGTGGTCTTTGCAACCTCCTTCGACTCCTTCCACTTTGGCTTCTCAATCCGGCCTGGAATCTTACACTGACGGGGTCCCCCAACATTCTGCCAAAGGTAGTCCGCCAAGTGGACCGGCTTGATATGTGGGCAGGCTTCATCCTTCTTGTTGTACCAGCGTTACACGGAAGGGACCTCTACACAGTATAGATCTGGCCAATTCCATGCCGCCAATCCCTTCATCTTGACAGAGGTTTCCATGAAGACCACCCACCAACATTGTACGCCGGTAGACATCCTGCATGATACCCCCTTTCTAACTCGACCCGGATAAAGCGACTGTGCGCGATTCCAAACGGCCTGTGTGGAGCCAAGGTCTAAGTCACCTCCAGCAACCCAAATTAGTAGTTAGAATTATCCGGTTAGGGTTAGGTGTTAGGGTTAGTTCCGGGGGTGCAGGGGGCCAGTGAGAGGCCCCCGCGTATGAATGAGAGTTCAGCGCTTCAAAAAAGGTGGTTTTGAGCTCTCGTTGTCGTAGTTAAGACAATGACATTTTGGTGATGACTTTGCGGTCGCGAAGTCAGCGCGAGACTGATGCCAAGCTTTGGGTCTTGGCTGAGCTTGGCTCTCAGTTTGTATGGCCCCACACAGGCGTTTTGGAATGGGACACAGTCGCTTTATCCGGGTCGTTCTAACTAGCCAATTGGCTTCTCAAACGGGAGGCCAAGGGCGTCAAAGGGATCTACGAGATCTGGCCGACCTCGCCTAGTGTACCAATCTAGCCGGTGAGTCGAGAGGTCCGAAAGGCCCGGTAAACCTCCCCCCTTGTGTACATCCACCCACCACAATGAAAGACAGATTGGCGAGGCGGCCATGCTCCCAACAACCATCACAAGCCGTGTTCCACCCTTACTGGTTCGTTGTGGCAACCTAACCATAATTGCATGCAGCACACCATCAGACCGGCGTCCGCTCAGTTTCTGACTTTGACACCCATGTCTGCCATTCAATCTCTCTTGAAGTTATGGATCCCGGTTGGTGTAACCCCGATGATGGAGTTGAGAAACCCTGGCCTACCCAAGCTCTCTCTGGCACACAGATTGCGAGTTTATGTGGCGAGGACCATCCATCGTAATGCTCTCGGGCAGAATTCCTCGATGTGTTATTATAATTCATCTAAATATCTCCAGCGGCAATGACACTGAATTGCGCATGTCGAATTCACATACCATGGTTGAGACAGACGAGCCATATGCAAAATAAGCTCAACGTGGAAGACCTAGATCAACAAGTGACAGCGTAGAAGCTTGTCAGAAAGTGGCGACGAGTCAACCCCTGGCACGTTGACAAATTAGGAGAAGGCTCTTACATACCTTGACTCGATTTGCGATAAGCTGTCTTTCTGAACATGGTTCCGTATTCATCGACATTTTCCTTCATTCGACCCCTAGCTTTTCATTGTTTCTCAGATTCGTTCGCCTCTTCACAAGCATTGTTACACCAGCACTACCCTCAGCACAGTTTATATCTGCGGTGGTTACCCAACGTTGCCTCTTAAAGTCTCAATCCGGCCCGGGTAGATGCATGACTGTGGGCAGATTGACCGCTGCTGGCGTAGTAGTCTCTCCGGCTTCCCGCTTGTCTCGTTCGAGAAACCACCCTTTCTCGCCTGCTTGGGCCTCGGATGGGCCGATGTTTATTCCGCTCTTGGTGGGTCTGTTACAGGTGATGCAATTACCGAATTTCCACCAAAAAAATATGGATGAAAAGCAACAAGAGACAGGCGAAACACTCCTCGATATATCCCGCTCAAGCGCCATGAAGCTTGCCAAGTGCCCCTCCTCAACAGACTCGGATGGCCTGAATTATGTATGTTTGTTAAACAAGCCATACAGATGGACCGTGGATATTTACGTGGCCTGTCTTACCGAAGGGAAGATTGTCCCGGGTCAAGATCAGATAAGAGGAGTGGGTTCGGATATCGGAACTCCTGAGACATCACTAGTAACCATGACCACTTGTTGGTATAACAGTCCCTTTGTGCTTCATTGAAAAAAAAAAAAAAAAAAAAGCCATTCTTTATGTATGAATGATTACATCGAGAGAAAGGCTTGGAAAGACAACCTGGGAACACCTTGGACAGGAGAGTTTAGACAAGACCGGCCATCATTAGCTTTGCAACAATGGAAGCCTATCAAGTGACAAGACTGGACTTGACAGATTAACCGCACTGTCGCGGATGAGCTTGAATAACATTTATCAAAGAGCAGAGAAGCACAAGATGAGACACACTGGACTGAGAGAAAATGGTAGAAAGACAATAAAAAGATAGGAAGTTTAAAAACAGGAAACCTGAAATTTTCTAGCTGTTAATACATTCTCCCAGCATTCTTCAAAACATTTCTCCTCAATATCCGCGGGTTTCTTTTCCCAGAACAAGTCATCTCTTTCCGCATACGCTACATGCTCTCCAGTCATTGAACCAACCCGTACCCAGATCCAGTTCGAAATCCAAATTCAATAGCACACTAGGTGGCAACCCAAATAGATACCGGTAGTCAATCAGGCACAACCACGACCTACATCCGGGACCGTCTGGTGCACCGTGAGATGGTGATGCTGCATCAAGGGATATAGATAGATAGGTACACAACGCTGTTTGTGCCATGATTGGGGCATTGTTCTTTCTGTTCTCTAGACGGTTAGTCCGTTTATAACGGGTCTGTGGGGAAAGGGAGTGGTCAACCTATGGGAGGGTCTTCTTCTTGCGGAGTTACTCTCCGGGTGACATAGAGACCGAAAGACCAATGGAGTTGCTCTTGCTTTAGCAACACCTTGTTGGAAGCACGCTGATTTGATGGTATTTTGTCTAATGGGCGTTTGTGAACATACTCTTATTTGTGCCTTCGAGATTCTATGGTGCGCCAGTCTCTCAGTGGTAGGAAGATGGGTTTTATGTCGTGATTTGGTAACACGAACCTAGTATGAGTAAAAAAGAATTATGATGATGATAGTGCTGGTGAGGCTACTTGTTGCAATTTGAGTTAATATCTTCTTCACTCTCTGATGTTGCGGAATCAGGAACAAGAAAGCAGGGAATGAACGAAATCTCCAGTCAGTCAGATGCTTCTTTCTCTGTAAACTCGAACGAAAGCTGGGCAAATGAAGCCTCTTTATGAGCAGCAGGACGAACGAAGAAGAGATACCTGGGCTTCATGTTGGAAACTAGAATCTGACATCAGATTCGACCTACTCACATGGGCGAAGTTCCATACCCAAGGTGCTTTGTGTCCATTGAGAATATAGCGCTACGAAGCACAAGAGCCATAAGAACGAAGCATGAGACTGGCTGGATAGGCCTCGCTGGTACCAGTGTCAAGATACTCTCCAGTACCATCGAGCTTCTACTCATTCAGAAGAAAAGAAGGGAGGAAAGCCACTCTAATAATGATAGCGAGTTAATCACATCACCATTTGGTTTGGCACATGGAGCATTCTCATGATAGAAACAAGTCTCGAGTTAAAAAGCTGTGATATCATCTGCATCCGTTATGGCCGGTGATACGATACCGCAAGTGTAAAGGGCGCCTCTGAGGGAGGACAGTCCCAGTCATTGCAGCAGGAAACTTACCGTAAATGCCATGAGCACCATAATAGTAAGGATGCCGGTGGTGTTCCATCGGAAGCATCGATGTGGAAGCTGTCACTGGCCGAATATCAGTCGCACTTTCCCTGAATGCATTTGGAGTTCCTGTTCCGGTCATGCTATCCCGGTCAGTTTTTCCGTCTAATTCGGAAGGAAGTAAAGGCAAACCTACAGGTTCAACTGTCATACTCAGCGTTAAAGGAAGGCTGTAAATGCTGAAGAGAGCACTGGCAAAGATGTTCACCACGCGAGTTATCATATTCACTGGCACATGTAGGAAGAACGGAAGAGGTTGGTGTTGTAGGGCGTCACTAGACGCAAACCGGGTTGTCAATCCCAATCTTTTCGCTGAATGTATCCCTGACAGTATATGAGCCCTTTAACTTGCGTCACAAATATCTTCGCTGTTCCAACCATGCAATAATTCGATCCCTTCGCTGAGTCCCAGGCAACACGGGGCCATTTGACTCGCCTCCGAAACGATCTTCGCTGTTCCAAACATAACTCAATGGCAACACGGGGCCATTTAACTCGCGTCAAAAAGATCTCCGCTGTCCCAATCATCCCATAATTCAACTCCCTTCACCGAGTCCTAGGCAACACGGGGCCCATTGGACTTTGGCAACAAAACATCCTTGCCCCTCCCATGAACTATCAACACCGTTTTCCAACCAACACCGTAAACATCCAATGCCTCCATTTCTGTAAAGGAAATGAAAAGCAAATCGATGTGATGAACTTCCTGCTTCTCGAGAGACCCTAATGCTCCTCGTAACCACAACCCGATCACAACTCTCCTTCACCCCCCTCAAAAAACGCCTCCTCCTCCTCCCAAAACTGCATCAGCCCACTCTCCTCCCACTGCGGCTCTTCACGACTTCTAAACGCCTTGCTCAACACAAGACGTCGATAGTAGACATCCTTCATCAGCCCCCACATCGCGTACCGCAGAGGCAGCATCTCGTCCGCCCAGAACTTGGTCTGCTTGTACACGTAGACATCGAAGAGGGCCTGCATGGCGATGCGGAACGGACGATAAAAGTTCGCTAGTTCGTCGTCGGTGACGAATGAGACAAGGCAATCCCACTCCTCGAAAGGGGTGCCGCCTTCACGTGATTCGTTCACGAAGTCTTGGATGAGTCCGTCGGCGTCGTCGAAGAAGCGCTTGACGCCTTGGATGGCTTTTTGGAGGTTGAATAGGGCGACGTCGCGCAGCAAGGGGAAGTCGGTTTCGACGCCGGCGAGATAGGCGATGGTGTTGTTTAGGATGATGCCCCCGTCGAGAGGGTGGTCTTCGGAGGGCTTGAATCGTTCTCCCTCCATGGTGCCTGTGAGTGGGTTTTGTGTTAGTTTCATTGGCCTTGCTGTGGGTGAAGTAAAATGATGAAGGGACTGAAACTTACCCTTGTCATAGATGAAGGCCAATACATTGGCCATCCGCTCCGGCGTCGTGTAAGGGCACACCCAGTAGGTTTTGGAGCCGTCCTGAGGAGCTTGTTAGCATTTCACACGTAAGGGGGGGGGGGGAAAATAAAATAAAAATAAAAATGAATGGGATGATAAAATTCGGTAGATAGTGCAAAATACTTACGGGCAGTACTGTAGACAGTTTTTTCAAAGTGCTTTGCTCTCGGGCGAGCATTTGGCGATGAACAAGGAACGCTTTACTTCGGCAATCGATCCAGACGTCCCAGTCACGGGGCCCCGTCCACAAGCTATTATCAGTCGAGGTTAGTAACCCAAAATTCGAGAAACACGCAGCGACGGGGCATGGGGAAACATACTTGATCTCATTTCGGTCGTGCTGCTTGATGTATTCAGCGATTCGCCGCTGTTGGTTGACGGCTTCCGGCCACAATCCCTCCTCTTCGCCTGGTTTATCGCAGTGGATGGCGAAATCTCCTGATCCGAGAAAGTTGGAGGATCGTTTGGGGGTTGCTGCTGCTTTGGTCCATTGCTCAGCGTCGAGAGCGCGGCAACGACGCCCGTACCCGTGAGGATTGCCCATTGTTGGTAAGGAGCCTTTGGAACGATGATGAAAATTATGTTCGTGATAGTTGTATTGAGGGTGTTTGGCAAAACGTGTTGCAAAGCTGGTCGAGGGTGACTGGTCAAATTGATAGCGAGCGGTGAGTGTGGGAGACTGGTTGTGAAAAGGATGGGAAGAGTTTTCGAAACCAGGGAAAGTTGTGCTCCGTTGTCTTGGTCTTATGGTAGCAGGAGAGCGCCAACTTTGGCCACCCCAAGCTGCGGCTTTCGGCTTGGTTGGGGCATTCCGTATGCATGGTGATGCTTTAACTGGGCTCCGTCCGCGGGGCGGTTCGGCGTACGATTTCTTTCCCGGGTTTGGTTCACCAACAGCTGTATCTGTACATGCATTCTTGCTGCCTGTGCTCTCATTGCTAAGTCCGCCACCTTGAGGCGCTGTCGAACCTCGCTCGATTGTGGAAACACTTTTCTTCTCCGGTTCCTGACTTTGCTTGGACGCCTTTTGGTGGTGAGGAATGTGCTGTGCCTTGATAGTCGAATCTGACGCCGCCGTGTTCGTTTCTGGATTGGGATTTCCTTTTTTCTTTTTCTTCTTCGGACTTTTCTTTTGATTCTTCTGAGTACTCTTCTCGGGACTCTTCTGAGGATTCTTCTGCCCACCCATCTGCGGACTCTTCTGCGGAATTTTCTGGGGACCTTTCCCCAGCTCTTGATGCACAGTGATCTCCCCTTCTGCCTTCTGCGAATCCGTATGCGGTCCTTGTGTTTCCTTCTTTTTGACCACCAAGGTGGCTGTCCTTTTGCCAGTCACAGCTTGGGCATAAGACGTTGGGGCCAGCTTCGATTTAGCCACGGGCTGTGAAAGCTGCGGGTACTCGTTTCGTGACGGAGCAGTCGTAGAATTCGTATGCAGAGCAGACTTTGCTTGCTCTGGCTGCTTGAGATTAGGTACTGCTGGTGGGGGTTGCTGCACAGTTGGCTTCGAAGGGACAGATGTGACCGAAGATTTGAGAGGGGCTTCGGCCTTCGGGATCGGAGTCGGAGTCGGAGTGGGCGTCGGCTTGACCTCTTTTCGTGCGCCTTGTTTCCCCCGGAGAGCGCTTGCATACGACAGCGGCTGAAACCGCGCTGGCTGGATTTTCTTCTCCATCATCGACGACGATGACCTGCGGGCGGTGGGTTTTGATCAGAGTTGAGTTCGAGGTAGCCACCAGATGTTGCCCCGCGGGAAATGTGAATATGGGGCCAACGGTGGTTGGTGCTAAGGGTAGCGAAGAAAGTGCGGGAAAAGAAGTAGCCAGCTGGGCGTAGCGATATCGAAAGTAGGGTGAAGGTCGGGCGAGTGAAGGGCGAGTGAAGGGCGAGGGGTGCCAACTGGAAAGTGGTCAAAGGCGCGTATAATGGTTTAATTCCCTAAAACCAACAACCAACTGTAAATCATGACCTTAAAAATCCATGGGCAAAAAAAAGGGTAGTTGTCATTATTGTAGAATTAAGGTTTTGCAAAGAAAGCGGAAAGGGATGGTGGATGCCCTGCCGTTGGATTTCGTCGTCGCGAACAAACTTCCTCCGCACGAAAGATAGATGAAGTTCCTGACGCGAGGCGACAGACAGTGATTGTCACTGTCCGCGACCAGTTCGAGTTCGAAGGCCAAAGTACTGATACACCGGCGCAATGGAGCCGTAGCGAGCAGGTGATACAACTCTCCCGCATTGTTTTTTCGTAGAGCATTGCTTCGCGTGGGCTTCTGGAACACTAGGGTCACCAGGCATATCTGATCCAATATGAGTAAATCCTTCAAGTCTCCGATTATCAAGAGCAGAGATCGTGCAAGTATCATACCAGGAAGTAATTTCATCGTTTAGTCTGATGTCGTGGGCACAATCGACCCGCCTTCGTCTCCCCCGTCCGTACAAATAAACGCAAGCGTATTCCATCACTTTTCGCCCGTCCAAGCATCCAGCCGGGCGTCGACGAGTAGTTCGGTCTCGACTCAAATGCCACGACAGCTGAGGTGCTTCGAAAATGGAAGTGCGATGAACGGCGTCGTAGTTAAGTGCCAAGGAGTCGCAATATTTTTCAACATATGGTGCACTTAGGGATCACGATTCAGGATGGCGGGCGAAGTAGCTGGCGAGTTTGGTCGAACCATGACAATGGTACCTTCAACTCATTTTCATTAGACAACCTGCTATAATTTGAATGAGGAATTGGGGTCAAAAGCAACGCTAAATTGATCATGAGGTATGGAACAAAAGAAACTAGTACGCAACATAGAAGGCTTCCCAACCGACCACATCAATTATGTACTATGACTTGATCATGAAAATCTGCAGACATAAATGAAGTTAGTGGTGACACTCAAAGAACGGGGAAATTCACCGGAGTTGAAGTACTTACCTGGTTGAGAGCTGCGCTGTCGGTGAAAGCCATCTTTTTCTGCGCAATGAACCTTTGCCTGGCCAAGAACCGGGTTGAAGATGTAACAGTAGGCGTAGAAGTACCGCTTCCACCTGGCGTGCTCGCCTCTGTTTCAGCACCGTCTTTCCTCCTCTTCTTATCTTTCGATTTGCTGTCTTCACTTTCTGTGGCAGAGTCTGATGACTCCTTCTCCTTGCGCTTCTTCTCTTTCTTGTCCTTCTTCTTGTCTTTTTTCTCCTTCTTCTCCTTCTTCTTGTCCTTCTTCGACTTCTTGGTCTCCGTAGCAGACGATTCTACGTCATCTGAAGAGCTCTCTTCCGACTTCTTCTTGTCCTTCTTCTCCTTCTTCTCCTTCTTGTCTTTCTTGTCCTTCTTCTCCTTTTTGTCCTTCTTATCCTTCTTCTTTAACCTGGAGGACTCGCTGTCTGTTTCAGCTTCGGTGTCGGTCTTCCGCTTTTTCGATTTCTTGTCCTTCTTTTCCACCTTTTCGTCTTCCTCGTTGCTGTCCGCCTCTGCCTTCCTCTTCTTGGACTTGCGGTCTGTAGGCTCGGCGCTGTTGGTGTCTTCGGAGGGAGTTGTCTCCGCTTGTTGGTCGACAGAATCGCTTTGTGGTGCGCCGTCCTCTTCCGTCACCTTTTCCTTGACCACGTCACCAACCAACCAGCCGCCTCTGACAAAGCGGATCGTTCCAATCTTTTGTTCCAAGTAGTGATTGCGGATGTGGTTTTCGCGCTTCTGCTTCTCGGCTTCCAGAACATCCTCGCTCTTGCCGTTCAGTCGCCCAAGAAGATGCTGGAAATCAAAGAGGCCGGTGCACTCGTCGCCATTATTTCGTTTCGCGCCGAGACCGAGATTGTCGTCCTTGAGCGTGACCTTGATGTGTGACGAGCTGGCTTCCGTGTGATGTACGGCATGCGCAGCATCTTTCGCGCCCAGAAACTCGCCGGGCTGCCAGCCTTGGGCGCGAAGGATCTTTTGGCCGAAAGTGGTTTCGTTACGGGACCATTTCGTGTTGTTGGGGTCAGTTCCCAGCTTCCGCTTGCTATTGAAGTTTCACGATTAGCACGTTGTAAACAAAGGTGACACAGCCATCCAATATGCGCTCACTTCTTGGCAGCGGCGAGACCCATGATTGCTTGACGTCGTTGACGAGATTCTCAGCTTGTGTGCTGAGTCGTCAAAGGTCAATGGGCTTGGTGAACTTTCGGAATTCGGGACGCCCTGTCTGTGCTGCTGCATTCAAATTTTGGCGGGGGCCTGCGATCCCATCAACGATCTGCCAGTTTTCACCGCCCGAAAATTCCACACAGTTCAGGGAGTATGGTTCATCGCTGCAGGGGAGGTGCCTGTCACTTGCTCCTTCCGGATGTAATTGTGGAGAATCACACTTGCCTGCCGACTTCCGAGGACCTCAATCGTCGTGAAATCTGGACGAACTTCTGTTCATCTGACACTTCTCTTCCTCAAGTTGTCAATTATAATCATGTCTCGGACTCAATACTAGAGCTGTTTCCAGACTACGTTCAGGGAAAACATCCTGGAACAACCATGGCACCCTCAGCGAGCACCGCCAAGTCCAGGTTAAGAAAGTCGACTGGCACCGCACTTGACGATTCTGGTTCTGAGGACGACTACCAAGCGTACAACCTGCGACTCCAGGAAGCCAGCGCTGCTAGAGCACGTCTCAAAAAGGTACGACTATCAATCAAACAAAGGAGTAGACCAAACTGTAGCACTCTGGTGGACGAAATAACTAAATCTAGCAAAACTTTGATGTCTTTCAATTCCAGGCAAGAGAACAGCGCGACAAGAAACGCAAGGCCCTGCTATCAGCCTACCAAAGCGCACTCTCGTCCATCGAAGACCGCGTCAAGAAATCGGTTTCCAAGTATCACGACCTCCAGTAAGTACCTTAGCACCGGAACCTAGCAACCAGGCCCCGCTGTTAGACCGTCCAATTCGTTCCAATGCCGCATTCCCGAAAGAAATCTCGCGCTTGTTGTTCTAATTGTAGGTCATTCATGGTACTTGCAGGTCAGCCATGCACACCTCCCGTCTCCTTCGTCTCAAGAAAGCAGTAGAAGCCCGCGACCAAAAGCTCACTGCCATTGCCAAGAAGCTGGCCGATGTGCAGCGCATCATGAGCAACCATAGCGTTCAGCTCTGCGCTTTGTACGAGGGCCGTCGCAAGGACTTGGCTGCCATATTACCCGCGCCCAAGAAGAAGCCCGAGAATGATGGTGCTGCTGCTGCCGAGGTGGACAAGTCGTTGGGCCAGCAGCTGTCGTCTGAGGGTGCGCAGGCATCCATGGTCTCCAAGGAAGCTTCGTCAAGGCCGGCTGCTGCTGTGAAGACTGGTATTAGGGAGGAGTGGGAGGCTGCTAACGCTTTGTGCTGAGATTGTTGATGGTGATGTTGATTTCGTCGTTACTGTGACTCGGGTGGTCGCATTTGACCGGTATGATGTTTGACAGTGTGTCCTCGACGGTGATATCGTAGGTTGTAGATTGGGAGAGAAGTAGAGCGGAGTAACGACTGTAGAAGTTAGTGAGACAAGATGTTCTAAGCTACCTGGCTCAGCTAAAAGCCATGAGAATTGGCGAAGAGCGGATGTCCCGGCGGCGAGTGTAGAGAAGCGGGAAGGACCAGATTGTAAAAACTCCAACAATGCAGATTCAAGAAGCCCGAGTGTCTCCCTCCTTTTCTATTGTTGTACAAAATGTATGCCGTAGTATGATGTATGCCTGAGAACGCCGCCTCCGGTGCTGCCAGCACGGTTGTGGTTGTTGTAGTATTATACATGGATATTGTGTTTTGGACTCATCATGTCGTCGGTCATTACTGCTTCTGCTGCTGCTGATCGCTCGCTCGCTCGTTCGAAGATCTTAGACCTTGAAGCCGAAACCAGCCATGCAGGCGCGGTACTGGTCTATTGTCGACACGCAGTCCTTCTGGGGGTCATCGGACTTGGAGAAAAGCATGCAGTCGTCGCGCTTGGCCTTCTCCTCCTTGCACACGCAGCACGGCTGTTTTTTGTTTGTTTTAGTATTCGTAGATTAAATCTCGGGTCCTTTTGTGTGTGTACAGCTATCGGTGAGCTAGCTGGTCATCGGGGGTCGGGGGCGCACCTTGGGCTTCGCGGGGGCATCGGTGGAAGGAGTCGCAATTTGCGCCGGAGCAGCGGCAAGGGCGGCGGCGGAAGCTGTAGTAAACAAGCGCATTGATGGTTAGTCACCATGACCGACAGAGCGCTTTGTGCCGAAACAGTCCGTTGGTTGTGCAAAGATACTTACGAAGGGCAGTAAGGGAAGAAGCTTGGGAGGCCATGGTGAAGAATATGCTGCAACACTGAAGGGAACAAGCAAAAGAATGGAAAGAAAGGAGTAGTTGCGCAAGACGTCAACTTCGTCTTTCGAAATATTTCAATGAACGAATGGTGCCAATTGATTTGTCAATGTTGCAATCCATCGAGTTCCACAGCCGACTTTCCGGTGCCCCCGGGCCATTTTAAGCGCTGCATGGGTACGTACTATGTACCCGATGCGCCAAGCCGGCTGGCATCAGTAGATCCACAGGTCACCTGATCACCCCAATCGTCACCACTCCCGGCATTGGTTTGTCTTGCTCTTTTTGCTACAGTGCTCTTTAGGTGCCGTAAGGGAGGTATTTTGTTGGTTCACAGGCAAGGTGTTATGTACCAGCTTTCAACGTTCAGACAGTGGTTCAGTGGTCGAGTGGTGTGATGCACCAGTACCGAGGATATGGTGGTCCTGGTTGATACAGTCCAATACTGGTTTGATTGTTAGCCCAAGACCTCGGATCAACTTCCCTAGGTATTTTTACATCTAATTGATTCGTTTAGTTTCATAATTAAAGTGTAATCTTACCTTGAATATGTATTTCCCAAGTTCAATATCTCATATTGAATCTTGTTAATGCCTTTTCGATCCGGACTTAGCCATTCAGTTTATCCTTGTAAGGTTTGGGACAATTCGGGATGGATATCGTCCAGGATACCAACAGTACCAAGCTAACAAACAAACCAGCATTGGACTGTACATCTTGGTAGGTAGCCCAGGGGCTCTGATGAGGTGAGGTTCCAGGTTCGAATCTTGGCTCAGCGCTTCCATGCGAAATTTTTTGCCATTTTTTTACTGCTGTGCAACTTGGTGATATGGAAGCATTGATCATAGCCAGCGCATCTGAATTCTTTTCCCCCCTCAAACTAGATAGACGCCTGCACTCTCTACGGTGACAGGCTCCTATCGTACAGTTCTTCCTCTGTCACCCTTACTGTTAGGTTATAGTACCTCTTACTATATGGTCATTTCTCCCAGGCAGAATCAGAGGATTCCAGAACAAGCACCCTAGCCCTTTCACCTTCGGTGTAGTACAGTCTCTTCCATCTACCTACGTCATCACACTTCTCTCATTCTCCTCGATCTCCCCGCCCTTCTTTCTTCATCATCTCAACCCAACAAACACAAGCCCATCCTTCACAGCCCAATCAAATCGCCAACCATCATCAACCTATACTTCTCCACCCCCTCCCTCAGCCTCACCAGAACCCCCGCAGCCAACATCTTCGTCCTCTCCTCCTCCCCGCCCTCATCACCACCTCTCAGCCCTTCAAACACACCCGCCACCCACCCCTCCGTCTCCACCACCTCCCTCCCCAACTCCTGACAAACATCCCTCATCCGGTCCTCATTCACATCCAGCAGCGTCAACAAGCCAAACAAGACCGCCTGCGTGACGCCGACGTCTCCCACAGCTTGCGCGCGCACGCTGGTGCTCAGCAGCAGCCGCCACAGCTCTCCCGTCATCTGGGGGAGAGCAAGGGTGCTCGGCCCCGCGGCGTGGAGCAGGAGGGCGAGGGTCTTGAGATAGAGCGCTAGCAGGTACGGCTGGAACATGATGCCACGGATGCGCGAGACGGACGAGTGCAGCGCTGCCTGGAAGCGGGCCGTGAGGGGGTTGAAGAAGGAGGTGGAGATGAGGTGGGCGGTGGTGTTGGGGATGGCGCGGATGCGCGGTTTGGTGCGGGACTTCATCTTGATTTTGGGGTTGCTGATGGGTTGTTGTTCTTCCGCTGCTGCGTCATTGCTGCCGGCATCACCGGAAAGACGGGACTTGAAGGTGGAGAGCTTCAGCACATCGGGCCCGGTGGCTGAGTCGGCGGCGGCTGCTGATAGGGGCGCAAGGAAGCTCGACGTGATGGACGTTGCTAGGCTTTCAAGTGCGTTGCGAGGTAGAGGCTTCAATGATGAGGAGGAGCTTTGATATGCGTTTGAAGGGCCTTGGCTGATGAATAGGCTCTCTACCTTCTCTGGGAGGCTTTTGGAAGGGAAAGATGCAGCTGCTGCGTACTCGGATGTCTCGAACCCGGCAAGCTCACGGGCACTGAGACCTAAGACGGCAAGGATGGAAGATCGTTGAGATACCGAGTAGTCCCCGTCAAAGAAGGTCTTTGCGAACCATTGGCCCATGAGCTGGGGCTGCGCAACAACGATGGCAATCATTGCTTGCAGCCGCAAGTCGTCAAAATTGTCCATCTCGAACTTGTCTTGAAGACCGACCAGTAGAGACGCAAGCTCCTCTGCGTGGTCAGTAACCTCTGTGCCGTAATTCGCCTTCCGTCGAATGAGCGTTGGGGCGGTGACGAGTGCAAGCTTCTGGCGATCATAGTCGTCGGTGTCGCGGAGATATCTGATAAGGTCTCTGATATAAACTGGTGCCTTGGCCTTGTCTCTCTTGACCAATTCTGGATCGTCATCCGAGTCTTCAGCATCTGAGTCGGGCTTCCCGTACCCAACGATATCATCCTGCTCGCTAAGGTCCTCGTCGCTTAGTTCCTCGATGATAAACCCTTGGCTCCGAGGCTGTGATGATGATGCTGGCTTGTAGGGAGATTTTCTGGAGTCCATCCTTTTTGGCACAGGCTCATCTTTTTGAGGCTTGAGTAGCGAATCCCATGAGCCGAGAGTGTCGTGGATCTCAACAAGACTCTTGTACCACTTTCCTTCCGGAAGCTCCGTTTCTTCGAGTTGGAAGTTCAGCCGTTTATCACCCTTGTCAACGAGACCGGAAAGCCCTTCTCCAATGATCATGCCCAGGAAACGAGCCCTCTGGTTTGATGACGATAGCCTGTTGGAAATGGCGTTTAGCCAAGGGCTTGATCTCATCAGCAGCGTTAGCTTCAAGGGCGAGATCTTGTGGACGTATCCAGCGCTCAGGAGCAGCACCTGCGCATGCACTTTGAAACTGTTAGTTGCGCTAGAGAAGAAAGAGACATTGTTCTGAAGCTAGGACCAACCTTCTTGTTGCAACATGGGAGAGTGTTTGACGTATAACTGATCTCCGAATTGGGCGATACTCTTCTCAAGGACAGTGACGATAGCGTCTCTATCTTGAGACACGACTGCCACCACAGCTCGTCGGATACCGATAGAGTCGCCAAGTCCAGCGCCAGACGAACCTGTCAGCCACTCGACAAGATAGGCCAGTCTATCCGGATCATTCTTTGTGATAGAGCTGATTGCACCGGCTACTGCGGATACCATTTTTCTGCTGCCTTCGGTATCACACGTGCCTAACCGATTAAGATAGTCCTCGGCGAATGTTTTCAAGACTGAAAAGAGAACTTTACGCTGCTCGCTTCGAGGAAGATTACCCAGTAGGGGCCCGAAGCGCGCATTGTCGGCCCCTTGGGCAAGTAGCAACCCACTAAGGACACATTTCATGGCCGTATCTGCGTCAAGTCAGTCATCGTCTCAGAAACCAGAGTCATTCGCAGCTGCCTTACCGGAGTGTGCCAGTCGTAGAGCCTTCCAAAACAACTCGGAACAAAGCTTCGTCTCATCCGGTGTCGGCAAGGTTAGTTGCCACTTGACAATGTTTTCGCTTAACCACTTGGTATATTCCGGCCCATTTGCCAGCCAGATCTTGCTGGTGTCAACTTCTGCTTTGTGCACCTTCGCATGTTCAGTTGCCTCTGCAGTCAAGGAGATGATCCGACCACTGCCAAAGGCCGAAAGAATCTCTTGCGAGAGCATTCTGGTCTTGAAGTTCCCGTTCAGCGTTCTTGTAGCTGCGTTCCAGATGCCACGTATGGAATCACCGCCTTTTAGTAACAGGCAGGCCAGATTGAGAAGGACTGCCAGGTTGATGGCGATGTCTGGTCGCTTGGGCTTGCCATCGCCCGATTTAGCATCCTGTAGCAATGCCCTCAGACGCACAATGATCGCATTGATTCCCGTAAGACTGCGTAGACAAGCTAGCAGAAGCCCTAAGGCCGAAGACTTGGTTTCATGTGAGTCTTCGTTTAGCAACGTCCAATAGTTCGGGACGATTTCTGACACCAGCACCTGAACTAGCTTTGCGGTCATAGGACTTGGCTCCTTGATGCTGAATGCGGACCCGGCTAGATCCTCATGGCTGAGGAATCGCAAAGTAGCGACTAGCTGGTCGTAGTCAGGTTCATGTCGTAAAACTTCGAGGGCTTCCTCGGGTGAGTTCAAGGGCCTCTGACCAGAAGACTGGTTCGGCTTTGCTGTTTCCTTTTTGAGGCCGACTTCCTGGAGCAGAGGTTCGTTGTGGTTCGCACTCAGGCGGGAGGTGCTGATGGGCGTCAAGAGGCCGTCCATCTCAGGTATCTGAAAAAAAAGTTAGTTGGTGACACTTTGGATGACAAAGGCTGGGCTTGATATCAAATTCAAACCCCGGAGCGTTACCTACAAGTATCGTTTGACGATGGAAAGAGGAATTGGAAAATGGAAGTTCCGTCTCTTGTTGACATTCATCTGCGTCAAACGGAGAGCAACAGGCCGGGGGGGATGATAGCGTGTTGCTGCTACTAACTGATCACTGTGCAGGCAGTCGTCCCTTCGCTGTAGGGGCCCTGAACTACAGTGGGCTACTATGTACACTCTCGGGCATTCCCCGTTGCCGCCGTTGGCAACCTAGTGTACAAGGTATCCACTAACAGGGCGGCAGGAGCTATCCACTCACCATCTCCCATCCTTGGAAAGTCCGGGCCCCGCAAGTGGAAGCTTCCCCCTCCAGTTCTTTTGTTTGTTGTCCCGTCAACTCACCCCTCTATTGTACATTCAACTTGCGACAATCTGTGAGCCCCGACTTATCAGCGAATATAATCACTATTCTCATCCTACCCACCGGCCTCCCCTTTTGTTATCTCACGAGCGAAGTCCCCCCTTCCAACCATAAACTAGTCATGTCAAGTCCAGAAGTACTCCCAGGCACTGAAGCCAAAAGATGGTAGGTGTTATGCGCTCTCGATCGTAACCCAAGAACACCCCCTGGATTCCATATCTTGAAGGCATGAGTCCCAGCAGCTTACATGCCACCTTTACCATAGGAAGTATCTCGACAATGTCCGAACACGGCCAGGCGCGTTCGTGGATCCGGAAGGGTTTGACGGCTCAACGGTGGTAGAGAACATGAACAAAATCAAAATCTTGTAAGCCATCCTTTCAACTGGCGGAATATTAAGTGTATGTGTATATCAAGCTATCAAGCAGAAGCTGACACCTTTTCCAGAGTCATGTGAGTCTCAGATTAATGGTTCAGCGAGCCATGATTATGAAAACTGACGGCAGGGTAGCGGAGCTGGAGGACTGGGGTGTGAGATCCTTAAGAACCTCGCCCTTTCCGGGTTCAAGGACATTTCCGTCATTGACATGGGTCGGTTGTCCTCTATAGGCAACATCATGTCATCGATAGCTGACCTGGAAGCCTAGATACGATTGACATCTCCAACCTTAACCGCCAGTTCCTCTTCCGCCACGCGGACGTAGGGAAATTCAAAGCCGAAGTAGCTGCCAAGTTCGTTGAGAGAAGAGTAAAAGGCGTCAAGATCACGCCATATAACTGCAAGATACAGGACTTCGATGAAGACTTCTACCAGCAGTTCCAGATTGTTGTCTGCGGACTGGACAGCATCGAGGCACGCCGATGGATCAACGCCACCCTTGTCAACATGGCGAATTACGAAAACCCCGACAGCATGAAACCCCTAATCGACGGCGGCACCGAGGGCTTCAAGGGCCAAGCCCGCGTCATCCTACCGACCATGGGCTCGTGTATCGAGTGCCAGCTGGACATGCACGCTCCCCGAGCCGCCGTCCCTCTCTGCACTCTCGCCAGCATCCCCCGCCAGCCGGAACACTGCATCGAATGGGCGCACGTCATCGCCTGGGACAATGAGAAGCCGTTCCCGCAGCTCGACAAGGACGACCCGGAGCACATCACGTGGCTCTACCAAAAGGCCCTCGAGCGAGCAAAGGAGTTCAACATTTCAGGCGTCACGTACTCTCTGACGCAAGGTGTGGTGAAGAACATCATCCCTGCCATCGCCGCCACGAACTCGGTCATCGCCGCGGCCTGCTGCAACGAGGCGCTCAAGATCGCATCCAGCTGCGCACCCTTTCTAGGCACCCCGGGCGAGGGCGAGCCCAACTATATGATGTATTCGGGCAACGACAGTATTTACACGTATACGTTTAAGCACGAGCAAAAGGAGGACTGCCCCGTGTGCGGCATGACGGCGCGGGTGCTCAAGGTCAACCCCAAGTGGACGCTCGAAGAGCTCATCGAATCATTCGCCACACTGCCCGAGGCGCAACTGAAGAAGCCGTCTGTCCGCGCGGAGGGCAAGACGCTGTATATGCAGTTGCCCCCGAGCTTGGAGGAGCAGACGCGGCCAAACTTGGAGAAGACACTCGAGCAGCTTGGACTGACGGCAGGTACTGAGATCGCCGTTACTGATCCAGCGTTTGTAGGAGTGGTGTTCAACTTCAGCCTCAAGTTTGCATGATGGTCCCCAGACATGAAAGCGTCATGATTACTTGGCCTGGTCTGCCTGGACTTTGCCTATGCTGTTTAGGGGTTGGATTTGTAGACTACTTACAAGCGGGAGCGTTACACAACAAGCAGCGGGGAATGACAGGCTTGAAAAGGGGGTTATAGCGATGAGTTAGCTGCCCATTTGCTTGAGTTAATATCAATACAAGATATGGTTAAAAATGTGCAACATACTTCGTAGCCAAAAGACATCAAGTCTAATCAGGGTATTGTGTTTATGCAAGGACAGTGTCGTTTATGACTCCTGTGCACCGACATGTCTATAATAATTAACAAGCAGAAACCAATAAACTAAAGCTGGCCACCAATCCCTAGCCCCCGTGACGCCGTTCCAATGTTCTTTTAGATGGTTACAAGAGAGAAGGATATCCTCACGACCTGACCCGTGTGACTTTTCCTTTTTCCCTGTGTGATTCCACATGATGATCGCTCAAATTCTGTTTCAACCACCCACAGAAAAATAACCTCACCTCTTCTTCGTGCTGTCTTTAACCCCCCTACCCCTGGTACAATGTTTACTGTACCATGTTCACCACCTGCTTCTCGAACCTCTTCGCCTTCTCCTTGAGGTGGGCGATCGATTCGAGGAAGATGGCGTCGCTCTCCCACTGCCCCGTGCTCTCCACCAGATAGATGAAGTGGTCCCTCCTTCGGCCGAGCTTGACCTTGTCCTTGAACTCGTCGTGGCGCAAGCACTCTCTGCTGACGGTGTCGCGCATGGCGTCCAGGACCACGGCCTTGAGCTCGCCCTCGTGGCCCTCGTACCCGCTGCCCTTCTTCTTCGCCTCCTCCTTGGTGACCTTCTCCAGCCCGATGACGCCCTCGGGGAAGCACTTCTGGAACTTCTCGGCGTCGCGGCCCAGGATCGGCTCGAGGATGGTGATGGTCGGCATGAGGCGGTACGAGGCCGTGGCGACCGGGGAGAACTTGGCGTGGTCGGACCCGACGCCCTTGTGCATGTGCATCGTCAGGTCGATCTCCTGACCGGGGCGCATCTTGGCGACGAGGATGTCAGGGTTGGTGGGCCGGATGGCGTTCTCGCCCGAGAAGTACTTGGCCTGCCGGCCCTTGGGCACGAACTTGATGTCCTTGGCGTACACGTGGGCGTTGTGGTAGAGCTCCTTGGGGTCCTTGCTGTCCGCCGGCGCGCTCTCGTTGTTCTCGCACTTGACCTTGAGCTCGAGCTCGACCGTGTTGTAGTCGCACGGGGTCTCGCCCTTCTTGTACCACTTGAGGAAGTTGTGGAGGCCTTCCTTGCCGCCGGTGAAGGGGATCAGACCCAGGCGGTGGCCGAGAACTTCGTCCTGGATCACAGAGGTGTTGTTCCACATGAAAATGTCCTCGATGGCCAGCGTGGGGATGTCGGCGATCATGATGCGGCGGAAGGCGTTGGCGATGGAGGCGTCGACGCCAATGAGCGAGAATTGAGCCTCATAAGGGTCGTTCTGGTGGAACACTACGCGGACACTTTGGCGGAACTTTTCGATATCCCAGGAATGGTCCTCGCCGGGGTAGAAACCGGGGAAGTCGGTGGATGTGACATTGGTGACAGTTTCGGCGTTGATATGGACAGTCTGCAGAAGAAAATGCCATCAGTCAGTTTCTCGTTGCATGCGCTGCGCAGCCTTGACTGATGATGATGGCGGCAGCCAGTGATTGACGTACGTTACGCTTCTCAACCTCTTCTGGGCTTGGGACCTTTGTCCTGACGGGCACGGCGGTCTGCTTCTTTGAGGATCCCATTGCGACGATATGTGTAAATAATGCTTTGGCGGGGTTACCCTCTCGCTATCACAGGTCGGTACGCCGGGCAAATTCTTGGGAAAGAGAGCTCTTTGCTGCGACGGGCGATGGCGCGGCAGAATTTTTCCCATGGATGGGAAACTTTTTGACCGCCTTTGAGGAGCGCGGCTGATTGGCCGGTTGTGATCTTATCGCGCTGCAGCAGTGGCGGAGAGGTTCAGGGACTGCCTGGCCCAGTGCTGATGGGCCTCGGCGGAGACGTTGTGGACAGAACCGCAATGACAAGGCCAACAGGGTACATGGCGGACCATAACCTCTGTCAGGTTGTTGTCGACTTCGAACATCGACGAAACCTGGGGCGTAGGGAGAAAACTGAATTTCCAATTGCAAGGGGCAGGTATGAAGATACCTCAACTAGATATACTTGCATGTCGGGAGCATCAGTCCAAACTCCACGGCTTTGTCGCTCCGGCGAGGGAGACATCATGGCTTCGAATTCCAAGTCCACATCGAGGTTTGTCGCGAGTAAGTGACATATTGACAAACTCCACTCTTAACTCCAGCACATCTTGGATCTCTCTAGTAATAGAGATATAAGTGCGGACCTGCTCTTCCATCCTCCTCTTCTTTTTGCGAAAACCTCCAACCTAAAGCCCAATTTCCAACTTACACTGCCTGGCGAAGAAAGTCTAACGCAAGGCTTCTATGTGAACAAGCCAACCAATCAGATGATGTACAGCCCTGTCATTCCATGGGACCGCCTGGCGGCCGGCTGCCGGATAAACGCCCTGGCCGGCAACAGCCGAGACGAGCTTGCCCGCCGTTTGGGGGAACATTGTAACAAAAGAAGCTTGGCCTCTGGCTGCTCAACTGATGGCGTCTGATTGGATTGAAATCACTGGCCAACTGACGGCAACGATTTGAGGAGTTCGAAGCTCGGGCGTTGCCGCTGCCGTGGTCTGGGAAGTCGAGTGGACGTCAAGCATCCCCACCACCACCTTGATATTGCTATCACTAGAATCGCAAGCTCACTGCGAGCCATTGAAACGCCGGAGAAGAGGCCACACCCAGCGGCGAACCTCCTCCCCTTTGTCCTTCGTCGCCGTCCATTCTCCGAATCTATCCATCCCCGCCCCCCGACCTTCCGAGCGACCAAAGCAAGCGGCAGTTCCACAAACAACAATGGCGACATCGTTGTTCCGACTCGCTGGGCGCAATGCCAAGCGACATTGTATGCGCCAGAGCGCCCCCATCTTCAACAACCTCAACTCGACTCGCGCCTTTTCTGCCTCCGCTCTCAGACGGTATGCCGAGCCCAGATACGAGGGCCAAGGAACCCGTCTGGTCCCTACCGGCGAAGACTTTGCGCCCAACGACGATATCTACGGCTTGGAGGCTTTGAAGGCGGACGGTGCCCCGAGAGCGCCTCCCCAGGATCATATCCTGGCCCGCAAGGTGCGGCACTACACGGTCAACTTCGGTCCCCAGCATCCGGCCGCTCACGGTGTGTTGCGCCTGATTCTCGAGCTCAAGGGTGAAGAGATTGTCCGTGCCGACCCCCACGTCGGCCTGCTGCATCGCGGCACCGAGAAGCTGTGCGAGTACAGGACCTACCTCCAGGCGCTCCCCTACTTCGACCGTCTCGACTACGTCTCCATGATGACCAACGAGCAATGTTTCGCTCTGGCCGTCGAGAAGCTGCTCAACATTGACATTCCCGAGCGCGCCAAGTGGATTCGCACAATGTTCGCTGAGATCACCCGTATTCTCAACCATCTCATGTCTGTTCTGTCTCACGCCATGGACGTCGGTGCTCTCACACCTTTCTTGTGGGGCTTCGAGGAAAGAGAGAAGTTGATGGTGAGTTTTGGTTTTCATCTGTTTAAATATCGGCGGTCTCTATGAGATGGGTATATAAAACTCAATGCGGGAAACTCTACGCGAAAGGACCTGGGAATATCATGCAGCACCCAACCCCAGCAGCTCAAACTAATGTGTCAAAAAAACATAGGAATTCTACGAGCGAGTCTCTGGTGCCCGTCTCCACGCTGCCTACGTCCGCCCCGGAGGTGTCCACCAAGATCTCCCTCTCGGTCTGCTCGATGACATTTACCAATGGGCCACGCAGTTCGGCGACCGCATCGACGAGACCGAGGAGATGCTCACGGACAACCGCATCTGGATCGACCGTCTGCGCGGCATCGGCGTGGTCTCTGCCGCCGACGCCCTGAACCTGTCCTTCACGGGCGTCATGCTCCGCGGTTCCGGCGTGCCGTGGGACATCCGCAAGAGCCAGCCCTACGACGCCTATGACCAGGTCGAGTTCGACGTTCCCGTCGGCATCAACGGCGACTGCTACGATCGCTACCTGTGCCGCATGGAGGAATTCCGCCAGTCGCTCCGCATCATCCACCAATGCCTCAACAAGATGCCCGCCGGCCCCGTCCGCGTCGAGGACTACAAGATCTCCCCGCCGCCCCGCTCCGCCATGAAGGAGAACATGGAGGCCCTCATCCACCACTTCTTGCTGTACACCAAGGGCTATGCCGTCCCGCCCGGTGACACCTACTCGGCTATCGAGGCCCCCAAGGGCGAGATGGGCGTCTATGTCGTCAGTGATGGTTCTGAGAGGCCGTATCGTGTGCACATCCGCGCTCCGGGCTTTGCTCATCTGAGTGGCTTCGACCACTTGTCGAGGGGCCACATGTTGGCTGATGCTGTGGCCGTTATCGGCACAATGGATTTGGTGTTTGGTAAGTTTTATTCTTGTTGCCTGAAACTCCCTTCTCTAGAATCCCAAGTGGTTTGGTAGCTAACCCTTTGATTCCTATTCTCAGGTGAGGTCGATCGGTAATGTCGAAGCTCCGGCTGTAAAGTTTGTGAAGTGGAACGCAACGCATGGGATATATTTTTTGATGAATGAAGCACAGCAACTGCAGATAGTGGACTGGGCGGATAAGCAGGCCGCGCACGATGGTTTACCATTAAAGAAAGCCGAAAGGAGAAACAGTACTTTAGGTTTTGCTGATAAAGGTGGGACGTTTTGTCTTCTTCTTCTCTTATCCCTTGGCAAAACGGAACAGGAAATATAGATAAAGGTAGACCAGACCAGCAAGGGAAGAAGAATGGCCAATTCAGTCGTTGGGTCTTTAAAAGAAAGACTGAAGTGGAAGGGTGCTATGCTTTGGTCTGTCGTTGTTGAGTTGTGTGCAAAACGTCGTCCATGTTCTTTCTGTCAATATTTTTTGGTGTTGATGTAGTTGTACCAGTCCTTGATGGTCATAGTTGTATGATGCTGTGAGACGAAATATGAAAAAGGCAACGCGACGACTGCTTATTGTTACAATAACTTCTCAGCCGCCACTGGACTGGCTGCCGTAGAACATTGTCGCGGAGCGAACACTTGCTCCCTGTCGAGTTGATAATCTCCATCCAGCCGTCACATTACGCGCTGTGAATTTGTTTTTCGTGGTTCGCTGTTTTCTGTATTGTTAGATTCTCAATGGAGTCACTCCCATAAAAGTACCAGGGAATCCACATGTTTGATCACGTCAGGGAAGAGATGGGATGACGACTCACCAGTCCAAGGACTCAAAGATGAAGAATCCTCAATCCCGCTCAGGAATATGATGAGCTCCGCTGGTGTCCTCCTCCCAAACTCGTTCGATGTTGCTGGTGCTGCTCGGCGTGATCAACTTGAGTCCCACAACCACTTTCAGCATCGTTGCCGTTTCCGTTTCCGGTATTGGTTTCAGTTTCGGTTCCAACCTTAGTCTCAGCTTCAATCTTGGATATGCTCTCAGTTTCAGTCTCAACCTCGCTCGAAACCACCCCAGCTCTAGGACTAGGTCCAGATCCAGGTCCAGGTCCAGGTCCAGATCCAGGTTGGGAGCTCGACTTGCATCTCCTCAACGGACAATCCTCCCATTTAGGCATGTGTACTTCACTGCCCTCTGGTCCGGAGCCAACGGGCAGACCGCAGTATGGAAATGGGAATGGAAGAAGCGGGGGCGGGGGGAGACTACTGGTTAGGGAGCGAAGTTCCTGATGATGTTGCTGAAGCTGTTGCGGTCCATCCTGAGTCTCGGGTTTGTGGTCCTGATGATCGGCGAAAACGATGCCCATTGGTACAAAGGTGTGTGGTCCGTAGACATGTTGTTCATGATTGCCGTAGACCGACGGGGCCGCCTGGGACGACGAATTGATAGAGAGCTGCACAAGCTGATCTGCCAGGCCGAAAAGGTCCGGTCGCTGCTGATACTGCGCTGCCGGATCACAAAACTGCCCCTGGGGGAAGGGCACGGAGGTGTTCGTGGCCAAAGTCGACGAAGTGGCATACCTTGGCTGGTTGTGGTGATGTCCCTGTCCTTGATGAAACTGCCCCTGCTGATGATGAAGGCCGTGGCCCTGGCGGTGATGCGAGGGAGCACTGGCACGACGAGGGCCGGTTGGAGGTAAATCAGATACAAGAGGCGGTTGCGGTTTGGCCGGAGATGATGACGCAGTAGCAGCAGGATCAAAAGGTCCAAACGTATCATTGATCTGGGCCATTCGCAAAGCGATTTCCTCGTCACTCTCGTTTATCGCCCGGTTGCGGCTTTCAGTCTGGCGGTATTCCTGGAGAAACTCCCGTTCCTCGGTGGTCATGCCGTACTCTCCCACGTCAGGCTGAAAGGGCGTGAACTGGACCGGACACTGGCATCTTCCGCTGTCGTGGAGAGCGCGGTGATCAGCTAGCCACTCTGCCGCGTACAAGCTGGACAAGCGGATGGCAACACGCTGCTGATTGCCGGCAGCGGTTTCGGTGAATATGGGCGGGATGTGGTGAGTTCCTGTTCCTGTACGACCTTGTTGTTGCGCTTCTTCTACCTCCGTTGTATCACCGGGAGTGGGAGCAGATCCATAATGTCCGATTGTGTCGCCTCGGGCCCCTTCGGTGAAGTCTTCCTCTGAGCCTGAGACGTTGCCAATCACGCGAGGTCGGGTCAGAAGACCGGGGAAGACCACATCACAGCCGCAAACTCCACGCTCATGTAGCCAGCGATGCTCCCACTCCCGAATAAGTACCCATCGTGAGTGTAGGAGTCTCTCACAAGGACCGCACATGGTTTGTGCTAGGTGTTGCTTTGACGGCTGGATGGTGCAGACGGGGAAGTTGTGTCCTGCGGTGGTCAGGGGGCACGGGCGGACGACGCCCGGCGTTCGGTGCCCACATTGGTAGGCAATGTACTCTTGGATACACATCCCTCTGTTGACTTGAGCCGCTCGCGAGGAAATTTCGTGTCGATTAGGCCTGGCTAAGCCGCAGTTTGGAGGTGTTGCTTAGGAACCAGAGCTATAGTTGATTGGGTGATACTGGTGCGTAGAGATATCGACGAAGACTGCATACTCTGAAATTGACGGATGTCGTATGAGTAAAACTGCCAACTGATCCTGACTTCTGCTTTGGTTACCTGTTGAAGCGTCCTGCGAGGTTGTTGTAACTTTGTCGTCAATCGTTAAGGCGGTGGCATTGAGCGGACTCAATGGATTCGACGAAGAGAAGCCTTTCAAGATCAGCAGTTGTCGAACTTCGCCTGCCTGTTTCAGCACCGGAGTCCTCTCCGGGCGTTTGATATTCAGTACCGAATTGGAATACTCTTATGTTCGAACGGGCCTATCCTCATCGTACGACAAACAGATGAGAACCTGGCTGACGACGTACTATTTTGAAGCGCACTCACTGCAGATGGAAGATTTGATCGACTTCTGGTGCTGGCAATGGTAAGCCAAGTGTAAGTTGGTGACGATGCCAACCAACAACCGATCAGCTAATTTCGCCGCAGATGGCCAGCTCCGCAATGTGCTCGATCTAGGACTGCGATGAGGCACCGGGTGTGTCGGCCAGTCACTTGTAGATGATTCGTCTGATTCGCGACTGTAGAATTGCGGCAGGTTTTATGATGATCCTGTGAAAGCTGATAGTCCCCTCCAGTGGAGAGGTGTGCCTAGAGATAATATGATAGATGGCTGGCTGGATATGTAAACAGATCGTGGCTCGTACAGATAGCTGCGCTCAATGAGGGTTGTGATCCAAGTTGTTGCCTGGGCTCGCAAAATAAGGCTTTATTGCTCCAGGCACGCAAGGTTGAGCACCTTGCCCGTGCCCATTCAACAAGATACGGCAGGTTGATACTCTTCCTTTGGCAGAACGTAGTGATTGCGGACGAACAGGCCAGGACTAGTCGGTGGATACTACTGATGCCAGCGCGAGGAAGAAGAAAAAGTGGACTGCACAGATTGGAGCCGCAAAAGGGACAAGGCAAACGTAAGTCCAATGAGCCGGAGGGCCTGGCCATGAAGGTAATCGGTGTAGGGTTACAGGTAGAGTATACCAACCGCTGAAGCCTAGCTCTGTTGCCTCGGTGTGAGTCGAAGGATATGGGACTGAATCGTCAGGAGATCGCGTAAGGGACATTTTGTGATCTGATGTGGTTTGAGAGGTTTGTCTAGGTCCATTGGGAGTGTTTGTCACAGACGGGAGTCACGATTCAAACATCGAACAGGTCCGTCTCGCAGCGTTATTGAGGGGTCTTGAGGCTCCGCTTTACCAATGATCTCGCGGAAGATCGGTTCAGTTGTTCCCTAGAAGCAAACTCGTACGGGGTGTGGTGATACATGACACATGGCTAAAGTTGGTACAAGTAAATATACACTACTCCGGAAGCTGCCCATCCTGTTTGAAAATGGAGGGGCGGAGCTCAAAAGAGCTTGGTGACGCCTCCCGCAGCCTGCTTCATGAAGAAGCTCTTCAACGGCCCAAGAGCATTAACGGCATTCAGGCCCAGTGACCTCAAGGGCACTAACGGGCCACTTTCGGCAGAATAGAGCTTATGGAGCTTATCAACGACCCCAAGGAGCACATGGTTTGCTGTATATCGTTCCGATACATAAGACTCGAGTGACATGATACTTCCGATATCCTGTCCATGGGTGACGGCGTACTCGATCGTCTTGGCCAAGCTCTGCACATCGCCCTGGCCCTGGTTCAAGCCCTGGCCTGCCAGCGGGTGAATGGTATGAGCGGCATCGCCTACCAAAGCAACACGTTCTCCAATGTAGGTATCGGCGTGGCGCATTTTCAACGGGAAAGAGGCAACCGTGCCTTCCTGAACTCCAACGACGGTCTGTGGAATCGCCCGCGGATTGAAGGATGTGTGTTGTAACCTCCACGAATACTCATCGTCTTGATCCGCCCCTTGGGTGTGCATGAAGGCCAGATCCACTGGGCTAAGACGGAATGCTGCGTTGACCATAGCCACAAAATCCTTGGGCGAGAGGCTCTTGAGTATTGAGGCATTCTCCGGGGTTGTAGACCAGACAAGTGTCGAATAGTTTCCAGGCATGGGGAGCATAGCCACAGGACCGGTGGGAAGGAACCTCTGGTAGGCAATCTTGGTGTGCTCTCCGCCCCAGCCCTCGCCCTCCATCTCTAGCGTGGCCACCACGCCGTGTCTGTTGTAGTCCCAACCCTTCGCATCGATACCAGCGAAAGCACGAACTGGGCTGTTTGCTCCGTCGGCTCCAACCAGAAGGCGGGCAGTAAGCTGCTTGCCTCCAGAAATGTGTACGACAGGCCATTGCCTAAGATCCAGGTCCTCCGTCTCCTCGCCAAAGGTAATGTTCTCAACTTTGGCACCCTCGAATACCGATACACCGCCGAGTTGCTCCAGTCGTTTCAGTAGGCCGGAGGTGAGATTGAGGTTCTCGTTCATGTAAGCGATGGTAGTTCCTTCTACCAGGGCCGAACCGGGTGCCCAGTCGAATTCGATCCGGGCATCCGTGACGCCATCCCAAACTTGCATTTCGTGGTACGGTTGGACTCTGGTTTGATCGAGATGTTCCCAGGCACCAATCTGGTCGAGGAAGAAAGCGGATGTGGGCGTGAGGGAGCTGCATCGGTTCGAGTACTTGTTTGGCGGTAGCTTCCATGACTTGACTTTGGATAGATCCTGGGCTTCGACTAGGGCAACTCGGAGGTGGGAGGTGACGGGATTGGCGCCTGCAAACCTGAGGGTAAGCAACTGACCAGGTGTGAGGTTGGGACACAGAATGGCGACTTACGCAGGGCAGTCAACAGACTCAGACCTGCCGGTCCTCCGCCAACACACACCACATCGTAGATGTCAGGTCGTGGGGCAGCGTTCGAGTATTGTCGTCGAAGTTGCCGTTGGAATTGCCGGGTACAACTCCTGCAGACATAGGCAGCTGCTTTTCTCCTTGCTACTGCTTCCATAGTAGCTACAGCACTTGTGATGGTGCTGGAATCCCGGAATTATGACCTGATTATTTTTGGGTTGGCCTTCAGGGTTCATGGAGAAAGTCGCGCCAATCCGATTTCCCATGCGACATCATCGCATCAGTTGCGCGACCGATTGGCCCAAGCTCCTTTCTGCATTAGGAACGAACCCTAACCCTGTGTGTGCCTACCGATGTACTGCTCTAGTCCTTCTGCTAGCAAATACACTGTCTCTTAGGTCCGTGTACTAACAAAGTCTCTGAGAGTGGTACTATATCCTGACTAAAACATTCCTCCTGAGCAATAACTCTTAAATGTTTGAATGACTTGTTTTCCTGCTTACAATGGGTTCCGTAAAGAATTCCGTCTATGGAACTCCTCGTCAACAGAGCTATGTTTTACTCGCACTGCCCTTGCTATTCAAAGCCCAGCGAGGAACCGGGCACTGTAAAGGACTTTGGGCGCTTATCCAATAGAGCTGTTGTGTTCTCCTCGATCCGGCGCTTCAGCAAAGTTGTTTCAAAACTGGTCTTTAAGTCTAGCTGTTTAGGATTTGACAACGACCAGACCTTCGAGGGACCGAGCAACCTGTACCCCCTCTGTGAATGTGAGGTTAAGCGTCCAGGCCACTCCTGAACAAGAGCATCATAACTGGAAATATCAACCAAGTTGCCATCTGCTTTTCACCCTCGCACACTTTAAATCGAGTCTCATTGAAACTGTTCCAACACTTACAGCAAGGGTCCACTCTTATAGACGTTGATCAAAAAGACCACAAAGATGTCATGTTCGTACCGATTCAGTAAATCCTATAACTAAGCACAGCACTAACAGAGAGGCCGCTGTAGTTCTCTCCACCAAAGCGCAACTCTTACACAAATCTCCCCTCCCACCAAAGACCACCCGGGAGCAGGCGATAGAACTCCTACAAGACCACGAGTTCCTTCTGTCGTGCGACCCTCATCTCGCCAAATGCGAACCTCTCACTCCCAGTGCGCCTCCAACTGTTCCAAGCGCTGTGCAGCCGCGAGTGCTAGGCGAGACAAAGTCCTACAAGGTCACCGATGTTATCCACACGCTGCCCGCCGGGTTGTGGGACAGCAACGTTGTCAGCACGTATGAGTTCGCGAAGCTGGATACTGGCCTCTTTGTCCGAATCAGAAGCCCGCTGTCAATGGTCATGGAGACCGTGTGGGAGATCAGAGAGGGGGCAGATGGGGGGTTGGAGATTGTGGAAAATGTAGAGATCAGTTGCTCGAGGTTGTTGATTGGAATTGCCAAAGGGCAATGTGAAAATGCTTGGGAAGGAATTCATGGGAAGATGGTGAAGAGGTTGGAGGGTTCAGGCGGGGCACTGTAGATCCAGCTTGAGAGTCTCTGTTGGAATGGCCAGGGAGAGGGATCTGAGCCTGGTTATGGATCTGGAACATGGTTTTCCTTTCGGGTTGACGTGAAGATGTCTCTATCAAAAATGCTTTTGTTGTTTGACGTCCACGTTTTACAAAATGATACAACGCCCGCTACAGGGCTGGATTTGTCTTCCGCTGAAGGACCTCATACATCCTCCACAAGTGGAGCCGCATCCACGTGGTGGTATGCAGTCCTGAGGCTCTCATTGGCTGATCTCGCTTACGGCGGAATCCCTTCTGGGGCTGTTTAGCACATCGTGAGTTTCGGCTCTGTCCCCTGATTTCTATCCGCTGTCAATCCTCAAATTGCTAGTGGAAACCATAACAACCAACAGTCAGGACGGGCACATTGTCAGCCAGCGGTGTGGACGCGCACTGACGACAAGGAACCGCTTTCCTTCACCCATCAATACGTGCTCCGTCGATAATCCAGCCATCGTGTTGAGGCCGAAAATATTCTTTGTTTTTTTGTTGGATGAAAGTCGGAACTGGCTCGTTTGTTTGGCTCTGTGAGGACCCTGAGGGTTGGGCTTTGGCGTGACCTTTCTGTTGCCAAGGTTATACTTGTGGGCGACTTTGCCCCTGGCAGCGCAAGGAGCCGAATAACGCGGACTTAGGTGACCCTGACTCGGGCAAGTTCCGAACCTTACACAAGTTGCTTTTCTTCACAATCTCATCGTCCGTCGTCAACAAACGGGAATCCTCATCGGTAGGAGGAAGCGGACATACCGCGCATACGGCGATACTCCTAGTACCGATTTCATGTGAGTACCTGCTGCTCTCTTTCCAGATCGGAGCGATAACATGATTCCTCATCCTTAGCAAGATCGAGGCTTGCCCTTTCCTTTCAACCGTTTTGTCAAGGGTGTCACCCCTGATGGACATTGGATATTAGAGTTGTACCCCTACCTTCATCTCTAGACTCATCGCTGAAGGGACATACATCAAAACACCCGACAACCTCACAGTTGAGGAGTTCAGGGACACTGACATTTCCTATAGACCATCCGATCGGGCTTCCCTCATTCATTGTCCTCATAGCTTCCTATCGTCTCCTTTTTACCTGGTCACTATCTTGGAAATCTTGAGGCTCCTATGGGACTAACTTATAATAGTTTTGATACCCAGCTTCTGCGAAGTGCATTTTGAAACTCACTCGAGGCCTAGGACTCATTAGCACATTCATCTCACCACGCGCCCGGAAAGCGCCAGAGTAACGCTGCACAGCTGAGGTGTCGTTTTCTTGACAACACTTACGTTGCCGTCACACCGCCTGGGGCCAGAAGCCTGTCCCATATCTGGACCGGCTCGCTGGTAGAGTTACGGGAGGAACACTGAGGCTTCACACAATCACCAGTACTTTACTACCAACAGTCTCCTCCGGTCCCTCTTCGGGGACAGTCAGCAATCATGGCGACCCTATCGGTATACGGGTCAGATTTCCTGACCACCACAAAGAAAAAGGCCATCGAGGATGCCAAGAAGATGCAGGCTGTTGTTGCAGAAGAATGCAACAAATCAGGAAAAGAAGCACCCCCATATCAGCTAGAGGAGCTCATCGGCAAAGGCAGCTTTGGCCGCGTCTACAAAGCAACGGATAACAAGTCCAGTGCTGTTGTGGCTGTCAAGATTATTGACATCGAGGAGAGCGACAGGGAGAATCCCAGGCTGGCGGACACGTATAGCGAGTTTATGAAGGAGACCAGTGCCCTCAAGTTACTCAGTAACAGCGGCGCAAAGAACATCAATCTCATTCTCGATGTACTGCCCGTTGGACAGTCCATGTGGCTGATCACCGAGTACTGTGCTGGCGGAAGCGTGGCTACTCTGATGAAGCCTACCGCGCCCGGGGGCTTGCAGGAGAAGTGGATCATTCCCATCCTACGAGAAGTCGCAGAGGCCATATTCTGGGTACACAAAGAAGGAATCATTCACCGTGACATCAAGTGCGCCAATGTACTTGTGACGGAGACGGGCGCCGTACAGCTCTGTGACTTTGGTGTGGCTGGTATCGTGGAGACCAAATTCGACAAACGGTCGACTTTTATTGGGACACCTCATTGGATGGCACCAGAACTCTTCGAACCTACACCGTCATACAGCACACCGGTTGATATTTGGGCGTTTGGATCTATGGTATACGAGATTGCCTCTGGACTTCCTCCCAATGTCATGTCGGGGTTTAACATCCCCCAGCTTGGCAATTATATCAAGTCCCACGCGCCTCGTCTGGAGGGAGACCAATACTCAGACAATCTCAAGGACTTGGTGGCTTTCTGTCTGGTAGAAGACCCCGCAAAACGACCGACGATTGAACAAGTCCAACGGCACCCTTACATATTCAACACGAGCTCTGAATACCCAGCAGCATCACTTTCCAACCTTGTCCGGGGTTATAAGGTTTGGGAGGCGCAGGGAGGTATTCGAAAATCGTTGTTTGCGCCCGTTGGTGCTCAAGGCCCGTCTGATTATGCCTCGACTGCTCTCTCCAATGACGAGTGGAACTTCAGCACAACGGTCGACTTTGACCGAATGGCCATGGACAGCGATGCCCAAGCTGTGTATGATGTTTATGGGCACAATGTCGACTTCGAGTTTGACGAAGAGCAGACCCGGCGCCCCAAGCCTAAAGGAAGGAGGCGGCCGCCTCCTCCTAAACTACTAGCTCTCAAGGCACCTCTGGAAAAGCTGTTTGACCCTAATACGATCTCCGGCTACGATGAGAACTCGCGTGCCTATTACGGTCTGGGTCCAACGTCCACATCAGAGACAACACCAGCACCGGAGCCACCAAAAGACTCGGATCTCAACCTTCGACAATATGAACCGAGCTCACAGGCGGCACTGCGAGAGTCGCTCATAGACCTGGATGCGTCCTTTGATGGAAACGACTTGTCTCAGTTTGTTGACATGGAGACTATTAAGGCTGGCCCCCGTGGTTCGATAGATTACGCAGCCTTCAACCCGAACCCGGACTTCAGCAAACCGCCCCTCAGCGACCCGGCAGATATGCCAATGAACATCAACCGCCGTACGCAGGACTGGAAGTTCCCGTCAATGGCTGCACCGCCGGCTTCTGCCCATCCGGAGATGTCGCGCTTCCCGTGGAATGAAGAGCGCTCCAACGACAGCCAGAACGACAACTTCGTTCGACCACCCCTCATACACCACCCAACAGACCCGCTAGGCTTCCAATCGATGGGCTACGATTCCATGCCGCCCAAGCCTCCGGTCGATAACCGCGTTTCGGTAGGGAGCCTGATCGATCTCGATGAAAGCTTACCTATGCCAACAAACGATTTCACCCATCGGGAGTATACGCGGCCATCCACAGCCAACTCGGACGCCGCTTCCGTCAGTGGTTCAGAGATAGGCGGCGCAAACCCGTTCGACCTCGAACGGCACGCTTCACTTTACCAGCCGCTGCCTGTCGTACGATCATCATCGGTCCGCGAACCGTCCATCTACGTGTCGGACGACAGCGATTACGCCCGGGTCGCCCAGGCGCCGTCAGAGGAGCAATTCATCGGGACCAACGGTCGTGGCACGCCCGACTATGCTTCATCCGTCAACGGCGGAGGCAGCGTAGGGAACGGTAGTATCGGCGGCGGAAGCATCGGCAGCAGGACAAGCAGCCGCGCCCACTCCCGCGCGGACAGCTACAGCTACGCCACCGACGACGACGTGGGGGGGTATTCAGCTGGCGAGTACGCCGAGTCGGACTACCTGGGCGGCAGCATGGATCCGATGGCGATGAGTGGTGAGCGGCGCAACCGTAGTCGCCGGCGGCCAAGCGGCATGCGGCCGGACCCGGATTCGCACCATCCGCCTCGGGGGTACGGCATGGGCGGGAGCATGAACGGGAATAATGGTATGGGCAGCCATGGTGGCGGGCATCATGGTCACCAGGCGCATCATGGTCATGGTCATGGTCATGGTCATGGTCATGACCACAGCAATAGCCAGGGTTCGACAGATATGATGCACATGCCTCAGGTCCCGGAGCCGCCGAGAGTCAGGGTGATGCAGGGCATGGCGAATCGAGAGGAGGTGAGGGATGATGTGATGAGGTTGTTGGCTAGCTTCTCTGAGCACTTGGGGTTTGCGAATGCACATGTAAATACGCTTCCGGTGAGGCAGGGGAGGAGGGGAAGTGAGGTGAACACGAGTGTTTGAGGGGAGTCGAGTCTTGTAAGGGGATGTGATTTGTCTCAGAACCACACTGAAGTAATTATTTGATGTGTGTATTTGGTGTGCATGGAGAGATCAGGGGTATATAGTGTAGCATGGATCTAGGGTCAGGTACAGATAAGCGTCTTAGCGGTAGTATACAAAGAGTATATGAATTGTAATTCATGTTGACAGATGAATTGCTAGCCATAATTCGGCCAGATTGAAGAAGCCGTTTGTGCTTAACATGTGGTGTAAATAAACTTTTGATGTGGTGGTGGTTGTAAGATGGGCAGCCTGAATAGGGTGTAAGATGGTTGTTGGGTTGAAGTTGAGATAAAAGAGAAAAATTTCTCCAGTGACTCAAAACCCTGAGCTTGACCACCACCAACTTCAAGATTTGATAACCAACACAACCGATGCCTTACAAGATATCTGTTGCCTAAAATCGCTAAGGAAATCGACAGACTCTTGATTTTCATTTTCATACTTGAAATCGCCGAATCCCCTGAATGAGGGGAACTATTTGCGCCAATATCAAAACCCTCACTGTCCGATTCAGACGATCGCACCTCCCACAACTCACCCCAATCCTCCAACGACACCACCACACTACAACCACAACAATAACTAGACCAAAACCCACGGCAATGCCATTCATGGCGCCCGCTATGACAACTTCGACAATGGAAACCCGGATTCTCAAAGTGAAGGTGGACGACAGCAACATCCAAGTGCTCGGCCACTGGAAGGAGGAGTCAGCAGAAAACAAAGATGGAACCAAAACCAAAACTAGCAACCTCAACACATGGGAGGTCCCAACTACATCAGAAAATGAAGATATTCTATCTCCCATCCGCGAAGCAGCCCACCACCTCCGCACCACCGACATCCCCGTCGCCTTCCCCACGGAAACCGTCTACGGCCTAGGCGCCGACGCCACCCGCAGCGCGGCCGTCAAGGGGATCTACGCCGCGAAAGGTCGACCAAGCGACAACCCTTTGATCGTGCACGTCTGCGACTTGAGCATGTTACGGTCATTCATCTCTCCCTCTCCCTCTTCCTCCTTCTCCTCAGCAGGAGAAGAAGAAGACCCAATCCCAGCCATCTACCACCCCCTAATCACCCGCTTCTGGCCCGGCCCTCTAACCATCCTCCTCCCGAACCCCTCCCCCTCCCTCCTTGCTCCGGAAGTAACCGCCGGCCTACCCACCTTCGGGTGCCGAATGCCCGCCTCCGCGCTCGCGCGCTCGTTAATCAAACTCACCGGCGCCCCTCTCGCCGCGCCCTCCGCCAACGCCAGCACCAAGCCCAGTCCCACAGCCGCACAGCACGTCTTGGACGATCTATCCAGTCGCATCGCAATGATTCTGGACGGGGGATCATGCAGCGTGGGGGTGGAGAGCACGGTCGTCGACGGGCTTTGCTTTCCCCCCGTGGTGCTGAGACCGGGGGGCGTCAGCTTGGAGGAGATTAGGTCTGTCCCAGGTTGGGAAGAGGTGGAGAAGGCGTATAAGGATCAGGCGGAGGTGGGAAGTAAGACGGCGCCGAGGGCGCCGGGGATGAAGTATAAGCATTATAGCCCGAAGGCGAGGGTGGTGTTGTATGAGGCGGAGGGAGGGAGGGGGGAGGTGCCGAGGGGGGATGTGAGGGACGCGGTTGGAGCGGTTGGGGAGAAGGAGGGGGAGGAGGGGAAGGGGAAAGTGAAGAGTGTTGCGGTTATTAGAACGGGAAGGTGGCCTGTTGCTGGGGGTTTGAGGAGTCAGGGGCTTGATGATGTTGCTGCGAAGGACAGCGGGGACGTGGCTGAGATTGGGTTCGTTGTTAGGGAAGGGCAATGGCTGGATGAGGACGGCACCACGGTGCTGACGAGGCTTCTGGAGATTGATCTGGGCAACGATGTCAAGGGGGTGGCGCATGGCCTTTTCGCTGCCCTCCGAGAGCTGGACAGGCGCGGCGCGGATGTAATATTCGTGGAGGGTGTGAGTGATGGAGACAATATCGCGGCGGCGGTCATGAACAGGCTGAGGAAAGCAGCTTCCGATATTAGAATATAGACGGGGTCAACCCCTATAGATCGCAAGAAAAGAACTATAACTCCTGTTTTCTGCCAACCCATCATTTGTTGGCCTTCTGTGTCTTTTTTTTTTTTCGTGTTTGGCCCATTACTCTGCTATATGGAGGCTCGCCAACAAAAAGCGCTAGGATTCTTCAACGAACCTATACGCCAACTTTACCCTGGTTGCTCCCAACCACCACAGTCTTTCCCTTGTCATTACCCACCGACACATGCCCTTAGAGACCCTGACGAAGCCAGTCGGTAAGCTTAGCCTTGCCTAGTTGTGCCAAGTTGTTGACACCCTGCTCGGTGAAGGGGTCGAGACGGCTAAGGTTGACATCCGCAGGCGGCGCCTTGCTGCATCGTTGAATGATGATGGTGGGATCGGTCTCGAGAACAACGCCGTCATCCACAATTTCGTCGATAGCGAGGGATACCAGATCGTAGTTTTCGACTATTGTGCGCTTGTCGATCGATTGCCTGTGTAGAAAGTCCGTGATTAGCCAACCATGTCCCGTAACCAGCACCTTCACGTTCGCCAGAGAAACTCACTTGAAGAGCATATGCAAGCTGTCCCTAAGCGCCAAAAGTACGTTGTAGAGCAGAACTTCGTTCTCGTCCGCGCTACCAACGACGTAGATAGCAACGTCCGACTCCATCTTGTAAAGCACCACCTTGTTGTCGTAGAGGAGGATATCACCGGTCTGCTTTGCTGTCTTCTGAAGGAGGCCCTTCTCGAAACGGGTTTGAGAAGTCTTGTCGGGATAGGGGTTCTGGGAAGCGCTTGAGGAAGCTGTTGTGTACGAGGTTCGGTCTGGTCAGCCTCATGGGAACATGCGACACCGAATAGGGGGTAAAGGAGCGTCTCTAACATACCGAGTCCGGCGGCCACTCCTGTTCCTGGTGCGCCAGCGGCAGCGTGAGGAGGAGTGTAGTACTTTGAGAATATCCGCGAACCGTCATCGCTGGAGAGGATTACTGTTGGAACTCAATTGTCAACATTGCTCGACATGGCGCGTATAAGCCGCGACCCGGGAGCAGCGTGGTGGCCTGGTGTACCTATAGCGTTGACGCTATACAGCGACATTCCTGGTGACATCTTGACTGGTTATCTTGGGGTTCTTGTTTCTTGAACAATCGCTGTCTTGAGACTGGTATCGGCTGGAGAAGGTCGGCGGCGAGGGGCAACTCGACTTCGATGGGCGCAAGTGGGTAGGTAAATAGTGGTAGCTTAGACTCCAGAGGTGCTGGGTAGTGCTAACAATGACAAGGCGGTATCGTTGCCGTGGGTGTTGTGGGGTGAAGCGGTCCCTGTGATGTGGCTTGAATCCAGAGCGAGCTCTCCAAAGGGCCCACTGCGCGGTACGTACCTGACAGTTCGAACTCAAAAGCTGGCCTCGTCCGTCCCGTCTCTTTTGGGATTGACAGGGGTTTTAATGGGCTAACGCGACTACACCCCTGCAGACATGCCGTGTAAAGTGCTTTTATCGGAGACGCGTGTGTCGCGACTGTCTTTTTTTCGCTTCCCCTCTGCGAGACAGGAACGTGATCCGCCTTTCGCCCTGAACACGCTGCCGACCTGCCAACCACCTTGCAAATACAGAGGGATCGGGAGCCACAATAATACTCCAGCGTCTCCATCCCAACTTGTCTTCTGTCCCTTCTTGTTGGTTTAGTTTACTCTCTGTACCATCTCAACAAAACCACCAAGGACAGAGCAGCAAACATGTCTTCCCCAGCAAAGCGCAGAACAACGAGAAGCTCCCAGTCAGCGACTCCCCGCGCTACTCGCAGCTCGCAGGCTGGTCCTTCGAGCGCAACTCCTCGCCAGACCCGCGCATCACAGCTTGCCTCTAGTCCCTTATTCTACGAGTCCTCCTCGCCTGCCAATGGCGCCAACCCGGTATCCTCTCCCTTGAGGCAGATGAGCAATACCCAGAGCACTGCCCACCAAGGCAATGCGCCGAGCTCGCCTTTGCGCCAGCAGACAGAGACCCAGAGCGATGCCGACCGAACTCCTCGCGCAAACGGACGGAGCCAGTTGATTGGGGGTATGGCTATCACCAAAACACTCAAGATTACACTGAATGCTGACCACACTCTTTAGACTCCTCTCCCATCCGCTATGCCTCCAGTTCTAGCCCGGGCCGTCAGCTCACTCAACAGTCCGATCTTCGTAGCGAAAGCAGTCAGCTCTTCGTCAGCTCGCAAAGATCCGTCACCGGCAGATCCCGTCGAGGCGACATCAACGGCGACCCTCTACGAACTCCCGCCCAGATTCCCCGCCGAATTATCCTCGACGACGCCGGTCGTGTGATCCGCGATGCCCCTGGCTCCGATGCCAACTCCTTTGTCACCAATAACCCCAACACCTCTGAGGCAGATGCTCTTGGTGGACAAAGCCAAGGTCTTGTTTGGGGTACAACCATCTCTCTCGACGATTCGTTCTCCGCGTTCAAGGACTTCCTCAGGAACTTCACCAGGAAATACCGGATGTGGGCAGATGGCGCGGACGAGGCCGAGACTATTGGCCATCCGGATGCGGATTCGAAGCCATATTGGGAGGCACTGGAGAACATGCTGCTGCTTGGTACCAACAAGTTGTATCTGGATCTCCGCGACCTCAAGTCCTACCCACGCACCTTGAAGTTATGGCATCAGGCCCAACACTATCCTACCGAAATCATTCCGGTCATGGATCAGTGCGTACATGATTGTATGATGGAGTTGGCGCAAAAGGAAATGGCCAGCCAAAGAGCATCCCAGAACTCTAGGACCGCCCCAGGTGCTTCCCAGAGCTCTGAGCCGAACTTCCCAAGCTCTGAAAGGAGCGAGGAACCCACCCCGCGGCCTGCCCAAACAGCGGCGCCCACCATTGAGGACCAAGTCAGCCAAATGGCGTATGTGGTTCGTCCGTGGGGTCTTGACAAGATCACCAACCTCCGTGATCTCAACCCATCTGACATGGACAAGCTTGTGTCCATCAAGGGTCTTGTCATCAGAACCACGCCGGTTATTCCCGACATGAAGGATGCATTCTTCAAGTGCAGTGTTTGCGGTCACTCTATAACCGTTCAGTTAGATCGTGGCAAGATTCGTGAGCCTACAGAGTGTCCTCGGGCTCGCTGCGCCTCCAAGAACTCGATGCAGATCATCCACAACAGATGTGCTTTCGAAGACAAGCAAGTTATCAAGCTACAAGAAACTCCGGATAACGTGCCTGCTGGTCAGACACCCCACTCGGTATCCGTTTGCGTCTATAACGAGCTTGTGGACTTTTGCAAGGCCGGTGACAGAGTTGAGCTCACTGGTATCTTCAAGGTCACCCCCGTCCGTGTCAACCCGCGCATGAGGACGGTCAAGAGCGTACACAAGACATACGTTGACGTTGTCCATGTACAAAAGGTTGACCGTAAAAGGATGGGTTCCGATCCTTCAACCCTCGACCTCGCCGAGGAGGAGGAAGCCCATGCTAATGGTCAGAGCATGGACGAGGTCCGAAAGGTCTCTCCCGATGAGGAAGAGAGGATCAAGGAAACTGCCGCTCGACCGGATATCTACGACCTCCTTTCACGATCTTTGGCTCCATCAATCTACGAGATGGACGATGTGAAGAAGGGTATTCTTCTTCAACTGTTCGGAGGCACGAACAAGACCTTTGAGAAGGGTGGAAGCCCCAAATACCGTGGAGACATCAACGTTCTCCTCTGTGGTGACCCATCCACTTCCAAGTCCCAGCTTCTCTCCTATGTTCACAGAATCGCCCCAAGAGGTGTTTACACGAGTGGCAAAGGTTCTTCCGCCGTAGGTCTTACCGCCTATGTCACTCGCGATCCCGAGTCCCGCCAGCTCGTTCTAGAGTCCGGTGCTCTCGTCTTGTCTGACGGCGGTGTCTGCTGTATCGACGAGTTCGACAAAATGAACGAATCGACCCGCTCCGTTCTTCATGAAGTCATGGAACAACAGACCGTGTCCGTCGCCAAGGCCGGCATCATCACCACCCTCAACGCCCGAACATCGATCCTGGCGTCTGCCAACCCCATTGGTAGTAGATACAACCCTGATCTATCAGTGCCGCAGAACATCGACCTCCCGCCAACCCTTCTGTCCCGTTTCGATCTGGTCTACCTCATTCTCGATCGTGTTGATGAGAAGAATGATCAGCGTCTGGCCCGCCATTTGCTCTCCATGTATCTCGAAGACAAGCCCGAGAGTGCCCAGCAAGCCAACGACGTCCTTGTGAGTTCTCCTCGTCTGTCTATCCATGAAGATGAACCCCAAACTAACCAACTCGCAAAAAAAGCCCGTCGAATTCCTAACCTCCTACATCTCCTACGCCCGCTCGCACATCCACCCGGCCCTCACGCCCGAAGCCGGCCGCGAGCTCGTCGAAGCCTACGTCGAGATGCGCAAGCTGGGTCAGGACGTGCGCGCCGCCGAGAAGCGCATCACGGCCACCACGCGTCAGCTCGAGTCCATGATCCGCTTGGCCGAGGCGCACGCCAAGATGCGTTTGTCTCAAACCGTCACGCGCGACGACGTCCGCGAGGCCGTGCGCCTCATCAAGTCGGCGCTCAAGACCGCCGCCACCGACAGCCAGGGCCGCATCGACATGAGCTTGCTGACGGAAGGCACGAGCGCGGCGGAGCGCCAGCGCAAGGCGGACATGAAGGATGCGGTTGTCCGGCTGCTGGATGAGATGACCAGCGGCGGACAGGCGGTTAGGTATTCGGAGGTGGCGAGACGGTTGGGCGAGGGGGCGGGTGTGCAGGTTGAGCCGGCTGAGTTTGCGGAGGTTATGAGGGCGCTGGAGATGGAGGGTGCTGTTATGGTGACGGGTGAGGGTGCGAGGAAGAGCATAAGGAGGGTTACGGCTACTGTTTAGAGTTGAGGGTCGAGAGGATCGGAGTTGGATGATGTTAACAGGATTCGATGATATTCCAAAATGATTGGGGTTCTAGTTACGGTATGTTTCAAGTTGTCATAAGCTCTGTCGGAAGAGAGTTCTGTATCTTTTTCAAATACCATGGTGTTATCTGGACTGTGAATACTGATAAAAGTTTTCTTAATTTTGGTCAAGACTTAAAACATGTTGCTTCTCACAAAGTTGAAATAGGTATAAGTCCCTCGAACACTTGGTAAACAAAAACAACCTCGGTATCATAAAGCTGAAATGGACTAAGTCAAAGCATTGAAAACACGCCAAATCAAACAGCAGTCGTCTGCACCTCCTAATTACCCCCTACCACACTCCCATTACCAGTCGTATTCATCTCAGTCCCCGTCAAACTCGCACCATCCACTTCCTTCTCATTCAACTGCTGCTGGTGCTGCTGCGGCACCTGCTGCAATTGCTGATCAGGGACAGGAGCAGCGTTTCTCGGCTGCGAAGCCTGGGGCTGCTGGGCGTGCTGCTGGATCGTCGTCGGAGGAGGGGGCGAGTTGCTAGTAACATACTTGGCGTCCTCGTCCAAAGCCGCCGCCGTCGTCGTAGGTTGCCAGTCGCGCAGATCGTCTTCGGCATCGTTGAGGATTTGTCTGGCTTGCTGACCCTGCGTGTACGGGATCTGCGAGTCGCCGGGGACGATGGGGGTGTCGTCGAGCAGGTTGAGCAGACGCAGGCCGTGCCGGGCGAGGATGATTTGCTTCTCGGCGCGCTCGATGGTGGCAAGGAATTCGGCTGTGTAGGCTTCTTTGAGTTTTTGACGGGTCTGTTTTTGGTTTTTGTTAGCCATTTGAACGTAGGGGTTGTACGTTAGGGGGGGGGGGCCTAAGGGATAATGGATGGACAGACAATATTCGTCAACTGCGCCTCCGCAACCAAATTCTCCGCCTCGGCCCTAACCAGCTCCTGCTCCAGCACCACCAGCCTTGTGCTCTCGGGCTCCTTGGACTTCAGCTTCGCAATCTCGTCCGCGATCTTGTTCTTGCCGTCCCGGCTCGGCTGTACGCTCTTCTCCGTGTTACGGATGGCTTTCAGCGTGCCGCGGCTCTCGTCCAGCGCGTGCGCGTAGTTGTCCTCCTGCTCGCCCAGCTCCGACAGGATCACGCCTACTTTGTCGCTGATGTCGCTGATCCCTTCGTCGGAAGTCTGCTCGCCCCATTCTGAAAGTTGTTGGGCGATCGAGAGGCGCTCCCTGGCCGCCGTCTCGTGCGCTGAGATCAGGTTGTTTTCGGACTTGATTAGACGGTAGAGCTTCTTGGAGAGCTCCGGTTGGATGGTTCCCCGGAGAGAGGAGAGGCTGAAGCCCCGGCGGGAACCGTGGTGGTGAGAGGAGGAGTTGGTGGTGGAGCCGCCGCTGCTCCGGTTGTTGGAGCGGATGGAGAGTGCTCGGTTCCTGGGAGGAAGAGTGTTAGTAGTTGTTCGGGCAGAGCGATATGCTGATGAACAGAGATACCACAAGCTTGGAGAGCGACTGCTGTCGATGCTCTTGCGGGACATGGTGATAGGTTACTTGGAGGTTACAAAGGTTTAAATCACTAGGTTGATGGAATATCTGTGAGCTAACTTACATGGTGTCTGATGTTCTACTGATGGCAAGTAATATGAGTGTTCAGCTCTTGGTTTGGTTGGGACTTCGATCGTTCTTTCTGTTGTCAGTACTTCTCTTTGGAAGGTGCTGCTTTGTGGTTTATGATAGGCTGGTGTATAGACTCGATAGAGTACGTTGATGGTTGGCTTAGAAAAAACGCAGTGAGGTCCAGAGAAAGTACAAAATCAATTATCATAGAATGTTTCTTTTTGAAGCAGTGTCCTGGTTTACGGTTCCTGCGTACCGGTAAGAGGTACGAAGGGTATGGAGCTGATCGACGAGCGAGGCAGGTCGTCACAACTTCCTGCGTGCCACTCTCGGTAATCTCAGGCTCGACGTCACTGGGCCCGAAGAGGCTGAAATAAGGCGATATAAATCAAGGTATCTGATAGCCCATAGACCCCAGTTGATGGTAAACTTGGCCGGCTTTGAATCGGAGACATGGACTAGGAAAAGAAATTGGAGTGTTCAACGTGACTGGTATGCATGCATACCGTGTTTTAACCTCTTCCTCTTTGATGGGCTTGCTCTCCCTTCCCTTTTCTCTTTTCTCCGTCACTAGTCACATGCATGTCTGTCACCTGCCTTCGTTACCCTTCGCCGTCCACGCACTCAGTCGACCTGTTTCCCAGCCCCGGGCCAGCCTAATCAAGGGGTGGTGTGGTTACTGTCGTCATGGCTTCGGTATTTTATCGTCGAGACAAAGAGGTTGTGTGACGTCATAGCAAAAGACCCTTCGCATCCGCTTTGGGGATCAAACCCCACTTTCCACAGCTCTTCACCTTGTGGGTTCTCCGGGATGGTCACTCGAGCAGTGGTAAGAATAAACCGATCATGGGCGGTTCTGATGCTGGTTGCTTGTTTTGGATAAGACTCTTTGCTGCTTTTGAGAAGTTGTGGAAACTGTATGCCTTGTGTTCAGGTTAAAAAAAACTTTGGACAAGACTCTACAGTTACAAGTTTCTCCAAGGCTCTGTTTCGTTGCTCGAAATAAAAGACATATAGATCTCAGGGGCCTAAATTTCCACATTGGGCCTTGTCTTCCTACAAACGGCTGCTTTCCGTACCGAGCACCCGGCTTCTCTGTTGACCCCAAAGGCGAAAGCCTTTTTGAACTGCTGAATGGATGAGTTCAACAAGTTGCACAGTTAGTACCACTGATATCACAACCGACAAATTCTTCTCCTCGCACAAAATCTCTTTTCTTTTGCTTCTTTAAAATACCTGGCCGCTGTAAGTATGACGATGATACACTTATATAGGAAATTTTCACCCAACCCATATGTCTATTAAACCACACCGCTTGCTCCTCACTTATTTCTTGGTTGTGAACTTGAGGTTGATAAGGCTGAGAAGCCAAAGACTCACGAAGACGGCCATCGAGCTGCTAAACACAACCAGAGGCTTGCGCAGAACAGCCGACATCGGATAGTCATAGGTAACGGTGAGATCACGGTCTCTGAAGTCATCGACCAAGTTGCGCCCCTTGATGACGAGAGCTGTGCGGCCGATGGTATCCAAGTAGGTCTTGTGAATCTGCACACCCGCTTCGGAGATCGAGGACTCGGGGATTCCGGTGGTCCATTTTACGTTCCTGTGCGAAGCAATGTCAGTAACACGTTGGGGCAGTTCTGGGGTAGTAATAACGTACTCGGCTCCCTCAGGCAGGATCAAACGGACCACAACCTGCTCGTACTCGACACCCTCGGGCTGCTTGGGACCCTCAAGGAAGGGAACATTCAGAACGAAGCCTCCGGTTGCCGTCTTGCGCAGGAAGTTCGCAGCATCCGAGTTCCAGCCAATGGTGAACGGGTACTTCCAGCCTCCAAACAAGGGGTATCTAGGCTTGATTTCAAGCAAAGCCTCCCTCTTGTTGCTACGGAAGCGGGACGTGGAAACGTTGCCGATGACATCGGTGTAGTAGGGGTCGGCGCTGCCAACGCGCAGAGGGAACTTCATCTCCTTGAGCGCATGGGTGACAGGGTTGTAGTATTGCGACTGCTGCCATTTGACCCGGTTGAAGAGGGACGAGAGGTTGGCACCCCGGTGCTCGAGATCGTAGCGCTCCTCAAACGCCACATTTCCGCCCCAGTGACTGACCTCAATGTCGCGCTCGAGGCGAGAAACGTGAATCACGGGCTTGTTGAACTCGAACCGAACTTGGACAGGCTCGAGCGCACCGGCTGGCTTCTCGTCAAAGGGACCATAGACAAGCTTGGATCCCTGCTTCTGGGGGAACTCCTTGACTTCTCCACTGCCAGGAAGCTTGGTGTAATCGGGGATGTTGGTCGATGCGAACTTGACTTCGGTCTTCTGCTTGGATGTAGTGTAGACCGAGGGGCAGTAGGCCGAGAAGGAGTACGAGAGAAACTGTTGCTCCTCCTGCTTGATCGAGGCGGGGAGAGGCTTGTAGGCGCTCAGAAGGTAGTAAGTGATGCCCAATGTCTGCTGCGCGCCCGGCGCGAGAGGTGTGGGCAATCGGATCCGAACGTACTGGTTGGGACTACTCAGAGAGGTTAGATGGGGACTGGGGAGACAGATGGACAACAATCACTGACCCGAACGACTCGAATTCCACCGGCTCAACAACGAATGGACCGGATTCGGCATTCTTGCGATCTCTAACCTCCAAACCACCCAGACGCGACAACTGCTCGTTTGTAAAAGGCAGAATGTAATCGGACTGCGCCTCCTTGTCGATGTTTTCTATTACGACATTGATGGACTCCTTGACGTAGTTCTTCTCCAATGACACAATGTGGACAAGGTTGACATTCTTGAAGACTTGGGGCGGCGTGAATGTTGCCGGGGCAGAGGCGCTCGAGGTGCCGCTATCGCTGTGCTTGTGGTGATGGTGGTGTCCATGCGCCGAACCTGTCGAAGCTAGGGAAAGCAACGAAAGAACGGCAGAGAAGACGGCCGATGTCTTCATCTTGAAGGAAAGGGTCGGGACGCGTTCATGAACCGTTCAGTAGTCCAATTGAAGATGTGGTGGACTAAACTTGGGAAAGGGACCTAGCTGGCGCTGCAATCAATTACACGAGAAGCTGGCCGTCAAGAGTGTACACTACCGACAAGCATCACCGTGGCCTCTCGATAATCGGCCGTGTCCCGCCAGCTGTCCAGCACTTCTCTAAAATGCTTACGTTGCTGTTATGGTGGATCCCTGTTCGTCCGTACACTAGAGGTGTCCACCCCGGCAATTAGAGCTCGGGCCGCCAGTCTTGGCGCCGGGCTCCGGCCGGCGGCCGGAATTTCTGACTTCGGAGGATGATGACGCCGTGATTCCGACTTTTACTTTTGAGTTGAGGGTTCATAAAACTGTGAGATGGAGATCGGGCCGGTTCATGGGGTTCACCCCAGTATCCCACGCGAAGGCTTTTGGCGGGCGCTTCCGTCTGCATGAAACCGATCGACCTTGAAGACTGTAGGGGATGCCCCGCCATAACCGCACCTCTGGAGCTGTTTACAACATTTTACATTCATGTCTGAACTTCGAGACGTTATTATGTGCTTTTCCCGAAACGTTGCCAGAGCGCCTTCATGTGCTCAATGTTGGTTAAACATGTTCGGCTGGCCAGCTGAGTTGCCATTGAGCTTCTGCCCAAGCTGCGGGGGCTTGGGGGGTACGGAGCTTCCGCTTGTCACCAGTCACGGCACCACTGCGCAACCCCCATGTCAGTGCCCTGGTGCCCGATAATGAGGGGCAAATGCGTGTGCACAGGGGTAACTTGGGAGCTTGCAACGGCCCAATCTCTCAAACTTGTCAGAAATTCTCTTGGAAAGTTTGATCTCTGTATTCGATAACTTCATCACTATGAGCAGTACCTCCTCCAACATCCAATTTGAGCTTTGGATCAGTGACCGACCTAACTTCAGAAGGTGGAGGGGAAAACAGAAACCCACGGACTGCCGCCCCAGCACAACCACTACTGCACCTCTGGTTGTGGATCGTGAGGCTACCGTCCAGGATCCTCAGTCGACGAGGTCATGCATTGGGAGGGTTTTCACGTTGGTTTCCACTTCATCATACCCTGAAATGCAATCTAGCTTCAGCTTGACAGCTTCCACTTTGCTTGGCGATACGTTCTAGTGTAGGTATCTGTGAGCCCGATGATGATTACCTGAGATAACTCCCGGCCCTCATTTCTCCAATCGCGACCTATCTGGCCGACTGCTCCTCCACATGTTTGCACACAATTATTCTAGTGTAGTTGATACGTTTTCACCCAGCTGTTTTTAAATATATAAGGCACAGACCGTTGACGTGTTCCTGAACATCAACCTTGGCTGTTTCCTTCTTCCGACTTGCGAGCTTCAGTGGATGTCAACAACCGCAGTATATAACCCAGAGCTATCTGTCTTCTCGCCCATCATGGTTGGACTTGGACCCAAGCCTCCCTTTCCCAGAAAGGGCACCGGTACGTACATAGAGTTGTTCCTTTTCAGCCTCATCATGAAAAACGCCTTCCGGTCTGTTGATCAAGCCGTCCGATATAACTAGGCACCTACTCCATATCCCGCACCTGTTCGTTTCACCTCGTTGTGTCAAATCATCAGATGCCGGGCGGAGTGAGAAGTCGAGTTTCGGACGGCAGGATATGCACAAGTCGCCGCGTCTGTCCCAGCCGTTTGACGTTACACCGACTCTCTTCGGAATTGGGATTGATAGCGGCATGGGCGGATCATGAGAAACCTTTCACGAGCGAGAGACCAAGTGGCGGCGGTGCTACTTTGTGCCGACGAGTTTTTCGGATATCCTCCGTTGAGAAACCTCCATGACCCTACCCCGGGTTTTCCCCGTCCTTTTCCATCCCGTCCTCAGTTCCATTATTCCGTGGCATTTCCATTCCCGTGGAGGTATCATCCCGCATGGTGCCTTCCCCAACATCAACCTACCTAGATATACACATTGTGCTTGCCAGTGTTTGCTTGGCCTTGACCGGCGTGAGCAAAAGCGGAAAATGGTGGGCAGCCCCTTCCTTCAGACATGGAGGGGTAGCTTCCTTCGTTTCTGATGACAGCTCTAGATGGGTCAGCTTACCCCCTTCTTTCCTTCACAACTTGATCTGCGTAACGTGCCTCGAGCCTGTCAGCTTGCGTGGCCGCCGCATCAAAGGTCAGGTACTACCAACTGGACCAGAGAGCTTGAGCAAACGTCTTGTTATTTCAACTGGGAAAGAGCGGATGAAACTGAAGTCGAAGCAGCGGAAGTTACGTCGAGGAAGCAATTGATATTGGATCTTATCCTTGGATGAAACCCTAAAGTCCCATATTCCTGGATGATCAGCTCTCCAAGCTTCCGACCTATTCAAGCTTTTGTCCTGCACCACCAGTACCCCAACACCCAGAGTGACATCGCCGACTTCACCTATGAGACCCTAAGCCACTTCAAGTGCTACACCCATCATTCGCTGCTTTTCCCTCTATTAGAGGGGTAACAACATCAGACGCCCCAATTTTCCCTGCGTTTGTCGGTTCCCGAACGGCAACTTTCGGTGTCTTGCCGATTTCCAGTCAATAGACTTTGCTGTCTGTGGCTTTCGATGCAGCTATGGCGCCTCCGCCTGCCGGAACGTCGTCGCCAAGAAGCCTAGTCCACCATGAGCATCCCCCTCCTCTCAGCAGACTTCGCTCTTATCACCACCACGCCCACTGCCGCAGTCGGACCAATTCCAGCGCAGAGGGCAAGAAGTTTACCACGATAGTTCCCAATCCTACAACTAACCATGGCGTCAGGAACTCTCGATAACCTCCCTAAGGATCTCCGCAAGGAGATCGAGCACCTCGAGCGCCTCTTTACCGTCGATGGCGCCAAGCTCAAGGAAGTCACCAACCACTTCGTCAATGAGCTCGAGAAAGGTGATTACTTCACGAACTGCAAAGATACTACATGTCCATAGCTAGAAGATATGCTGACTGCTTCTCTTGTGCTCAGGCCTTAGCGTCCAGGGAGGGAGCATTGTGCGTCTTACCATCCACCGAGCGACACAGATATAAGAATGAGCCGCGCTGACGACAGAATCATTATAGCCCATGAACCCTACCTGGGTTATGTCCTTCCCTGACGGCAACGAAACCGGTACCTATCTGGCTCTGGACATGGGTGGTACAAATCTACGTGTCTGCCAAGTCACTTTGACCGAGACAAAGTCCGAATTCGACATCATCCAGTCCAAGTACCGCATGCCTGAGGAGCTCAAGACGGGCGACGCCGATGAGCTGTGGGAGTATATTGCCGACTGCCTCATGCAATTCATTGAAACGCACCACGGAGACCCAACCAAGCTCGATGCGCTTCCACTCGGCTTCACTTTCTCCTATCCTGCGACACAGAACTATATCGACGAGGGCATTCTGCAGCGCTGGACCAAGGGTTTCGATATCGCTGGCGTAGAGGGCCATAATGTTGTCCCCATGTTTGAGGCTGCCCTCCAGCGCCGGGTAGGTTGCGTTCTTCAGCTCTCTCTGATCAGCTGCTAATGTTGTCCGTCTCTAGGGAGTGCCTATCAAGCTGACGGCGTTGATCAACGACACTACGGGCACCCTGATTGCCTCGGCATACACTGATCCTAAGATGAGAATTGGATGCATTTTCGGCACAGGTTGCAATGCTGCGTACATGGAGAACTGTGGCTCTATTCCCAAGCTCGCTCACATGAATCTCCCACCGGATATGCCAATGGCCATCAACTGCGAATGGGGAGCTTTTGACAACGAGCATAAGGTCTTGCCTCGTACGCCTTACGACGTCATTATTGACAAGGATTCGCCGCGCCCCGGTCAGCAGTCTTTCGAGAAGATGGTCGCAGGGTTGTATCTGGGCGAAATCTTCCGCCTCGTCTTGGTTGACCTCCACGACAACCAAGAGATCAAGATCTTCCCTGGCCAGGATATTGCCAAGCTTCGGAAGGCCTATAGCCTCGACTCGTCCTTCCTTTCCCTCATCGAAGAGTGAGTGTAACACCTTTGCAAGACTTAGAAACTGGCAACTAACAAACACTTGCAGGGATCCGTTCGAGAACCTTTCCGAAACCTTTGAGCTGTTCCAGACCAAGCTGGGGCTTACTCCCACCGGCCCCGAATTGGAGCTGATTCGTCGCACCGCCGAGCTAATCGGCACCCGCGCCGCTCGCCTCTCCGCCTGCGGCGTTGCTGCCATCAGCAAGAAGAAGGGATATAAGGAGTGCCACGTTGGTGCTGACGGATCCGTTTTCAACAAGTATCCGAATTTCAAGGCTCGCGGTGCGCAAGCACTCCGTGAGATCCTGGACTGGCCCGAGAAGGCGGACCCCAAGGAAGATGATCCGATCGAGGTTCTCGCCGCCGAGGACGGAAGCGGTGTTGGTGCTGCCTTGATCGCTGCCCTGACGATGCAACGGATCAAGCAAGGAAATATGCACGGTATCCTGCACCCAGAGAACTTCAGAACTACCGAGCCTCTGCCTGCGTAAACTGAAGATGAAGAGAGAAAATGATTTACTCTTTCCTCTTGGAAAGCTCTGTGGATAGCCATTTCGGATGGCGTTTACCAGTGCCCAGTTCCCTTTGATGGTTCAGACGTCTACTTTGGCCCAGGAGATAGAGAATCTTATACTTTTAATACAGTTGATTGTACAAATATGATCCCAACTTGCAATGTGATCTTTATGGCCTGTGCATGGCGGTTTGTGTATATGCTAGTGGTGTTCGGATGTTAGACTGTAGCAATCCCCTGGTGTTAAGCTTCCATGTTTCGGTACGCTTCCAAGATGAGTTCCTGCTTGACTGGCTTCAAGGAACATCAGTGCCGCTAGCCTGTAAGCTACCCTTCCTCAGAGCACGTGTTCCTCCACATATTGACCCAACAGTTCCAAACCCCTTTTCAACACCTCAGTCTCACAAGCATAGCCTATCCTAACACACCCTTTAAAGTCCGTCCCAAGGCCAAAGCAATGACTACCAGGCATAAACAGGACATTCTTCTTGTCCAAGACATCCAACACAAAAGCAGCATCATCAACCGGCTGTCCACCCTCCCTCAGATTCCGAAATTGCACCAAAGCCGTCGTCCCCGCCGTCGGCCTAGCCCATGAGCAAACCTTGCTGTACTTTCCCTCCACGAACTCGGTAAGCAACGCCAGATTCGTCCTAGCCAAATCCAGATTCCTCTCCAGCAGCGCCGGCAGCACCGTAGGACCGAGCGCGTAGCTGGCTACCTGGTCGTCCAGCTGCGAGACGCTGATGGCGGTGTAATCGCGGGCAGAAGCGATGGCGCGGAGGAGGGAAGGGGAGCGGGAGACGATCCAGCCGAGGCGGAGACCGGCGAGGGCGAGGGATTTGGAGGTGGAGCCTGTTGAGAGGGTTGTGCAGGTCTTTTCTGTTCCGGAAGGGGACAACGACAGGATGGATGGAGGTGCTGTTGAGGAGGGTGAGGGTGGTGAGGTGGAGGAGGAGGATGATGCGGGAAGGGAGTGAAAGAGGGGAGAGTAAACTTCGTCGGAGAGGATAGTAATGTTGCGGGAAGAACAGAAGTCGAGGATGGATTGGAGGGTTGGAGTGGGGATGGTAGCGCCTGTTGGGTTGTTGGGGTTGTTGAGGACGAGGAGCTTTTGTTTTGTCAGTTTCTGTTCTCGGCAAGGGGAAGGGGAAGGGGAAGGGAAGGAATCTAAGTATAAATAGACTTAACAGACCTTGGTATTAACCTTCACCAACCCCTCAAGCTCATCAACATCAGGAACATATCCATTCTCAGCCTTCAACTTCCACAGCGAAACCTCAGCCCCCAAGCTCTCCGGAACAGAGTACAGTTGTTGATAAGTAGGATACACAGAGATGACATGATCACCCGGTCCAACCAGCGTATAAAAGACTAGAAAATTGGCGGCGATGGCGCCCTGGGTGATGATCACATTGTCGGCGGTTAGCGGTTCCAAGCCCGGAGAGTAAAGGTTCAGGTCCCGGTTGAGGAGCGAGGCCACCCGCTGCCGAAGGGTCTTGGAGCCGAGGATGTCGCCGTATGTCAGCTTCTTGGAGAGCTGTAGGGGCCAAGAAGCGGACTTGTCGGTGTTTAGGGAGATGAGATCGTTGACGGAGATGGAGGCGCAACAGGTCTCGGCTATGTTGATTACACCGGGGGTGGTCTCGTAGCGGTCCATCCATTGTTCGACTTCGAAGGGGGTGATTTTGACCATTTTGGTGGAGCGACTGTCACTGGGCAAGTGATCTGTGTGGAAAGTATCCTGTGGCTAGTTGGTGTGTTTATCCAGTTATGCTTAGAGACTCGAGTTTGTGTATACAGATGTCGGTTTATATAAGACTAAGTTATGGAGTCCATCTCGAGCCTTTGACATGAAGGGCGCGCCCTCTTTCGATAGTTCGATGTGTTTGACATCAAGCTCCGCAGACCTGGTAGCATCAAGTTCTTTAAGTTCGCTTCCGTGACAACCTAGGGAAGCAGTCCAGTCTTTAACCAAGACAGCGTTGCTCAACATGGAAGCACCTACAAGATCGTGAACTTGTTCTTGGTGTTTTGACTCCGACATTCCCAATGCTTTGGCACTCAGGTACCGTCGTCCGCATCCTCAACAATTGGGAGTCCCCGCATGATTCGCGATAACTTGACCGAGCGCCATGTGCAAGTCGTGAAGGATGTAACCAATGGCAGTGAGCGGGGGACAGGTGGATCTCAGCAAAGCTGGGGAAGATGGGAATCCACACTTTACACTCATGTCTCAGTTTACCACAAATAACCAATGAAATCTACGGAAACTCGTCGCATTGTCTCCAGCTGGTGGACCAAGGAAAGTCACAGCTCCACTATCTGGACGGCCTTCGTCATTGCTGCAGTTTGGCTCACCTCAGGTTGGCTGCATCCATTAAGTCACGGCGCGGTGTTCCAGGTCACGCAGAGTACCTTTCCGGCCACCGCTGTCGAATTTGGCTCTTCCGTTTGCTCCGGTCCAGTTTCATATCCCTCATCACGACCTTTTCATAACTCTGGTTTCCGGACATTAAACAACTCTTTCAAGTCAACAAGAGGCGCAGTGGTCGGCATTGCGTTATCAACAAGTAGCCGTACAACCGGTCAACACTCGAATTATCGGCTGCCCGAGCCGTGGAGATTGGGTCAGGTCATCTGAGTCTGTTCGGAGGCTCAGGTTGGCTCCGTTGGGAACTTGGGATAGCCAGGCACATTTAACCTGGCGCGCCACCACCGATAGGTACTTACAACGCCGATCCGACGGCTCACTTGGTCACCACCTATCATCTGCCTCAAAAGCACGCACGTCCACCGCGCCTGGTTGGAGTGTTTCAACAACCCGATACCGACTTCTTCCCGAGTTCAGTCCAATAACGACAACGGCTTTACCTTCTTACGCGAGGCCATCAACAGTGCCTTCACTCGAGGCCTGGGCTATATCCTACGATCATGGCGTTCGGAACACCCCGCGCGCTCGCGCTCGCTGCGCTATCACTATCATGCGTTGCGTCAGCCTACCAGAACTACACATCCATCGATATGTTGCGAGCGCAAATGGAACTGATGGCCGATCGACCCAAAGACTGCCCTCCATGGTACGCTCCATTTTCTTGCCCGTCTAGGTGCTTGACTAGGTGATGCTGATGATACTCTCCGGTTAGCTTCAACTGCAACCTTCCCATGTACTCGTGCGGTCAATTCGCATCATGTAGCGAGTACAGTGGCAAGTGTATCTGTCCTGATGGCTTTGGCGGCGACAACTGCTTAGAACCACGTACGTGAACCCCAATGATCATGACCGTGTTCTTATCCGAATGTGATGCTAAATTTCGTTATGGCTTCTCACAGTCTGCGGCTCACTTGCTCGAGGCCCCGATCGACCAGTCCGTAAGGGCAAATCCTGCGAATGTGACGATGGGTGGACAGGCATCAATTGCAATGTCTGCACGAACGATAACATCTGCAACGCCTTTACCGAAACTGGGGATGGTGGCGTCTGCTATACCGGCGGCGAGGTCGTCAAGCAAAACTACCAGATCTGCGATGTTACAAACAAGGCTATTCGGAACCTTCTCGGAACCAAAGTTCCTCAGGTTACGTTTACCTGCAAGAAAGAAACCGGCGAATGCGACTTCCAGTGTAAGTTGGTTCTCTTACCTTGGGTTTAAAACATGCCCGTTAACTAACATGTTTTCAGTCTGGGTCGAGGAACGCGAGTCCTTCATGTGCCACTTGAGAGAATGCGACTCGACTGCCAACTTTGACTTCGACAACGGAAAGAACACGACCTCATACAAATGCGAAAAGATTCAATGCGAGTGTATTCCGGATCGAATGCTATGCGGCGAACACGGCTCCGTTGACATTGGCGATTTCCTGTCCGAGCAGATCAAGGGCCCTGCGAGCTTCGAATGCACCCAGAACACCGGCGAAGCAAAGAAGTGTGCCTTTAAGGAGCCCGAGATGAACAATCTCATCAACGATGTATTCGGTGACCAGAGCATCCTTCTCACATGCAGCGCTGGCGAGTGTCTCTACCACACCGAAGTACCTGGATACACGCCTACCGTCCCCAAGATCAACACGCCACTTATCGCGGGTGTCATTGCCGCCTGTGGGCTCTTCCTCGTTGCCGTTATTCTGGGAACCTGGTACCTTTCGCGAAGAAAGTTCAAGTATGGCCCAATTCACCTTGATGACTCGGATGACGAGGCTATCAAGCTTATGACCGACCACAAGCCCGCTTCCCTCTATTTCGAGAACGTCATCTATAATTTGAACGGAAAGGAGATCCTGTCTGGGATTCAAGGCATGGCTCATCCGGGTGAAGTCACTGCCATCATGGGAGCGTCCGGAGCAGGAAAGACCACTTTCTTGGATATCCTTGCCCGGAAGAACAAGCGCGGTCAGGTGTCAGGAGATTTCTACATCAACGGCGAAAAAATTAGCGATTCGGAGTACAAGAACGCCGTCGGCTTTGTCGATCAGGAGGACACCATGTTGCCGACGTTGACGGTACACGAAACCATTCTCAATAGCGCCCTTCTTCGCCTGCCGAAAGACATGACCCGAGCCGCCAAGGAGCAAAGAGTGGTTGAAGTCGAGAGGCAGTTAGGCATTCACCACATTCGGGACTCCCTGATTGGTTCCGAAGAAGGCAAAGGACGTGGCATTTCCGGTGGAGAAAAGCGCAGAGTTGGCATCGCTTGCGAGCTGGTCACCAGTCCTTCGATCCTGTTTCTCGACGAGCCCACCAGTGGCCTTGACGCTTACAATGCTTACAACGTTGTCGAATGCCTCGTTACTCTGGCCAAGACATACAAGAGAACGGTCATTTTCACCATCCATCAACCGAGATCCAACATTGTCGCGCTGTTCGACCGGCTCATTCTGTTGGCACAAGGCAAGACCGTGTATTCTGGGCCTCTGCACCAATGCCAGGAGTATTTCGATCAGATCGGCTACACATGCCCTCCTGGCTTCAACATTGCCGATTACCTGGTTGATTTGACCATGCACGCTGGATCAACTACCTCTTACGACGATGGTACACTGTCAGTTGACGGGGTTAGTGTGGGACCCAGCAGTACTAGAGCTGTCAAGTCAATTGCCAGCGTGTCTGGAGTTAGCATCGGTGATGACAGCTTGGTTGAATCATCCTCTTCCCGCCCTAGGAATAAGCGCCGTGACTCGGTCAGACGCAGACAGGAGAGGGAGCTCTATACCAGGCGCAAGCAAGCCGTTGATACTGCTGCCTCTTCGGATGCTGGAGACGAGATTGGGGGTTACAAGTTGCAAAAGCAGCCACCGGTTACTCCTCTGCGGAGCATGAACGATGACCTCCACGACCTTCCTCCTCCTGCTACTACTGGCACTGATCTTGACGTCCTTATTGAGTCTTATGTGCATTCCGATATTGCTGCCGGTACCCATGATGAAATCCATCAGGCAATCGCAGCTGCGGTGAACAGCAATGGTCAAAATGCCAACGGTTATGTTGCAGATGGTAACATCTACACCGGTACAATGGGTAAAGGTTATGCTCGCGTGGGCTTGTTCCGACAGTTCGTCATTCTGTCTCAGCGCACTTGGAAGAACCTTTACCGGAACCCGATGTTGATGTTGACTCACTACGCGATCGCAATCCTCTTGGCTGTCTTTGCCGGCTACCTGTTCTACGGCTTGACCTTGGACATTGCGGGTTTCCAGAACAGGCTTGGCCTCTTCTTCTTCGTCCTCGCTCTGTTCGGTTTCAGCACTCTCACAAGCTTGGGTGTCTTTTCCCAGGAGAGGCTGCTGTTTGTGCGCGAGAGAGCGAATGGCTACTATTCGCCTGTTACCTATTTCGCCGCCAAGGTCTTGTTCGATATTGTTCCCCTGAGAATCATCCCACCCATCCTGCTTGGCGCAATTATCTACCCGATGACCGGTCTTGTCGCCGACTACCAGCGGTTTTTCGTCTTTATTCTGGTGTTGGTCCTCTTCAATCTAGCGGCTGCCGCGATTTGCCTGTTCATTGGCATCGTTTGCAAGGACGGAGGTGTGGCCAATCTGATTGGCAGCTTGGTAATGCTCTTCAGTCTTCTCTTTGCCGGTCTGTTGCTCAACCATAACGCCATTCCGGCTGCGGCGCTTTGGCTTCAGTGGCTCTCTATCTTCCACTACGGCTTCGAGGCTCTGATTGTGAACGAGGTCACTCAGCTCACTCTTGTTGACCACAAGTATGGTCTGGATATCACCGTTCCCGGCGCCACGATCTTGACCACTTTTGGTTTTGACAACTCGGCTATGTGGAGGGATATCATGAATCTGGGTCTCTTTGGCATGACTTTCATCATTCTTGCTTATGGTGCTATGCACATTCTTCTTGTTGAGAAGAGGTAACGAGGTGATAGAAGACCATATTAGACCACAGTTGCTGGTTGATATGAGCGGGAGGATGTAGCAACCGTTATTAGACCGGCGTGTATGACGCGTTGGCTCTGATAGATAGATGCCATACTGTACCCATGTTTTTCTTTGTTTGTACAGCGTTTTCTTGATGATGGACATGATGGAATGGTTTCTTGGAAATATTGGTTGACACTGGCGTGTTGGGTCATGGGCACCATCGTACTATTTAGGCAACAAATAAAGCGTGTTCTGAAAACAAGCGTCTCAGAGAGATAGGGTATCGGAATAAAATACAGTATTGTAAGTTCAATATGAGTGTTGTGATGGCTGGATGTCCTTGGCCGATCTGATTCTATTTGTACACAACCCCACCTTAATGTACAAGGTTGCTGGATTCACTAATCGTGTAAATCCTCTCGACAAAGCAGCAAACCTTTGACTATTTGTACAACCATGATAGGGCAGAGAAGGACGTATGAGATGTAGTAGCGTTCTCGCATCCCAACTACAACTTGCCGCCAGTCAACTCCTCGGCCACGTTCTTCTGCCTAACTGTCGTCTTTACGGCGGCTGAAGTGGTAGCAGTGACTCTGTCGTTGAAACCGCTGAACTCGTTTCGCAACTCTCTCATGCTGATAGGGTTCTTCTGCGAATCCCAAATGCTGCGGCCGCTTTCCCAGAGACCGGCGTTGTGGATCTTCTCGGTGAAGTGCTTGTTGACGTGCTCCTCCAGCTCCTTCTCGTCCACGATGAAGTTCTTGGAGGCCACGTACAGCTGGACGAGGGCGTCCCGGCGCGCCTCGCTCTTCATCGCCTCCTTCTCCGCATGTCTAATGCGCGCCTCCTCGGCCTTCTCGAACGCCTCCGGGTCCACGGGCACGAACGTGTTCTTGGCCGTGCTCTCGCGGATCGTCGCGCGCGTGAACACCTCGTCCAGACGCTCCGGCGCCTGGGCCGCCCGCTTGTTCGCCAGGTACCGCGCCTTGCTCTCCTTCGCCTGCTTCTGGTCGCGCTTCACCTTGCGCTGCCAGAGTCCCTGCAGACCGGCCTCGAGCGACTTTCGCCGGGCCTCGGCCATCTTGCGGCGCCACGACTCCTGTTTCGACTTGGGCGGCAGACCGGCCAGCTCGGCGGCGGACTTGGGCGCGATGCGATCGACATAGCCGGGTTGGACCTTCTCCGGGACGCCCTTCTTGGGGAAAATGGAGCGGGGAATCGGGAGGTGGCCCTTGACGAAGGGGTGCCTGACCTCGGAAGACTGCGGCGGCTCGGGGACCTTGATGTAATTGGGCGAATCAGGGGGGAGGGGGACCGAGTCTCTTGCCGATCGGGTGGTGCTGAATGATCGGGCGGCGACGGCGCGTGTTACTAGGCTGGTAGCAGCGCATGTTGTGGTCGAGAAAGAAAGAATGGATTGCACGCCGCTGAGCGACGGCCTTGCGAGAGTTGGCGCCATTTTTGAGGTGGTGGGTTGGCTGAAGACGGGGTGAGCGGGAAGGGGTCGGAGTTGGGAGACCTCTGGCCGGGCCGTGATATGCGGAGGTTTCGTGCGACGGAGGGAACGGACCAGGCGGGTGCAGCGGCCTCTCGCTCTCCTAGGTTCGGCTCGGGATCGTGGGACACGGAACGGGGCTTTCAACTCGAAATTCTGAAAGCTCGGGGGGGGCAGAACGGCGCTAGAGCGCTTTGGTGCTCGCTTTGCTGGCCGCGGACGTTCTGCCGTCGCACACCGCTAAACTTTTTGTCCAAGGGAACCTTTCAGCAGCCTCCACACCCCGCCGAAAAACTGAGAAAACTTTCGCCGGGCCAGTCGCAGAGTTGCATTTCCTCCTTCCCATTCCTTCCTCGCTTCTCTCTTTTTTTTTTTTTTTACTTCCCCAGTCCATCCATCTTCTCGATCCTCACGCAACACTCTCTGCCGATATCTGATACCCCAAAGCCTCGTTTCTTGCTTTTTACCCATTCTTCCCTCTTTTCGTGTGTTTCTTCTTTCCAGTCAATCTCAATCCCCCCGATTCACGGATACCCCCGACCGCTCTCGCAGGCGAGAACGAAATTTTTCCACATCTGCATCCTCTACCCACAAACCTAATCAGAAGTTTGGCATCGAGTGACATCTGCCAAAATGGGAACAGGAAAGAAGGAAAGATCTCGCATTGAGCGACAGGGCAAGGTGACGGGCGATCCCAAGGTCAAGGGCGAGAACTTCTACCGGAGCGCAAAGAAGATCAAGGCCTTGAACGTGCTCAAGGAGGGAAAGGCCATCCGCAACAAGGAGGGCAAGGTCGTCAAGGCCGCGTCGTATCAGAGCAGAGATGTTCCCACAGCCGTCATCGAGCCGAACCGGAGATGGTTCAACAACACCAGAGTCATTTCGCAAGACACGTTGACATCTTTCCGGGAGGCGATTGCTGAGAAGGACAAGGATCCTTACTGTACGTTCAACCCTTCTGTCACCTGTCCGGCCGACCAAGACTAACGCGCTTTGTCTTGTAGCGGTGCTGTTGAAGAGCAACAAGCTCCCCATGAGCTTGATCAGAGATGGTCCCAAGGATGCGTTGAAGAAGCACCAAGCCAAGATGACGATCGAGAGCGAGCCGTTTTCACAGACCTTTGGCCCCAGGGCCCAGAGGAAGAGGCCAAAACTCAGCTTCAACACGATCGGTGACTTGACAGAACACAGCGAGAAGAGCATGGACACGTACCAGGCCAGACTCGAGGAGATCAAGCTCCTAAGTGGTACTTCTGGATATGGCGGTGGTCTCGCCGATGACGATGTTCAAGAGGAGGATTTCAGTGTCGCGACGGCCAAGGAGGCTATCTTCACAAAGGGCCAGTCGAAGCGTATCTGGAACGAACTGTGTAAGTTCTCCTGTGTTTCTGGACTTGTGACTTCGGGTTGCTAACAATCACACAGACAAGGTCATTGATTCGTCAGATGTCATCCTGCACGTTATCGATGCCAGAGATCCTCTGGGAACCAGGTGTCGTCACGTTGAGAAATACCTTTCCACTGAGGCTCCTCACAAGCACCTTATCTTCGTGCTGAACAAGATCGATCTGGTTCCTTCCAAGACTGCTGTAAGTCTACACCATCATTTGCTTTCACTCCTTCTGCTTGAATCTCTCGACTTGCCTCGCGCAAATCTTGAGGTTCCCAGGGATTTTGTCAGGATCTTTCCCGCATTCAGTTGCGCTTCATTGGGATTGGTCTGTTACATCGCTGGGAGATTAATATCCACCTCCCAACTTCCCTGGTCCCGTCTTGGGATCGGGGATTTGATGGACTCCGTCTTGGAGGACTTCACGGGATACCGGATGTGTTTCGTTTGAGTTGAATTCCACCCTGCCTTTGAGCAGACCCTACCATGGTGGTCTTCTTAGTTATGATTCACACATTTCTTCGCATCAATATCTATGTTGCTAGCTTCTCAACGAGTTGAGACTAACTGAGAAAAAATAGGCTGCATGGATTCGCGTTCTGCAGAAGGATCATCCCACATGTGCTATGAGATCTAGCATCAAGAACCCCTTCGGTCGTGGTTCTTTGATCGATCTCCTCAGACAGTTCAGCATCCTGCACAAGGACAGGAAACAGATCAGCGTCGGTCTTGTTGGCTACCCCAACGTCGGCAAGTCGAGTATCATCAATGCCCTTCGTGGCAAGGCTGTCGCTAAGGTCGCCCCTATTCCCGGTGAGACCAAGGTGTGGCAGTACGTTACCTTGATGAGGAGGATCTACCTCATCGACTGCCCTGGTATTGTTCCTCCCAACCAGAACGATACGCCACAGGATCTCCTGCTTCGTGGTGTCGTACGTGTAGAAAACGTCGATAACCCGGAGCAATACATCCCTGCGGTGTTGAACAAGGTCAAGCCTCACCACATGGAGAGGACATATGAGCTCAAGGGCTGGAAGGACCATATCCATTTCCTTGAGATGCTTGCCAGGAAGGGCGGCAGACTTCTCAAGGGTGGTGAGCCGGACGTTGATGGTGTTGCCAAGATGGTTCTCAACGACTTCATGCGAGGCAAGATCCCTTGGTTCACGCCTGCCCCCGAAAAGGAGGAGGGTGAGACTGATACCATGGAGGGTCGCGAAGGTCGCTACGGTGAAATGTCCAAGAAGCGGAAACGTGACGAGGACGAGAGTGCGCCTGCCACCACTGCCACCACTCCCGCTTCGGCAGGAGAGGATGCCAAGGAGGATGACCTTGAGAACTTTGCCGGGTTTGACAGTGACAGCGACTCTGAGGTCGAAGAGGCTGCTGAGGAGAAGGGCGAGGAGAAGAGCACTGCTGAAGATATGATACCCCTGGACGCGTCGAGCGATGAGGAAGAGGAAGACGAGGAGGAGGGCTCTGACGGCGAAGATGGAGAGGAAGGATCCGACCTCGACATCGAAGGAGCCAGCGAGCTCGAAGAGTCCGAGTCAGAAGCCGAGGCTGCGCCAGCACCTCCTGCGAAGAAGCAAAGGAGGAGCAGGAAGTAAACTCAATCAATGAGCGCAGCGGGTGGCTGGAGTGAACCGAGGATGCTTTCAATAGCCGACCTGAGAGTCGGTAACGATCCAACCGGATCATGAAAGCCGGTGTCACTGATAATAGAATGTTGAGGACTTGGGCATAACCTCAGTATGGTGTTTGTTGCCCGTTGATTTTCATTCCCATTTGTCGTCTTCTATGTGATAAAAGTTGTGATATTCGTTTATGTTTTGTACTTGCTACTGGAGTTCTGTCTGCATGTTCTTCGTGGCATTCTTCTTAGGTTTGGGAGGACTTTGTGCGAACGGTTGTTGCATTGAGAAGCCTAGTAGCTTCTCTCACATCTTAGTTATCCATTTTCTGGACAGGTTACGAATGCTCTTGCCTCGGATTTCACCACATGCGTTCTCGTTTTGAAGATAGAAGTTCTGATACCCGTGTGTTCAAATCAATTTCATTTCACTTTGCCATGTCCGCCTATCATGTGGTCGTAATTGTACCCCGAACGGTCTAGGTAGTATAAGACACCTCCTGGCAATCTCTTCACATATCAACTCGGCTTTACCATACCTTCTACCTAGTGTTTACTAGACATTTCCTGAATTCAAGCATCCTAGATGACTCCCTGAGCAGGGTGAATCTGATATTATCACAATGGAGTCGGACCACAAATTCTCGGATTAAGGGTTTATCCTAACGTAGAATGCTCCCGACTTAGATAATTTTGCGTACTTGGTAGGTGAGCAACCTCAGACATCCCCTTGGCACCTTGTCCCAATGTTGGACACGAGTGTACTTTTCCCGCCAGAGTCAGACCATTTGAGGTCACCGGCGGCATGGTGATTCGAGATTCGGGCAAGTACAAAGCAACAGGAGCCGATACTCGGCGCATCTAGCCCAGACGAGTGCACACAGTAAAGGATCCAGAACGTCACATTCCCAATCTCCATCCATCCCCCAATCCCCATGGGGTTAATCTTGTATAACATTCTCCCATTATTTCAGACGCTGTGTACTGGCAGCGCTATCCCGGCCTGGGACTAGGACATATGACAAGTGATGACATTCCCTTGGACTCTGTCTGGAAATTTTCTGCGATAATCATGAAAGATCTAGACCGTCGACAAGACTCTTGTGGCTCTATTGTGTATGAAAACGATACACACCAGAGGTGGAGGTACTGTATGTCTAGTGCGACGATTTGACACCGACAATTTGATATTAGGTGGGCAAGGGCAGTTAGTTCCAAATCACAACTTTGACCGTACAAACGTTGACGAAATCGGTGCTTTTACTCTAGTCGTTTGTTGCACTTCCACGGGCACGAGGCGAACATGAATGGAATTTGTCAACCTCTTTAATCTACTTTTTGATCAGTTCCTTCGGTTAGTTTGTGATGTGTGCTCGGTGTGGCGTGCTTCGGTGTTGGATGTTGTGGGGCAAACTGGGTATATGAATCATATTGATGTGCTCTTCGGTCCTCGGTCCTCGTTTTGGAACTATTGGTTGTTTGGAAATGGAAGGGGGAACTTCAAGATTTGGAATTGTATGAAATGTCAGAGCAGTGAGAGAGGAGTAGAGAGACGGGACGTTGTGATTTGTAAGGTTCGGTGGTGCAAGAATGCCCCTCGTTGAAGTATACATAGTACGCCTGGGCAGTTTCCTAGGCGTGATCAAGACCTAGTTTATGTGCTTGATTGGCATCAAAAACCTATCTTGCTGAATAGGTACATCAAACGCAATATTGATTCTGGTCTTCCATCAACGCTGGAGGCAGCTCCAAGTGTCACTGAGTCTGCTTGAGAAGGGTCTTCTGTGAAGAACCAAGCTACAGTAACGGACGAACCAGCATTTGGACCATGAGCTGCAGCTATCAACATAGCTACCCCTAACTGCATTGCTTACTCTACCCATGCCCCGCTCGCGACTCCTCCCCAGCCGTAGAGGTGTCACAGCAAGTCCCCAGTCCATGGCATCATCGCAGCGACATTGTCGACCATTGCTCGTTGGTTCTTGACCAATTCGATACCATAAAATTCCAAATTCATTCGGCTACAGATCATTCTCTCCTCCTCTGTGTCTAAGTGCTCTTCTTAAAAGATAGTCGTCCACTTCACAGAACTTCCACAGCTTCACCATCATCATCGTTCAGACTCCCACTTGTTCAATTGTAGTGATTTATTGATTCCTTCACCATTTACGCTATCCCACAACCCAAACCGCACCCTCACCACTTCCACGATGGCTCTCCCCCCCAAGTTCGCCGGCCAGCGTTTCATCCCCACCGAGGGAGCCGGCGCCAGCTCTTTTCCTACCCAGCCCCTCCACACCGTCGAGATCTTCCTCGACTACGTCTGTCCTTTCTCAGCTAGTAAGTTACATTCCCCAACCCATCCATCCATCCTTCTATACATACTCTTCCAAGAAACGATTAACTAACCCAATTCCCCAACCCAAAACAACAGAAATCTACAACACCCTCTACACCACCCTCCTCCCCTCTCTCCGCTCCGAGCACGCCGACCTCGGCTCAAAACTCCAATTCATCTTCCGCCACCAAATCCAACCCTGGCACCCTTCCTCCACCCTAACCCACGAAGCCGGGCTCGCCGTACAACGTCTAGCCCCCACCAAATTCTGGGACTTCAGCGCGGCTCTATTCAAAGACCAAAAGGCTTATTTCGACGTTTCACTGGTGAATGAGACGCGGAATGAGACGTATAAGCGGTTGGCGAAGTTGGCCTCCCAAAGCGTGGGGGTTGATGAGAGGGAGTTGTATGAGTTGTTGGCTATCCCGACGGAGAAGGGAGATGATGAGAGTTTGAATGTGGGCAATGCGGTGACGAATGATTTGAAGACGGTGATCAAGATGGCGAGGTTGGTGGGCGTGCATGTGAGTCCTACGGTTATTTTCGATGGGGTGGTGGCGGGGGAGGTTAGTTCTAGTTGGAGCGTGGAGCAGTGGTTGGAGTTTTTGAGGAAGAGTGTTGCTTGAGGGGGTGGAATTCTGTGAGAGAAAGGGGATGGTTAGCTGAGTTATATGTCGATGATCAAGAATAGAGAATGGGTTGCACCGGGGCGTTTGGCATCTCAATGGAAGGATGAATGACAGTCTTTCCTATCCAACAAAAACTCGGAATATGTCGTTTGAGAGGTGACCCATGACAAGCGAGAACGTATGGTGCCTGAAGAGCAACTGACTGGGGGAGAAAGAGGCCTACACGCCAATCAATCAGTGGTCGCAACACATATATATAAAAGATGTTACACGGAGTCTATGAAGCATATTCTTGATGGGATATCGTCCTCTTCTGCTACTTACTACTGATACCTACTTAACCTACTGAGCTTGCCTCTCCTATTTCCTCTAATGTGCGAATATGCTGAGACCAAAGAAAATCAACCAAGAAAACCTCCCCGTCAAGAAGCTAAGCAAGTGAATCCATGAAGCTTTCAAACAATGCACACTGATCACTGGGTGACGAGGCACCTGATGGTGGGACAGCGTGAGCGTGAGTATGTGGAGAGGATATTTTAGATTGCGAGTGAGGTATAGAAAAAGAAAACAAGCATCTACCAGCCGGATTAACTTCTGTGTAGTTTAGAGTCTATCCTGCTTGCGACGCTCGTTTCTTGTCCTGCGCATGAGCTTCTTGTACTTCTTCTTCTTGATCTTCAGCTTCTTTTGCCTGCGCACGCTAATAGCATGCATGATCCCCTGCTGCTGGCGAGCATCCTCGTAGCGGATCTGGCGCAGAGCGAGGCGCTCCAGGAAGCTGCGCGGCTGCACAGCATCGTCCTCGACGAGTTGTGGGCTGTGCGCCATGATCTTGTACTGGCCGTTGGTATCCCTCGTCTCCTCGATCGTGACAACCGCCTTGTACACGCGCGTTTCCGGCTCCTGCTCGGCGGCGGCAATCTCCTCGGCGATAGCAGCAGAGGCCTCGGCCTCCGCGGCGGCCTCGTCAACCTCGGCGATGGGCTCGGGCGGCGGAGGAGGGGTGAAGGGAAGGAAGTGGCCGGACATGGAGTTTAGCTGGAAGTAGACATCGGACTCGGTGCCGTCGGGGTGCTTGAGGCTGATCTTGGTAGAACCGTCTTCGACGTCGTTATCGGAGAGCTTAAGCCCAGACATGGGCGACTCGAGATCGTGTACGGCCTGCGACAAGGTCGAGAGGACATCGGTCGCCTTGTGTCCCTTGCGGTGGTTGAAGATCTCGGCGAATGACTCCTCGGTCACGGTCTTGGGAAGAAGCTGAGTAACTGAGATGGGCCTGTGGAGGGCGAAGAACGTCGAAAGGGCGAGAGCTAGAACAGCTTGTCAGTGACTTGACTCCAAACCTGTGCAACAAAAGGCGCGGATAAACGAACCCTCGTCCTTGATGTGCCTGGTGCTGGGCACACTGGGGAGTGGCGGCATGGCCGGCTCCTTCGCCTTGCGCTTGCGCTTCTCTCCAGGAGTCTTGGCGGTGCCGGCGGCGGGCACAGAGGCGCGGGTAGCAAAGGCCCTGGAGGAACCGTCATCCGGGCTGGACGGCTTGGAGGAGGAGTATCGTCGCTTTTGCAGGGAATTTGGCTGGTAGGACGAGAGCATATAGGAGGCGCCGGCGCGAGGGGCGGACGAGGCTGCCAGAGAGGAGACGACGGGCGACTGCGGCGCGGCAGCCACGACCCGTCGGACGGATTGGGGAATCATGATGGCGATAAAGAGAATTCGGTGTTGAGGTTTAAGAGTACTGTATCGCAGCTGATGGATATATGCCGCCTCCGACCGGCGCAAGTTCGCTTCGCAGACGGCGAGTCGAAAAGAGGGTGCAGCAACCGAACAACCGGAGGGAATGGGTTCGGGGGAGGGATCTGCAAATGGGAAAGGGTCAAACGGGGAGGTCAGATCAAGACAAGGCGTGACAGGACAAGGGCGGTGCTTAGATGGTCACCGGCCTGAGTTTGCACTGGACGTCACGTTCAAGTGCCAAAGTTGAGGTCGATTGCCGTTTGGCTGAAAGGCTTTGTTGCCCCGTGCGCACCGCACCCACCTGCGCTAAAATCGATCGCAACCAACACGATAAGGCCGGGTACTGTGGTACGCCTATTAGTTAGCGAAGCGAGTACGTACCTCGGCCCTCCGCTGTCTCAGGTCCGTATCGTGACCCCAACTCCCGGCTCCGGTTGGTCTGTGCCACCTTCCGAAGCCCAGCCCGCGCAGAGATTCCCAGCAAGGCAGACATTACAGTACAATCTTCATGTTGCAAGGTGCCTTTTTTATGCCTGTATGCTTTTTTGTCAACACACCCGACACCTTGCTGTCTGGTCCAGACTGCGATTTAGAAATCGGCTCATGGTAACCCTTCGGATACGACCATCACAGATTTTGGCTGCAGGTGAACGTGTTGCGAAAAGCCCTGGATGCGGTCTCGTCCAACTCCAGCGTCGTGGCAAGTCTCTCATCATTCATCCTGTTCTTGTCCTACTCAACCTCTCTCGCCTGGCGGAAGCCAGTGGAGCACCATGTCGTCACAGATTCGCAAACCATGCCAGAAATCCGTAATCGAAGTGGTAATCACGGCCTCTAGCTCCCTCTCTTTTCTCGCCCTGCAACATAACCATTTTGTGACCCTGTTAACCGACCGAACCTGTACCGTGAGACTTGTACGCAAGGAAATTGATTGCTCTATGTCTAGCCTCCGACCCTAGAGTACAGGTTTTGGGCTGGAATGTAACACCGATTATAATACAAACCCCGGCCCCCTTCTTGCTCCCCATCGCTTAGAAAGCGTTCCTGCTCATATCAGCCCTGATGCGGGCATAGTCGAACAGACCCTCGATGCTGCCGACCGCGCTGATAGCAATATCCTGATCCCAGATCTTCTTGTTGGCGAAATCCATGACGTCCTTGGCGGAGACAGCATCAATGATGCGCTCGATCTCACCGGGGCTCATGCGGCGGCCGGTGGTGACGATCTGGCGACCAATATCCTCAGCGACGGCGGTGGTGCCGTCAAGGGAGAGGAGGATGGAGGCCTTGAGCTGGGCCTTCGCGCGCTCAACCTCAGCTTCGGTAACGTTAGAGCAGAGACGGGTCCACTCGCGGAGGGAGAAGTGGACAAGGTCGTCGACGCGGTCGAGCTTGTCAGTGACAAGGTAGATACCCCAGAGACTGTAGTTTCCCCATGTCAGTAGTTGTACCTCAAAAAAATAAAAATAAAAATAAAAATGAAATAAAATAAAACAAAAAAAAGAAGAAAAAAGAGAAAAAAACTCCCAAAGCTGGGCGTGCTTACCCAGTGTCGCTGTAGCTGGTAGAGAAGCTCATGAAGCTGGTAGCGAGGTCGTGCTTGTGAACGAAGCCGCTGAGCTTGCTGCCCTGGTGGGGAGCGTTGCCAAGAGCCTTGTCGTAGTTGCCAACGATGGCCTGGGTAACGAGGCCAGTGAAGTAGTCGTCGTCGGACCAGCTGACACCCTCAACGGCGATAGCAATGTTGGCGGTGGGGATGGTATCGTCGCGGATACGGATATCAGAGCCGATGAAGTCGGGCTTCTTCTTGGAGAGGATGGAAGCGCTGCTCACGGGGGCGGTAGCAGGGAGCTTGGAGAAGTACTTGTCGGCCATCTCGACGAGCTGCTCGTGGGGGACGCCACCGGCGCCAACGAGAACCATGCGGTCGGCGGTGTAGTTGTTCTTGATGTAGTTCACGAGCTCGGTACGGGTGATGTCACGGATGTTCTCACGGGGGCCGAGGATGGTGCGGCCGAGGGGCTGGTGCTGGTAGGCGGTAGCGTGGAGGTGGTCGAAGACAACCTCCTCGAGCTGCTTCTCAACCTCCTCCGACTCGCGAAGAATGACGTCGCGCTCGCGCTCAATGGCGGACTCCTCGAGCTTGGAGTTCTGAAGAATATCCTGGAGAATGTCGACGCACTTGGGGACGTCCTCGTTGAGGGCCTTGGCGAAGTAGACAGTGTTCTCGCGCTGTGCCCGGGGGTTAGCGGGCGGCGGATGAGCCGGACGACAAGATCAGACGAACCGAGGTGTAGGCGTTGAGGTGAGCGCCCATGTTCTCAATCTCGAGCTCCAACTGCTGCTGAGTGCGCTTCGTCGTTCCCTGCGTGTCGTCGTTGAATTAACCAGATGCCCTCTCATACGATCCACCGATCCAACAACCCAACGCGCCATATCAAAGCTAACCACAGCCCGGGGACAGGACTCGTAACGCGTAACATCGGGGCCGTACCTTGAAGGCAAGGTGCTCGAGGAAGTGGGCGGTGCCATTGGTCTCGTCGGTCTCGGCCCTGGAACCGGCATCGATCCACATGCCAACCGTGGAGGTCTGGGCGTAGGGAGAGTACTGGGAAGCAACCTGTGATAGCAATTGACGTTAGGACAAGTCTGGAGGTGGCTTGGGATCCGGAGCAGCAGCCGGGGAGGGGGACAATCGGGCCGGAGTCGGGCTCGGGGGCGGGCTCGGAGGCCGGAGGAGGGGAGGGCGGGCGTCCTCACGGTCAAGCCATTCTTGAGGGTGGTGGTCTGGGTCTTGATGCCGGAGCCGCTGTGAGGAGTAGCAAGACCTCTGCGGAAAGGGTTGATAACACCCCCAGCGCGGGCCTTCACGCCCTGCGCCAGGTTGAGAGCTAGTCTCCGGGAAGCCATGGAGGTCGGTGGTTTGAAGGGGGTGGAATGAGCGGTTTGAAGGAAAGGATGCTACAGTGAGGACCTCTAGCTGCTCACATCAAAAAAGTCGTTAATTTTGCCTCACTTCCAAGGCCAGCTCGGGAAGCCCCGGGCTCAACGGGTCCGTGCACCTGGAGGCTGTGCCGGCCGGGTTCTTGGCTTGGAAATTCAGCCATTGGGATTCGTTCTTACAATGCGACTCTGCCCCTCTCCACAGCAATGGAGCCGCCAACACGGCCAAACTGCCAGCGACGGAGCTGGGCGACGGGAAGCTGCTGGGCTTCACGCCAGAGCTTCCCCTCTCCTTCCCCTCTCCCACAACAAGCGAAACATTCATCAAGGGTTCCAGCCAGGAACAGCTCCGTGCTCCGTGCTCCCCAGCTCCCGTAGCTCACCACAGGCAGCTCACCTGGCCCATCTCTCCCGTCACATCGACCTTCCATGTCATCCCCAAGTCTAGTCGAGTTCGAGGTTGCATTTCACAGAGCAGCGGTACCTGTGTCCGGGAGGGCTGTCTATCCACACTACAGTTCTCAGGCGGGTATCGAAGTCGTTCATGCCTTCGTTTTTCCTCCAAGATCGATGATCTAGTGGCACTATCGCTCGGGGTATAGAGGTACTGCAAAGTGCAAGTGCAAGTGCAAATGCACAAGTTTTATGTACCTATGCCCTCTCCAGTCAGACCCTAAGTACTTGAAGTGCGGGAAGTACATGACGGGAGCCGAAGCTTCATTGTTCTTCACCCTCCTTCCCTATCCCCTCTTCGCATCTCATCTCATCCACGATCGAGCTCACTGTAACTGCTCGTACCACCACCAGTATAATTCATGCTCTACTCAAGCTATGTACTGCTACCTCCCTAGATTGGAATGATCCGCAAACATCCCGACCTTTTAGCGATTCCGGAGAGGAGCTTCCTCACACTTACCTCTCCTATGTCTTCACTTACAATTGGGAATATTTTCTCTCGAGGTTCGTACCATAGTAGCGTATGGCACTCCTTGGGCGTTAGTGCCATCGATCGGAGAGCTGCAACTAGCCTTAGCAGACTCCGTATGATCTACCAATTCTGACTTCTCTCTCAACGAGCCCACCCCTACCTACCTATCTTTACTCTGTGCTGGCATTGTCACCTGGCTTCTTCCCTTCCTTAGTCTTTTATTCACCCAGAGAGGCTGAACAGGGACAACATACCTCTTCACAGACATATCATTGTTCAACATCATAACCACCCCTCACGAGTTGCCCCCTACCTTCAATACATTGTATTACATCTCAGTCCTCCGGCTTCGTCACAGTGTCTGTCACTCTTTTGATATCTTTTCGATCCCACTGCTACGACCGACATCGGGCATATCGCTCGTTCACCAATAGGTCTCGTCCTGATAATGTCCCCTTTCGTCGCAACCTACCCGCCTCTGGAGCAGATCACCCAGTTAAAGGATACCAGTGTGACATTTCATGCTGTGTTAGAGGTCCCCAAATCCCTTGCTCCCGACTCGTGGCAGCTCGCGCTCTGGCATTCCACTGGCAGCTACGATGGTTGCAAGGCAAGCTGGGTCGAGACTCCCTTCGCCCCAAGTGGGCAGAGTGACTTCCCATCGACCCTGCACGACCCTGCGGATCAGCTAACACGCCTGCACTTTGCTGTCGATCTAACCGTGCAGTCAACGTTGAGTTTCACCATCAAGTTCCGCCAGGGACCTGACTATGATTGGAGATGGGTCCGTAACGAGCAGGGTCTAGGTGATGGCTACATTGTGGTGGATGATGGAGCGCTAGAAGGGAGTGATGGCGAGGACTTGCCAGATCTGATTCACGGCTTGAACCCATCTCTCAAATGGAGTCCTCATCTAAGCCAATGTCCCGGAACTCGACTCTGGACCATTGAGGTTCCCGTTGACGGGGCTAAAGACGACGATAACTCGACTTTCAGCCATGTTCCGCTCGGCATTCCTTGGGGACGGTTTCTAAGGTAAGGAGATCAGGGCTCCTGTGATAGCCGGTGTTTGCAATCTCGTCCGGGTGCTGATCAGAGCGGTGACAGGTGGTTCGCTTTGGTCAGAGACTGGTCTCCTTGGCTCGCTCCGAGACAGGGAAGATCGACTGTTGAACTCGATAAAGATGCACTACTTTGTTCGTTTCTCTCCAGCAAGGGCAAACACTTGGTCTTTTTGGGCTTCGCCGGTATCAACAAGGCCGTCGATGGCATGACCGTGTTTCGCAGCGACGAATCTGGACAGTTGACCATCCATGTAGGCCTATAATCACGAGACAAATGTACACCCATCACCACTAACCTTGACGGCCAGGTTCGGAACGATAGCGCGGAAGCCGGTAGCGGTACTGTTTTAGTAGCAGTTGGCGACAACTTTGAGAGTGCAAACGCTGCTGTCATGTACCACGCTCGCGGCCTCGTCAGCACGGCTGACAGAGCTGGCGAGTCTTCTACGGAGCTGGAGACGCTTAGTGACAATGTCGAGGCTAACTGGTACGAGAACTGGTATGACGGATTGGGCTATTGTGAGTGTGAAAGTGGTCAATATGCTCATGATGCAGTCTAACATGAGTACGTAGGCACGTGGAATGCCCTTGGCCAAAGGTTGACGGCGGAAAAGGTTATAATGGCAGTAGATGCCCTGGCCGATAACAACATCAACATCAGCAACCTGATCATTGATGACAACTGGCAAGATATTGATTACCATGGAGATCAATGGCAGCAAGGTTGGAATGATTTCGAGGCTGAACCTAAAGCCTTTCCAAACGGTCTCACTGGACTGGTCTCCGAAATACGATCCAAGCACAAGAATATCGAGCACGTTGCCGTGTGGCATGCCCTTCTAGGGTATTGGGCCGGCATAGCGCCCGATGGTAATCTTGCCAAACGCTACAGGACAATCGAGGTTGTGCGTGGCGAAGATAGCTCACGTAAGAACATTCCCCTTGGCGGCAAGATGACAGTCATCGCGAAGGAGGATGTCCACAAGTTCTACGATGACTTCTATCGTTTTCTCTCCGAGAGTGGTGTGGCAGGAGTCAAGACTGATGGGCAGTTCATGGTCGACACTTGGGTATCGCCAAAGGTCCGACGCGAACTCACCCAACCGTACCTGGACAGCTGGTTGCTCGCATCTCTTCGGCACTTCAGCGGGAGAGCCATATCTTGCATGTCCCTGTCTCCTCAGATCATCTTCCATACACAACTTCCCCGGGGACGGCCCACGATGCTTTGCAGGAACTCGGATGACTTTTTCCCCGAAGTCCCATCTTCTCATCCCTGGCATGTCTGGGCAAATGCCCACAACAGCTTGCTTACCCAGCATCTGAACATCCTCCCAGATTGGGACATGTTCCAAACCGCTGGGGCATATGCCGGCTTTCACGCTGCAGCACGTTGTGTGAGCGGCGGTCCCATCTACATCACAGATGTTCCCGGCCAGTACGACCTCGATTTGATCAAGCAGATGACCGGTGTGACGCCAAGGGGCAGGACCGTCATTTTCCGTCCCAGCGTGCTTGGTCGTAGCCTTGACCAATATGTCAACTACGATGATTTGTCATTGCTCAAAATCAGCGCTTACAACGGCAGGGCGGCCACGGGCACTCCGATCATGGGCATATTCAACGTATCGGGCCGTCCGCTCACAGAACTGGTCCCTCTCGCCCGGTTTTCGGGCGTCCTGCCATCGATGTGGTACGTGGTACGCTCTCATCAGAGTGGAAAGGTGACCGCGCCGGTTCAGACGACCTCGTCCGCCTCTCTGTTGACGGCATCTCTCGACAATGGCGGCTACGATATTCTTTCCGTCTTTCCCTTGTCACTCTACGAAACCGAGAGCAGAGGTCGTGTATATGTGGCTAGCCTGGGGCTGGTGGGAAAGATGACCGGATGCGCTGCTATGTTGAACCACAGCACCGACCTGCTCGAAAACGGGCGGTTATTTATTAGCACCAGGCTGAAGGCCTTGGGTGTACTAGGTGAGAATCTTCGGAACGACTTAATGAAGCCTGACTAACATTTTACCGCGCTTAGGCATCTACATCTCCCACCTTCCGGAGCTATCCATCCAGGACGAATTTATGGCCACGATTCAGGGCCAGCCCATCCCGCCCCATACGGTAACTGTCAACAAGACGGATAACCATGTCCTCGACATTGACATAGAAACCGCATGGAAAGAGATGGATCTCGATGCTGGCTGGTCGAATGAAGTGGAGGTCAAAGTCTACTTTACCTTGGAGAAGTGAATGCTCCGAGCGGTCGGCGACCAGATGACGAACCAGGCTCAAGGTGTGGTTAAGCACGTCATTGTACGCTGTACATATAACTTCCGAAGATAAACGATTCGATTTGTGGGACTTGAGGAACAGACCTATCGTCCCTTATGTGTATTCTTATGGCTGGTGCCTCACTTTCGCGCCGTTATTCCCGCCTGAACTCGGTGATGCTGACTATAGAGGAGGCTGTGCTTCTGGTTCCTGGCGCATTCTGTTTTCTATGCCTCATCTTCTTCCGCCGATTACTCACAGTACCATGAAAGGTATGCCTCATAGTAGCAGGCAAAATCTGAGTATTTATGCGCTGTAGTTCCTCAACCTCTGATGCTCAACGATTGCAGAAAGTCCGAGATTTGAACAGCCGACAACGAGGGTCACTCTAAACTTATCATGCTCAGCCCCACAAACATTTAGCATCAATTGGTCCGATGGTGTAGTTGGTTATCACGTCAGTCTAACACACTGAAGGTCCCCAGATCGAGCCTGGGTCGGATCACATCATAATCTTCTTTTCGTCTTTTTTTTGCTCCTCCCAACCTTTTCATGTCCCTTCTCCTTTATCCCTTTTTTTCTTTTTTTTTTTTTTTTTCTTTTTCTCTTTTTTTTTATACCAAAATCTGGAACCCCGCGTTATCACCACCATCGAGTTGTCCGCATGGCCTGCTCACAACAATGCTAAGACGCAGCCAAGAAGCTGTTCCGCGCGTCGTTGAGCGGCCGAAGGAGGCTTAGCCATTGCCCAGCTCGCCCAGAAAGACCCCGAAAAGACGGGATGGGAAGGTCAAAAGACTGGGCTGGTCTTAGCTGCATTTTCTAGCGAGCACCCTGAGGCTTTGAGCGCGGGGTTGAAGATATGGAGATCGAGATGAATTAGGGATGGTGATCCGATGCGTTGGTTATCTTGGACATGTCCACGACCGTTTCCACAATCGGAGCACGTGCGAAGATCTGAACGTGCTGGCTTCTCTTCAGTTTTGAGAAATCCGTGTTTTTAAATCGGTCGGGGAGAACACGGAGTCCGATACATCAAGCAATTATTCTCACGGCAAAGGGTTTTGTTACGAAGATCACAAGCAAACGTGGACTGAAACGTTCAGACACAAGCATGCTTTGGAGTCCGAAAGTCAGGGCCACACACCCGTTACGATTCTTGGAAAGATGGGAACGAGTTCCAAGTTTTTTATTCGCTTTCTGCCAACTGCTTGTTTTGTCCCGTGAGCCTGGGTTGGCTGAACCAAAGACGGGATTGTTCTTGAGACCACCATGCGAGAAGGGAACGGGACGGTCCAATGTTGTATTCATGGGATTGTCATTTCGCTGAATCGTTCAAGAAGGCACTGTTCTAGCTCAAGCATGGCGATTTTATACCGAGCAGTTACTGATGAACAAGATGGGTGTTTTGACAGAGGTTGCAGCAGAGAAAAAGACCGGTGCCACTCAAATAGGCGCTCGGAGTAACTCTCAATGTGATGGGACATCTTGTTTGGAGCTGAGCAGTTCGTCAATAATAGGGCTGTATTTAGCCTTTCCCGCATCTTGATTCAAAGGGAAGACAAGGACAACCTTATTTTACCTCTACGGAGATAGCCGAAAGTGATGTGCATCCCAAAGGTCCTTGAACATCTCCAACGCGGGTTAGGCGATGGAGTCGGCTTTCTCCTTGGTTGACGGGGAGGTTTCAGGTTTAGACTTCACGTCACCTAGCCGCAAAAACCAGAGGGTCTCAAGGGTATCCTCGCGCTTATATGACGCCGTACGAGGCCCGTGTAATTGTGAGGTTCAGAGGGGAAATTGATCACGCTTCAGTGTCGCTGTGCTTTGTAATCCCATGTCAAGGCAAACTAGAGTTATGTAGCATGAGACCAGCAACTTTCTGTCCGTTAGGTAGACATTTGAGTAGTTCTTTAAGCATCGATCCCCGAAGGTGTAGGTCCCCTGGTGCATGATGAAAGAGACCCTTCAGCCCAGGTGGTCTGGAAGGTTTTTGCAACAGATTTTTGGCATGCAGCACCCTGATAGAGCTAGAAACCCCATGTTTCGTAACCGAACAGGGAGGTTGCCTTTAGGAAATGGATGATAGTATTTTCTGGGATGATGCTACGAGCCAAATGGTAAGTGTCCGAACAACCTCCTTGAGGAGGGTGGACGGGATGATACAGAGATATGGAAAATGGGATCCGAGAAAGAGAGATGCAGCCGCTGCCAAGATCTTGGGGTAGGCGGGGGTGGACTGCAAAGTACCCCAGAATTTAGCACGTCTGCAACTCTGCACCAGGGCACATGGCCAGAACCATAGCGTGGAGGTCTGCAAGCCAAACTCTCGACAGAGCAACTTCATGGACTTTGCAATTGAAAATGGCTGTCGATATGCGAAGATATGTAGCCCGCCCTTCCACCTGGACGGTAAAAACTGAATGCAGCATGTCAAAGACAAGGACGGAAGTGCGTCATCTCGTACCCTGCAACATCATTACAGTGCCTCAGTCGCTTGGGCTTGTCAAGTCATCCGAATGGAAGTTGAAAGCACAGATGAACGGCCATCCCTGTCGACTTCGTTGCTGGCCTTTTGCCCTGTTTTCCTTTTCCAGAGACTCCGCCAATCCCGTCCGTCTCTTCCGGGGGGTGAAGACCCTCGACGACTCGACCCCCCTCCCTCGTTGCTGACGAGAGCGACCCTTTGTGACCTAGGGGAAAAAGCAAGTGGAAGCCATCCAACCCCAATCCCCCAGTGCCCCCCAGCCCCGGTCACTGTGGCTTTGCTGTGCCATGCCCATGATGAGTGAGAGCGATTGTGAGGGGGCAAACTCTCACTGTCGGATGCGTGGAATTGTCTTATCATTGACACCGTGGATCGAGGACACAAGAGGATGCGTTCAACGCAGCCGGGCAGCCGGGCAAGTAGATCAAGTCAAATGGATGAATAGGTAATGAAACCAGGATTCGACATGCACGTTCCCGTTCCCGTCCTCGGTCTCACTGAAAGCAGTTCTATGTTTTTACAGTTCCCACAAATCTCTTCCAAACCCGGACCCAATTTGAACGTTGTACACCCATAGCGCTTTCCCTTCCTCCATTCCACTTCGTATCTTTTCCCCCATTCGGCTGCTTCATTGACACCAGCAGTGCGCAACAATCTCAGGAATCCCCTGTTTCGAGAATCACGACCAACACTTTAGCGCTTGTGGCCTGGCGACTGACGGTGCGCTACAGAGCCTTAACAATTTCCACTTCTCTCACACTCTCACTTCAGTTCCTCGCTCACACTGCAGTCTGCACCTTCTGCAAGTTCATCGCTTTGTCGCTCACCTGGCAGCAGGTCATTCTTCTCCACTTTCCGGGCTTGTCACGCCCCAACCTTTTATTCAACCATTCACACATCAGCCCTCGCACTCGGGCGTCCTACCCGCTTACGTTGCTTCTGGTAGCCCATCTTCAGCACCTTCTCCAAGCCTTCCGAGAGGCTTTTGCGCATTTGCCCTCGACCTCGCTCATCCTTCTTTTTGTCCTCGACAAACCGTTCCTTGGTCTCTGAGCTTTGGCAAACTAGGACACAGCGGGTTTCTCTACGGACTGGTGACGGCTGCGTGCGCTACTCAATTTCCACCTGATGGACACCCTGCGACAGTAATTCGTACCTCGTCGCCACTCGTATCTCATCGGCCTCTCATCTGTCGACAGTCGGCAAAATGGTTTACGTTAATCCAGCCATATTGGAAGGGGCGCGTGCCGTGGCGAGGCAGGTCGCCGAGACTGGCACTTCGATACTCACCTCAGCAGTAGCGTCGGCGACGGCCTCAGCGACGGCCTCAGCAATCCCGACAAGCGGCAGCTCTACTCTGGTAACCGCTTCATTAACATCAATATCGCCCACTGCCAATCCTGCATCCGCCACTTCCAACCCCGCATCCGGGGATAACGATCAAAAGGATGACAAAGGAGGGTCGTCGCCGCTCTTGTTTTTTGTGGCATTGGGCTTCGGCGTCGTTTTCACCAACCTCTGGTGGGTTTTCTGTGTGCCACGCCATGTTTTGCCAAATGGGCAGCTAACCCGGGCTGCAGGATCATTGTGGGCGTCAAGTACTGCTTTCGATACAATGCTCGAGCTCGTCAGATGCGCGTGGCGGAGGGCGACCAGATTAACATGGAGGCCATGCCTCGGCCGCACCGACGCCGTCGTGAGAAGAAACTAATGACAATAGACGAAGTCAACGAGAAATTCCCTATGCTCAAGTACAAAACTTGGGTTGCGAGCCGAGCGCGGGATGGTCTTCCCACCAGCGGTGGCGTTTCAGCGCCCAGCCGACCGAATAGTATTCATGAAGCGGACGCTATTTCTCGAGAGCTGTCGAACAAGGAGCGTATGTCGACCGAGGGCCGGCCAACGACAAGCACCGTCGAACCTGTTGACCGGGACTCGAAGACCCCACAACATGAAGCCAAGGAGAGCACCTCCAGCACTGTGCCTTTGACCCATGCTGTCTCAGAAGCAACGACGCCACCGAAGGAAGCCCGGGTTTCGCACGACGAGGGCGAAGAGGAGGAGGATCCGATTGACGCCGCATTGCCGCCGGAGTGCGAGGGCACCTCTGGTGATACCTGTGCTATTTGCATTGACACCTTGGAAGACGACGACGACGTGCGTGGGTTGACTTGTGGACATGCTTTCCACGCGGCATGCCTTGACCCGTGGTTGACGAGCAGGCGAGCATGCTGTCCGTTGTGCAAGGCCGACTACTACACTCCTAAGCCACGCCCAGCCGGCGAACCAGTCGATGGCCAACCTGGCGTTATCCATGTCACTCTATCCAACGACCCACGATCCAATCGCATGAACCTGCCAAACAGACCGAGACATGCTTTTTTCGGCCTGAGTCGTCCAGCAAGGACGGTGTATGTGGTGTCCAACAATGATCAACGAGGGTCTCGGCGGCGTCATGGTGAGCGAAGACGGGACAACAACGGTGCTTTCAGTCAACCTGCCTCTTCAACTCAAGCTACTTCGGATCGTGTCGAGGGCGGGGGCGTGTTTGCAAATCTTAGGGCTGCATTCCCCAGCTTTCGACGCAGCAATGGGGGGCAAAACGCGGACGCAAATGCCAACCCAACTGTGACGCCTTCTAATCTCGAAGCGGGAGTCCGACCTGCGGCGAATTAAGTTCGAGTGATACGAATCTGAGGGACTTGGTTCCTACGCCGCTCTATTCGAAGCTGATTTCCACACCGATGTCCGTCTGTTTTACCTGCCATATCTCGAGTTTTACGTTATCCATTACCAGCGTCTATTGGTAATATCGGCCGAAAGAATGAAATGGCATTGCTGCGAGGGGCATCCTCTGCTCTCCAGCAGCAGCTATTGATCGGGTTAGATTCACGCATAGGGGACGAAGTTGAGAGGACGACGCTGTCAGTTCGATCAGGATATTACATATGATCTTTCCGTACAACAATCATGGTTTGCAAATCTGGCAAAGCGAGCAGGTCAGTGCGCAAGATGCATAGCAGTATGTATTGGTCTGGGTGCTTATAAGGTCGGTTGGAACGGAAGGTGGTACTCCACGAATGGGCGCGTGTGGCTTTGGTTGTTATTGATGGGAAGGGATGGGATAGCATGGAGTTCATTGGGATGGAATTTTGATTTTTTTTGTACATTGGATGATATGGGAGACCTCACCTCATTGCTGAGCGGACATTTTGATTATAAGTTGACCACGGCACCTTTTATGGACATTCGCATCTGGTAACTCTGGGGAATAGGGAAGAGTGAATGGAGCAAAAGTTAGCCGGCTTGAGTGGAATGGACATGCGATGACTCATTTATTCCGGAGTTTTTCTGTGTAGATTTGTTCTTCGTGATACATTGTAATAATGTACGGAAAGTTAACGCCTCATTCCGAGTGTTTTCTCTCTCGAACTCACCCAGAGGCATGTCACACTATACGAAGCTCGGTGTCACTGAGAGGACAACAATAGCCTAGCAAAGTCCACGATCAACCCTCGCTGTACGGGTTCCTCATAGAAATTTCCCAGACTGAAACCGATCCCCAAAATTCGCCGCCCGATTCAACAGATCCTTCCTCTGCGTATGGCTAATCCTGCCTCCAACCGCCATATCCTTCTCCCGATCAAACGCCCGCTTGCTCGGGTCATCTTCATCATCAACATCCTGCTTACCATACTTATCTCCCGGTCTACTAGGTGCAGAAGAGCGCGAGGTCAGTTTCTTCTTCCCCGCCGCAATGGCAGCCTGGTGTTCCTCCACTAGACTCCGTCCCCGCGTTTGTTCAGTGTAGGAACGGACTCTTTCTTCGTCTAGGTTTTTAGGTCTGCTAGTTTTTGAGACAGAGGCAGACGCGGCGGTGGAGGAATGGGAAGAAGAAGAAGGATCTTCCCGACCCAACACCGCAGCCGCCAACCGCTTGATTTTTTCTTCAGGCGTCTCCGTCCATATACTGCTGACTCCTCCTCCGGATTTCTCTCCGGAGGCGGCCGACCGCCCGCTGGCGAACTTGCGCGACTTGAGCTTCGTCGGGTCTGGGGCGCGGTAGCTGCTGCTTGTGGGTGGGGCGACCATCCAATCGTCGCGCTTCGGGGCTTGAGGTTCTTCCGAGGCTTGTTGTTGTTGTTGGAAGGAAGGGAAGGAGGGACCACGGGTTGAGGAGTTGGTGGCCGCCACTGGTCGTGTGCCGGGGAGGGCGGGGCCGTAGCTGTCGTCTGAGTCGGAGTCGGAGTCTGAGGTAGTGTTGGGATCGGTGGTTGGACGTTCGGAGAGGTCGGCGGGTGGAGGAGCTGGGCCGTAGATACGCTTGGGAGCAGCAGAGGCGGCGGGAGGAGGCGGGGTTGGGCCTATTGATGGTGCTGCGGCGGGACCGATATCACCATTGTCTGAATCTTCGAGGGGGATTTCATCGGTGTTCGTCGTTGTGGGTGGTGGTGGAAGAGAGGGACCGATCGGTTGCGTGGTGGGCTTTGCGACACGCTTTTCGTCTTCCTCCGATGAATTGGGTGGTCGGGAAGGGCCTATTGATGGTCGCGGTGGTGCAGCAGATGGGCCAATGCTGGACGCAGAGTGTGAGAGATTGGGATTGGGTGCGCTGGGCCCGAAGTCATCGTCGGAGTCGCCGTCGTCAAGTGGGATTTCGTCTTGGTTGTTGTCTGGTCGCGATATCTTGGTCGGAGGAGAGGCCGACTCTTCGTCTTCGGAGTCGCGTTTGCGCTTTTGAAGATGGGGAGGGAGTTGGGGGCCGATGGATGCCATGGCTCGCGGTATTGATGTAGGTTATGTGACAGAGTTCTAGTTGATGGTGTCGGGAATAAGAGTTAATATTGTAGATGTAAAACCTAAAAGATGTTGTGGCCGTTGAGATGGGAAGGCGAGGATGGAAACACGGATCAAATTGTCACTAGGCCCTCAACATTGAACCCTCTGCAGTTATGATGATGCAAGCCTGTCCCTGACCGGGCAGTGGGGCGGTGGATAAGGTCTTATCGATAACACGCTGAGCGACGGGACCGGGCGGGTAGTACTAGAACTAGTAGCCGGGGTTTATCGCCCAACCTCACTTGTTGGTGTTGGCACATGGCAGGCCTGACAGTGAGTGGTCATGGAGCCCAGCACTGAGCTACCTGAAGCTTCCACTTCATTGTAGTGCGTGCGTAATTGTCTTGCTCCCGTCCCGCTCCTGGGACTCCAGCAGTTGAAGCTCGATATCCCGTCTTGCGCCCTTGGAGTCACCTCGTTGACAAACGAATGCGCAGAAATTCGACGAACCCTGGATTGTTTAGTTTGGAGCTGGCAATCATCACAAGGACTCTATAGTGCCAATCCGCCGTTCATTATTGCTTCCCCCCGGTGTCGCTCTTTACCTGGGTGCCTAGATCCATCATCCATCATCCAACTGCGTCGCCAAGAATACAAGCCGGAAGACGGGAGCTACCACCTACAACTACAACTACGAGAGCGCCACCGTTGGGCCGACTTGGAAACACTACATACAAGATTACCACGAGGGCAGAGGTCGCACACCTTTTGGACGAATACACCGACTGTACTGAAAACATGTGCTGCTCTGGTTATCCCCGATGAGCGTGAACATACCGCGGCGAGATGAGGAGGGGTCAGTGGACGACATGATGGCCGACGAACCCGATCTTGGTCCAACTGACGACCAGAGCTTGAGCGGCGATGAGACCATCCGAGAGCATAGGGAGGACGACCAGGCCACCGTGACGGGTGTAGATGGGGAGGAAGTGGAAGAACAGTCAGCAGCGGCATCCCCCATCGCACCCACTCCGATTGCGCCGAGTGCCATAGCGAACCGTTACCGCGAGCTGGTCGAGGCCGAACACGATGCGACAACCTCAGAGGACGGTTCTACGGATGGAGTACTGCGCTCAGCCGCAAGCCCTCTCGAGTCCTTTCCTACGCTTTCTGGAGACTCTCCCTCCGTACAAGTTAGTTATGACTGTTCTGGTGTTTAAGGTCGACGACTAATGATGGCGCATACAGGGCTCCGTCGTTTCATCTCCGGGTAGCAGCAACATCCTACCGTCTTTGGCACTCCGTCCCGGGTTAAGAGGCCCAACACCCTCCTTCAGACCCTTTGATAGGAGGTTCTCCTCCTTTGGCTCGCCTGGTACCCTCTCCCCACGGCCGTCCTCTCCGGCGTTCCTGGCGGGCCATAGCAGGACGCTATCCGTTACGAGCAATCTACTACTCGACTCCAGCGAAACCGAAACAAGCTCCCCTCCTTGGGAAGTTGTGCGCTGGACAAAGTTACTGAAATTGGATGGCCTAGCATTCTCCGAATCTGGGAGGAGGAACTTTGGCTCTCCAACATGCCTGGCCGTGTCTGCCTCGATTGTTCTGGGAACGTCAAAAGGAGTTATCCTAGTGTTCGATTTCAACCAGAACCTGAAGATGATCATTGGGCCGGGAACAAAAGGTTTGCGCTTTCTCCCCATTTGGACCTTGCTTGTTGCTGTTATTGACCAGCCCCCCAGCTGTTGAATCAGGTGCCGTGACATCCCTAGCGATTTCGGCAGACCACACGACAATTGCAGGCGGACATGCCAATGGAAATATCTTTACATGGGATACCACTCGTCCTTCACGACCGTTTCTCAGTATTCCACATCTGCCCCAGCTTCAGCAGAGATCAACTGACGGACATGTCCCCAATACTGCGATAACACACTTGGGCTTTCTAGGGACCCGACATACAGCCCTGGTTTCTGCTGATGACCGAGGGATGGCCTTCTCTCACCTTGCCACCCGGGGTACCGGATCACTTGGCAGGACTGTCAAAACTACTCGAATTCTCGGCCGGTACCCAGACGCTCCACCGCCTGTTGGGAAGACACTTAAGCCCAGTACCGTGCTTGCCTTCCAATCTCTGCCTCTAGGAAACGTTGAGATGGCCACAGACTCTATGGGCTTGACAGCCATGCTCACCCCATACTTGCTAGTCATCGTCTCCACTACGCCTGTTGCTCAAACACAACATAAATCTGCGCGTCCCAAGGAAGTGACCGCACACAGCGCCATGACAGGATGTCTAGCTTGGTTCCCTGCAGTGAGGTTGAAGATGCCAGATCCCCTTACTGGCAGCACCGTGTCCAAGGTCAAGCTCGTCTACTGCTGGTCAAACGTCCTCACGGTCCTTGAGGTGGAGGAGGAGCCAGCAGAAAACAAGGATAAACCGCCAACCCTCAGATTCAGACCCCGCAACCGGTGGAAATGTGAAGAGCCAATTGTTGCTGTACAATGGTTGAGCCGCTCTGTGTTGACAGTCCTCACCATTACTCAGAGGCTCATTGTACTGGAGGATCGAACCATGCGCATGACTGAAGCATTCGACCTTATACACAAGCACATCTACCATGTTGATCTTTTCTCCAAGCAACTTCACGCTCTGGTCGAGCAGCTTGACGATGAAGATCCTACCATGCATGGTGTCGTTGCTGATGCCTTCTATATGAGCTTTAAGGCTTACAAAGGCCGGCTTTTTCTACTTGGATTTACCGACGTCTCGTTAGGTGCTCTATCTAACTGGGCAGATCGGCTGTTCGCATTGATGGAAAGCGGTGACTATGTCGGCGCCATTCGACTTGCGACATCTTACTACACAGGCGACGCCAACAAGTTGACTATTGGCTTACCGGAGGATACGGCCTTAAGACATTCCATGGTCATTGATAAGCTCATGGAGATCATGAGCGCATCTCTCAAATACGCATTTGGGCAGAGAACAAAACACCGAGAAGCAGGAGACGATAAGCACCTTCAGGAACTGGCTGAAATATGCTTCATAGCTTCTCACAATGCCGGGAAAACCGACTTTCTCTTCGACGAGATGTACGAATGGTATGAAGAAGCCGGTCTGGAAGGCATCTTCCTGGAGACCCTTGAGCCATACATCATCGATGGATCGATTACGGCCATCCCGTCCGCAGTTGTGAAACCCTTGGTCACTCACTTCGTCAGCAACGGGCTCGAAACCAGGCTCGAAGACATCATCTGCCACATGGACACCTCAACCCTAGATCTCGATCAAGTCACGACGCTCTGCAAAAAGCAGAGCCTCTACGATGCATTGATTTACGTGTGGAACCAAGCCCTAAACGACTATCTGACCCCATTCATTGACTTGCTGGCCTTACTGGTACCGTTGATGCAGAACGGGGATGCGGATGGCACAACAAGCGTGTTGGAGAACGAGATCAGAGAGACAAACGCACTGAAGATCTTTCCATACCTGTCGTTTATCCTTACCGGGAAGACCTATCCTACTGGGGAGAAAATTCCTGATGTTATAGCTCAAAAGGCAAAGGCGGAGATTTACTGGTTTCTCTTTTCCGGCAAAAGTATCTCCTGGCCCAAGGGCAGTAGCAAGAGGCTGCTTACGCGACCAGGACAGTCTCAAGAACCATCCTTCCCCTACTTGAGGATGATCCTTAACTTTGACGCACCCAGCTTCCTGAGTGTGCTCAACGAGGCCTTTGAAGACTCCTTCTTGAACGATTCACCCGAAAAGCAGCTTGCCGGTGGCCCAAATTGTGATCTTCCAGAGGAAGAAATATTTGGGCTGACGGTAGACAGGCAGTACATTACCTCCATCTTAATGGAGATAATGAATTCGGCAGATTTTGCCAAGGAAGACACTATCTATCTCGATATGTTTGTTGCCAGAAACCTTCCCAAATATCCGCAATACCTTCTCTTCACGGGATCGACACTTACCAAGGTCCTGGTTGGGCTGTGTCGATATCCAGGGGATGACCTTGCCGAGGACGCCGAACTCAGCGCCGAATATTTACTCTCAGTTTATCATCCCCCAGATCTGCCCGACTTGATACCGCGGTTCAAAGAGGCTGGATTTTATCGGATACTGAAGCGTATATACAAAGGAGACAAACAGTACGGGAAACTGACTCTGACCTACTTTGAAGACCCGAATGAGCGGGATGCTATCTTTGACTGCATCGAACTCTGTCTTCGACCGCACTCAGGTCTTACCCGTCGCCAGGTACAGGATGTGCATCAGGTCATTAAGGATCACGCCAGTAAACTGGTCCAGATCGACTCTGTTAGAGCGGCGCAAGCAATTGAGACTTACGCTCCAGAGTTGCACAGCCACATCCTGGATTCCGTTTCTGAGCAGCCGCATCTTCAGTATACTTATCTGAAGACGATACTGGAGCCTAGCAAGGAGGTGGCGAACGTCCATCCGCCTCAACAGGATCTTGTGGAGGAGTATTTGCAGCTCATGTGCCGGTTTGAACCATCACATGTACCTGAATATGTAAACAAAGTCCAAGCTACGAACTTGAGGCTAGAGAAGCTACTGCCTACAATGGAAGAGACGGGTGTGATCGACGCTGCCATCATACTGATGGCGAAAGAAGGGCAAGTGAAGGAGGCCATGGCGCGACTGACGAGACACTTGGAGACTCTTGAATCAGCCTTACATGGTCTATTGACCGGAACCGCCTCTCAGTCGCAAGCGGATCTCAATCCCCAAGAAAGCGCCGAGGAACTTATCCAGGCTTTGCAAAACTATACTCGTGTGGGTATTTGGCTATGTCAGGAACAAACCAAAGCCACTCAAGAGAGTGGTAATGCACGTCAACGGCACAAATCACATTCCAAAGACGAGCTTTCGCCCGACGAGCAACTCTGGCTCAGCTTGATTGAGAGCTGTGTACGGATCACCAAGCGGGTTACTTCAGCCTTGCAGCCACCGCCACCAGATGATTCAACACAAGCACAGCTTATGAATGGCGAATCCCCCCCCAACAGTGAATCTATCCTTGTGTCATTGGATACAGAGAAGCTTGTCACCTTGGTACGATCGCTCGTGCAAAACACCTTTACAACCCTCCTCTCATCCACATCAACCCGTACCTCCCGATCCGCAGCAAACACGGGTGATACACAACCTCCAGCGATAAACACCAATCTATCCTTCCTCCGTATTTTTCGCGCGTTCCTCACTCGCGCCGCGGCGTCGTCGCCTAACCTCGCAGATCTTCGCTCAGTTCTCTCCAGCATCTTCGCCGCATACGCATACGAGGAGTCCATCCTTGGCCTCTCAAACCGGCTTCTGGAACGCAGTCTCTTTGTGAGTGTAAGCCAAGCCGTCCAACTCCGCCAGCGAGGTTGGCGTCCCAAAGGCTCCACCTGTGAGGCCTGCGGCCGGCGGGTTTGGGGTCCTGGTGTGGCGGGTAATGTTTACGAAGCGTGGGAAGATCGCCAGGCTGCTGAGGAGAGTCAACGACAGGCGAGGAAGCAACTCACCATGGGCGGAAACAAGGCGGCGGGTGCCAGTACTGAAAGGGGGAAGGGCAAGGGTCATGTGTGGCCGGCAACGGACGGGCCCCAGGGTGGGGAAGAGTATAATGGAAATGGAAATGGAAATGGAAAGGGGAAGGGCAAGGGGAAGGATGTGAGCCTGCCATTGAAGCAGCAGGACGAGTCGATGAACGACCCGAACCAGCAAGCAAACACTTCTGGACATGAAGGCATGCATGGGCCGATGGTGGCAAAGCGGGAACAGAAGCTTAGCCCTCTGGTTGTGCTGGCCTGTAGACACGTCTACCATCAAGCATGCCTGGACGCTCTTGAGATGAAGCATGGGGGCGCGGTTTCCAATGGGGATGGTTTTGGAACGAAGAGACAGTATAGGTGCCCCATTGACAGGTAGGACTGACAGGGGTTTATGAATTGTCTAAAAGGAATTACTTTTTGTATGTAGAAGCGTTACGGTGTTTGAAATATTGAAGGGGCCACCAGGAGACGGTTGAAGCTCTGGGATCTAGCCGTGATTGAAGTTAAACCGGCGATACAGGCAATGGTTGGTGTGTATCTGTCATATGCTGAAAGCAGTGAAAACCCGTTTCTTCAGAACGCCTCAGCGCCATATCGTGCGACCCTAACATACACCTGCCTAATAATCAGCAACGTAAAAATACCATGCCCATCGTTTATGACCACCGCACTCCACCCAACACAAAATCCATGAATACGTGAACACTTTGGGCATTAACCATTGTGGCCTTACTCGCCATCTGATGTTTTGTAACCTCCCACCACCTCCATAGCGCGGCGTGCGAGGGCTCGCCATTTCATGCCTTGACGACTTTCTTATTGACCATTAACGAAGCGAGATCCTATTTGCAACGTTTCTCGACAATACCTGCGCCGTTCTCATCGTACTCCTTCCGCGAAATCCACATCTGGTGGAAGGTTCCGAGACTAGCAAGAATGCTTCCTCCAATCCAAGCACCAAAGCGCCTCTCGGCTGTCAAGCCCGCCGCGTGGATCTTGATCTTCACACCGGGGTACATCTGCGCAAGCTCATGGTTGAGACGGTCGTTGAAACCGTTCAACAAGCTCGTGCTACCCGTGACAACAACGTTGCCGAGGATGTTGGGGCGGAGATCAACATCAACACCCTCAAGTGCCGCCTTGATGAGAGCCGGGATCGTCTGAGCCTTAGTCACACGTCCCTCCTCGTCAGTGCTGTTGTAGGCCGCCGTCTCGTCCCACATGCCCTCTGACACCTTGAAGCGCTGCTCACGCCACATCTGATTGCTACCGTCGGGCATCTCGAAGACACGGCCGGGTTGTGTACGGACGGCATCTTCGTTTCCGGGAGTCGTGAACCGCTGGGGACCACGCCACACCTCGACGACAGACTCCTTGAACTCGGTGAGAACGCGCTCTTCCTCGTAAGCGCGGAAGGACGGGTGGATGTCGAAGTTGAACTTTCGCAGGTTGGCTTCGGCGGGGGCACCAGCCTCGACGGGCTTCTTGCTCTCGACCATGAACCGCGGCACAACGTCGACCTTGGGCTCGCTGCCGTCCCACATCTTACGGATCTGGCCGCTCAGCCAAACACCGCCCACCGGAGACCGTTGAATCGATCGCTTCAGGACCATGCCATCATGGATGGCCGTGACACTCGTGTTGGCACCGCCCACGTCTATTACCAGAGCCGTGGCCTTTCCGGCCGCAAATGCCGCGAGCACAGGTGTCTTACTAAGCCAGAATGCGGGCACGCCCCATGTCTCCATGCTGATTTCGATGGCCTTCTCGCGCGCCTTGGGCGAGTTCCACGGCGCCTCGGTCATAAGAAGAGGGTTCTCGGCCAGTGGCTTCTCCAGCGCGTCCATAGCATCCTCGTTGTTGTTTCCATCGTATTCCATGGGCACATCGCCATCATCGCTAATGTTGAGACCGTTTTTGCTGGGAGGTGTTGATCGCTCGGGTTGCAAACGCTTGACGAGAACGTGTTCCCACATCCTGGTGGCAGCATCCCAATCTTCGACAACGCTGTCGCGGTTCATGTAGTTGCGCACTTCGAAACCCGGTTTCGGCACAATATACTCATCGCCGAATACGTCACGCCCGTTGATGTGGCCGTAGAAAGAAGGGAGAACTTGCTTGGGCATTTCCTCGCCAGCATAGCCGGCGCGGGTGTTGCAGTAGCCCGGATCGAGTACAAGCGCGGATACCTCATCTAAGGGAATAACCAGCTGTCAATTGCAAGCCTTGACGCTTGGGAAATGTCGCTGGACAGAGGCGTCTAGACTAAGCTTACCTCCGCCGTAGATGTCAGTCGGCTGGACCGACGACGAGAGAGGTTGTTGGTGGGACATGGTAGGCGCCGACGCTGTAGAATGGAATATCGCTGAGGTGTATTATCGGAGGGTAAGAAGTGATGTGAGCTGGGATCTCCAAACAACGCTGCGCGTCTGGTAGTTTGGTCTCGTCGCGTTTCGTTGAAGTTCGATGAACTGGAAAACAATTGGAATTTGACGACGGAGCTCCAAAGACGAGGGGCGCGCGCGCGCAAGTGGAAGAAGACGGGCTCTCCTGCAGCTATTATAAAAGTGGGGCGCGGTACGTACCTCTACGGTTAAAGGACATCAGGGACAGGAAATGGATATAGCCATCCAACGAACCTACCAAGAGCTCTTTTAAGTTATTGATCGGTCTTTTTTAGCTTGAAGAGAAGTAGAAAGCATATGGGCTGTTGGCCTTGGTTAAAGCCCTCAAAGATTGTCACTGGCCTGTCGTTGCTGATCCAGAGCTCACGAAGTCACTAGAAACCAAGGTACAACTTCCATGGGAACTCAGCTGTATACGATACCGGCAAAGGATTCACCCAGAACATTATGCCACCACCAAAAAGAACAAATGGGTATCATATTTCACAATGGATATAACAGCAGACATCAGGTCTCTATCCCGTCTCAGGACCTTCTTAACCCGTGTCAACCCCATCGACCAACTCTCGAGCCATCCAGCCCATTCCCAGTATTATGCAACGCCCCCTTTCCTCCATCCTCCTCCTCCTCCTCACTCTCCACCCCCTTCTCCCTCCCCTCTCCATACAAAACCTCACAAACTCCCGCCAGCGGCACATCCATCACCGCATCCGTCCCTTCATTCCAGACCTCCCTCCAATTCAATCCTCCCCCAGGCAACAGCACCTCCCTATCCGTCGACCCATGCCTCCCATGTCCATGTCCATGTCCATGCTGTCTCCTCTCCTCCCTCCCGCCACGTTTCTTATCATGCCTAATAATCTGCCCCTTCCCATCCAACACCGCCACCTGCGCCGCCTCATCCACAATCGTCTCAATGGATCCCAACGGCAGCGTCAGGTACTCGGTATTATAAGCCGCCAGCGCCACGTAGATGTACACCAGCGTCATTGTCAGAAAACTTGGAATGGCCAGCGACCACCACCGGTTGGGGTAGTAGTAGATGCCCAACGCGTGAAGGAACGGCGAAGGCAGGTAGGCCCATAGCAGGTAGATCAAAAACGACAGGCTGCTGAAGAGGTAGAGGACGAAGCCGTAGTACTCGTACGTGGGCACGCGGGGGCTGGCGCGCGGGAGGGGCTCGTTGCTGCCCTCGGGACCCCCACCGCCGCCGTTGGCTACTGTCTCGTCGTCGGAGGCGTCCGGGGTGGTGGGACGCGAGGGGCGTAGGAGGGAGGTTAAAGAGGGGGAGGGCGGGAGAGGGGTCGGTGGGCGGCCGTAGAAGGGAGGGGCGAAGGTGTGTTGCGAGACGGGCGGTGGGGGCGCGAGGTGCTCGTCGTCGTCGTCCGAGATGTCGTCCTCGTCGTAAGAATCCTCCTCTCCGGATGTCGAGCCATCGTCGTGGTTGTCTTCTTCTGAAGGGTGGGACAACATCGTGCCATCCTCCTCTTCTTCCTCCGATGTTATGGGCATTCTCGTAACATTCGCTTTATGGGTTGTGATTCGAAGCGGAGGCTCTGTGAATTGTTCGAGACCTGGCGCAACGATAACTGAAGATGTGATGTTTGGCGTTGGATGTGGTCATCACCCTGGAGTTCAGGTGTTGTGGTTATAGGTTGCAACCTCAAGTGTGGTGAACGCGCCGGTGCTCGGAAGTTGCCCCTGACGGGACAGTTGACAGCAGAAGCTGTAGGTGGTAGGCGCCCTGGACTACAGCGCGGATACGCCAAAGCTGCAGGGGAAACGGCGGCCCATAGTGGTTGCCACGCCAACCCCGTTTTTGTTTACGTGGAACAGCTATATTCCAAGCGCTTCCAGGAGACACAAACTCGCCTCATTGCATACTAACGAAGCATTCTAGAAGAGTCGAATTTTAACTTTGTATGCATGAGACAAAATCAGAAATTAGCCTGTTGAAGTTGAGTGGTTATGATCCCTCTATCCCTCGCTTCCGAAGCCCTTTAATCTCTACCCTGTACGTAATCACCACCCATTCCATCTACACCAAACATCGCGAACCTTATCCTCCTGCCCCCGGTACCTCGAGTCAACAATCAGATAGTACTCAAACCCCGCTCCCATGATGCAAGCATGGTTTGGCCACACCCTCACCCTATCACCCACCCTAAGTTCGGGCGCCTTCTTCCCCTCATCCCCTACCCAAGTCAAGATGCCGTGCTCCTGGCTAACCTTGCCGACCTGCCAGCCCCTAAAGTCATCAGGGAACCTCTCGCCGAGAATCTTGCCGCTCCTGTCCTTTTCTTCCGTTCCTGCCAGAACGCCCCAGGGCATCAGGGCGCCCCAGCCAGTGTACGGCTTGGCGGTTTCCTCGTTGTAGCCCGTTTTCTTGTCTAGACTTACGGGCTCGCGGCCAAGGGCTAGGGAGCCGGCGTTGATGAGGGCTTCAGGGGTTGATTTTTGACCGCGGGTTGGGTAGACTGTTTTGGCGGGGGAAAGTTAGCTGTCCTGCAATTTTACGGGAACCATGGGGATATTTTTGCGGACCAGAGGCGACCTCGGCGACTACGCTGATGCCGATATCCTGTTCGGAAAGAAGACCGATGTGTCGTGCGTGAGTTGCGACTTGTTGGAGATCGAGGGTCGGGCTGAAAGATACGAGTTAACAAGACGAGGCCACATATATGTAGAAGAAAAAGGTCAGCCCGCAGCAGGGTGAAAAGGAACAACTCACTAAACACCAGCATGAACCTCAAGCACATATCCCTCCTTCTGCCAACCGCCCCACAACTCCGTAAGCTCCTCCTCAAACGGCCTCATGCTTCCCCTCGGGTTTCCCCTGGGCACATCGCACTCCTCCATAAACCAAGGGCTCTGGATCGTCGTCGCCGTCGGCGTCGCGCCCACCGACAACACCAGAGGAGCATGGTCCGGACTCTTTTCGCGAATCTTCCTGGCAGCAATATGGGCATTAATGAATTCAGCGTGAAGGGCATGCATAGCATCCCCGAGCCTGCGAGCCCCGTAGCTCTGCCCGGCATGTGTATACACGCCATGCAGCACCAGCCATCCTTCCTGCTCAGCAGCCAGCAGGGCGTCGATTAAAGCCGAGTACTCGGAAGAATCGGCCTTGACGCCGGCGCGGCCGTAGTTGACGTCGATTTTGATGAAAAGGCGGGGAGGGTGTCCTGAGGAGCTGTGGATGGCCTTGACGTAGGGGAGCTGGTCGACGTGGTCAATCATAACCGACAAGCCATCGGGGCCAAGCTGGGAGGAGACGGCGGCGAGACGGGGGACGGCGGAGGCGAAGAGCGGGAAGGAGAAGAGGACGTTGACATGGCGGTCTTTGGATTGGTATTCTTTGAGGAGGGGGGTGATGTTCTCGGCTTCGAGGATGGTGGAGACGATTAGCAGGACGGGAGTGGTGAGGTGGTTGCCGACTTGGAGGCGGGTGAGCTCTGTTGTCTATATGTCATTTATTGTTGTTAGTTACGGTTCTTTTCTGTCCTTTTACTGGGTGATCATCGATTCTACTTTGTGAGTCTTGATATGAGCTCTCCATTGCAGGCCGAGGTTTTCGGCTGCTTTGAGCATGCGCTCGCAGTTCACCGTGACCTGTGTAAGGTCAAGGACGACGCTGGGCGTAGGGACCTCGGACAGCTGCTTGCCGACAAACCTCGCCCTTAGAGCATCTTGCTTTTGCTTCAACTCTTCCATTACGGTTTCTGCCATGGTGAGAAGTGTGGTATCTTCGCCCTCGTAACTTCACTTGGTGTCAAAGGGAAAGAAAACGGTGCAAAAGGTGATGACGAAGCTGATGTAGTGTACGCAGTATGACTCTGCGGCCCACAATATTTGCTGATTCGTTACATTCATTCATCCAATTCAGTCACCTCAAGTAGAAAGAGCAAGTAAAGGTAGCTTTGGCTGTCATTCTCGGCAATAATGACTTGCCAACAGCCTGTGGCTTTGGCCGTGGGTTTAACACACCTTCCAAATATACGTCAAAGACACCATAGGTATACTGTCGCTGAACCTCGTGAGTTCGCGGGGTATGAAATCCAAAGTCATCCCAAACGGACCAAGCACTGGTATGGGCGTGCGAGTGTAGACGCAGAGGAAAGAGAAAATCCGATGAGACCGAAAATGACATCTCCTCGCATCAGTTCAAGTGTGTTCTGCCCCTCATGTTGCGGGTGATATCGTGACCATTTGGCCCGAACACCTAGACCTGCGCGTCACTCAAGGTATTGTTGTAAGAGATCAGTATTTGATCTCGCTCTCGGTTGTCTCCTGCAACGGAGCCCCATTCCTTCTGTGCCTGCCGTTTATCTGATTGTCACACAAGGCGGGAAGCTTCCTCCTCCATGTTCTGTATTTTACCTGGATGGTAAAGTTGGAGGTGAGGTCGCATATTGTTCCTTCCAGATTCCCGAGCAAGTTCAACGCCATTATACTTCGCCAGGTACTGTGTGCACGAGCCAGTTACTGCACTTAGCGTCCCCCAGTCACTGACCTGGAAGTGGAAGGGCAGCTCGCTATAGCCTACCTAGGCTGTCCCAGGCGGACCCCGGTCAACGGACCCACTTAAGCCGACAGCGCGTGCCACCTACCGCGCAGTGGCCCCGACAGGCCGATTGTTCGCATTCAAGCATTCGACACTTCGCTTGCTCTCCGCGCAGTGGCAGTGTGCTTGCTTGTGGGAGGTTCAACACTTTCGCAACTTCCGCAACTACCGCTGCAACCTCAACGTCAACCTCACCCTCGACTCACCCGACGGTCATTTCGACTCTACCACAACCACGACCACAAATTGCACGCGGCGTCGCCAACACCCCACCAACACCGAACGCGCGCCTGGTTCAGTTTTGCTCCCCCGCCGCGGGCATTCTCGACGATTTCTCCGCTCCAGTATCATGATCTGACAGCTTAACCGGCCGCGCAACCGTTGGAGGGAGCAAGAGAGAGAGGGGCGGACGACTGCGCGACAGACGACGACACACAGCGCCGAGGCGGCATCGCCTCTCCGCCCGGCAAGATGCCCGCAGACAACGACGACTTTGATTTCAACGCCCTCAATGAGGAAGGATGGAAGGAGCAGGAGGCCCGCGATGAGGAGGCCATTCGCCAGATCAACAACAGCTTCGGCCCAGGTGGTAACGATGGCCTGACTGAAATGCTGGGGAACCTCCAGTCGGGAGGCGAGATCGATCAACGAGGCAAGGCAGACGATGCCATCGACTTTGAGGATATCGACTTGAGCGACGAGGACGATCTACCCAACGACGAACCGAGCACGTCCGGCACCAGTGGCGAGCTGCCGAGCCTCATCGACGACGCCGGCACTAATGATGACGACGACCTCTTTGGCGGCGACCCCTCATCGCCCATGGACACGGCCCACGATGGTTTGAGATCCTCTCCCCCGCCGCTCGACGCCCATGACGATGTCGACGCCAAAAAACGTCCGGATGATGCCGCCGGGGAGTCCCTTGAAGACCTCCGAAACCTCAACTTCGACAATGACGAAGAGCCGGATGTGACAAACCAAGATCCCGACATCCCCCCGCCAGCGGAAAACTTCATCGACGCCGTTAAGCAACTCTTCCCCGGTTTTGAGGAGAACGCCATTCTGCATTGGAACGAACTATTAAAGCCCAAGAATGCCACATGGATCTCGAAGAAGCCCCCCAAGGCCCCCAAGCCTTTGATACCATCGAAACTCAGCCTGGAGTTGGATGCAGATCAGGAAAAGCAGTTCCGGATTCCTGGCCCTGCTACTGGCTCGGTTTGGCAGAGGATCAAGGAAGCGGAAGCGAGAGGTCTGTTCTGTCTCGAAGAGCCGGAGCCTTTGGAACAAACCGATCTGGAAGTGTTCAGCTTGGACGACGAAACGGATTCGGAGAGGATAGGTGGATACACCCTTCAGGACATAGCTACGATATGTCAGGACTGGGAACAGATGATCTTCTTGGGCGATAGCCTTGCGGCCGCCATCGAGCCGGGACCGCAGCCGAAACCTGACAACATGCTCATTAAGGATGAGCCTGATGAAGAGGCGGACTGGGATGCCATGTTCCTCGATGAGCCCGCTCTAAAGCGGAGAAAGATCGAAATTCCCAAAGGTCTTCCTCCTATTGCTCACTTCACGGCTCCAAACTTAGACGAGTTCGAGCAGGTTACTTCGAAGCTGGGCAAGCGTGTCATCCTTGACATGAACGACCCTTACTTGCTGATAGACGACGTCGAATCTGAGCGGTCATCTAAGCGGCGAAAGACCCAACATAAGACGGTCCGCTTGGCGAACGGGAAAGCTGGGCGGGACCTTATACAGCGGTTCAACTTCTCCTCTGACGCTGCTTACGATGCGTTGAAGGAGAACAGCCAGAATAGGGTCCGGGCAACGTTGGCTACTATTCCTGTCGAGCACAGTTTGCCTGCGCAGAGACTATCTTGGCCTTACTACCGCGTGAAGCTCGCGGCCAGTGATCCTCATAGTTATCACCGGCCTCAGCTCCACCCTAAGAAGGATCTGCATTATCCCATCAGGTTTGACAAGCCTGCCATTATCAAGCGTAAGACTCTCAAGGGTAAACGCGTCAGCGAGGTATTCAAGAGTACTCATGACCTCTCCCTCAACGACAACTCGACCGCTATCCTTTTCGAGTACTGCGAGGAAATCCCCACCGTTCTCTCCAACTTTGGCATGGGACAGAAAATCATCAATTACTTCCGTCGAGCTAAAGGCGCTGACAGCAGACCTGAGAAGCGTGAGCTTGGCGAGACCTGCATATTGATGCCAGAAGATCGCTCCCCCTTCGCCATTTTCGGTCACGTCCACCCTGGCGAGGTCGTGCCGACTCTTCACAACCACATGTTCCGCGCCCCTATTTTCAAGCATAACCCGAGGAATACAGACTTCCTGATTGGTCGTAGCAGTACCGGCCAAAAGGGCTCAACTTGGTACATCAGAAATATCGATCATCTTTACGTTGTCGGCCAAACCCTGCCCTCCATGGAAGTCCCAGGGCCCCATTCCAGACGTGTTACTAACATAGCCAAGAACCGTCTCAAGATGGTCTCGTATCGCCTCCTTCGCAAGAGCGAGCATGTTACCCTCCATGATATTACCAAGCATGTAGCTGAGTCCAATGAGTCTCAGAATCGTCAAAAGTTGAAGGAGTTCCTGCGCTTCAGAAAGGAAACAAAAGATTGGGCGCTGCCAGAAGGCGAAGAGCTAATGGCCGAACCGGCCATTCGATCTCTTGTTAGGCCGGAAGAGGTCTGCCTGTTGGACGCCATGCAAGTGGGCTTGCACGAGATCGAGAAGGGTGGCTACGATGCTAGCGATTCCCTCAAAGACGATGACATTGGGATTGACGTGAACGATGAGCTCTCTCCAGATGCTCTTGCAAACAAGATGGCGCCTTGGAAGACTACCAAGGCATTTCTTGACGCCAGTCATGGCAAGGCCATGCTTGCAGTTCATGGCGCCGGCGACCCGACGGGCAAGGGACTGGGCATCAGTTTCTTGAGGACGTCCATGAAAGGCGGCTACCTTGAGCAGCTCCAAGGACCAATGGCTACATCAGCTGATGCAATCGAGAGGCAGCGCAAAGCGAACGGCGGGCACATGTACAACGTCAAGAATCAGGACACACTCTACACCGAGGCTCTCACCGATATCTGGAACCGCCAGCGGGAGAGTCTCTTGGATTCCCAAGAACACGATGATGAAGATGTGCTTGGGCAAGAGGATGAAGACGAGCGTTTCAACGTACAGGGGAGCCAATTCGCGCAAACCCCTGTGGTCCAGGACGGTTTTAGTCAGATCAGCCAGAGCGCCACCAGTGCGATTAACCGGAAGAAGCTCGTGATTACGAGAGAGGTGAGGGATGAAAATGGCCAAACGCGGACTGTGACAGAGGTCGTAAGGGATCCTGCTGTCATTGCTCAGTACGTCAAGAGGCGTCGCCAAGAGCAAAAGTCCGAGATCGAGTAAGTACCCCCCATAAAGACTTGAAGAGGAACTAGTGACTGACTTTATTCGCAGTATCTACAATGTTAAGCTCACTGGAGACCAAGAGCGGGACGCCGTTATTCTCGAACTGTTTGTCATCCTCTACCCATTGTACTTGAAAGGGCCGCACACTGACATCCCTCTCTAGGCTCGACAAGGAACATGAGCGTCTCATGAAGAATAAGATGAGAACGATGAAGCGCGAGAGGCAGAAACAACTACAACAGCGGCTCAAGAGTGGAGGAACCCTACCCCTCGATAACGACGACGGGTCGTTAGAGCCCTCGATCGAGAAGGCCACCGGAACCACTCGCAGATGCGCAAATTGTGGGGCTAAGGGCCACATCAAGACGAACAAGAAGTAAGTTGTCCGCACGTTATTTTCCGTCGGTTTTCAGTTTCCTAACCCCGACATTCTAGGCTCTGCCCGTTGCTCAACGGTTCGATGACCAAAGACCAGAACCAAGACGATGGCGCCTCTGGTGTCGGCTCGCCCAACCCGAACGCGCCGGTCGCTGCTAGTTTCATGAGTCCTAGCTAGTAGGGTTGTGGTGGTTGTTGTCATCGCTGGTTCTGGTGTTGTAAACTGGAGCTAGCTGAAGAAGACACAATGGTTACCTTCTTTCATACGGGTTGGTTTCCATATAACTGGCGTGGCTATGACGAGGTATACGGTGAGGTAAATTGGGCAATATATTGCCTGGCATGGTTGGCGCACCGCTCTGTATAACAATGGACAAGGGCAGTGGCGCTTTTTGCTTTTTGTGGTTGGCGTTTTGCGCTTGGCGAAAACACGACGCATCACATCTTACATTTTACATCATATCAGCATCGTTCTTCTCGTCCGTTTTTGACCGTTTCGAGCGCCATTATATTAGGTTCACGGTTTTCGTCTGAGGAATGCGTTTAGGTTTAGTCCCGTGTTTCAGACAGAACTGGGAAGAGCCGGTAATCACCCTCTAAGAGTCTTGCTTCAATTAGTTAATCAAGCTGAGGGTCTTCTATTGTTTAGAGGCCTCTAGGAGGCCCAGTAGCATCATTTTCAAGAATCAGAAATAAGTTGGCTTGTAGTGAGGGTGCGAGCAGGGACAAACAAGTTCGCGATGGAAGCCATGGGCATCGAGGGATATCAAACAAGGATGAAAAGAGGAGCCTGAAATCGTATTGGAACTGATGGAAGAAGGATCACGGATATTTTCACAGAATCGGATCACGCATGGTGGACTCTTCTTTTTTCAAGGGCTCTTCAGTTGTTTATCTTAAAATTTGGAAGGAAGGGGCGGTTAGGTAACAGTCACAGTATAAACGGTGAAGCCATAACTGAGGAGTAGTAGACAAAGCGCTTCAGAGGCATTTAGTTCATGGCCCCATTCTTATTGCGACAGTTGTGATTTCTGGTGCTTGTCAGTTTACGCTTGCACTTGTCAGTTACGAGTATCTTCCCTACAGCAACAACCAGCCATCCACAGCACCACTTAAGCTAGAGGTACTGTTGCTTTCATGGTTAATGTCACATCATAGGGCACCCAATTACGTCCCATAGATAGACGCAGATAGAGGTAGGTAGGAAGGTACAGCCTGGATGATGGTTACACAATCGTGGGGGGACAATTGTGGGGGGAATTTGGAACGTCTATCAGAGGAGCGAATTTGGCCACAGCGCAAGAGAGCCACAACGAAAGCTCCCGGAAAGCGACCTACTTCTCTAGACGAAGGACTGCTATGAGGCGCAAATCCACGTGGGAACCCAATAATATTGACTGGGAATCCTACCTACACGGCTTGTTCCGATACATGGCTTGACTGCGCCCTACGCCCCGCGGAAGTTCAGTGGAAGACGGAAGGCCGAAACAAAAGCCACAGTTGAACCACACCATTTTCCCTGTGTGGAATCAACCGCCGCGTCTATACTAACCATTCAGTGGGCGTGTAGGCATGAGGCTTGACAGTAAGCATCCACACACAACAAAAGGGACGGGATCTCGGGATTGCGGGAGGCTTGAGGCTGGAGGGCTTGAGGCTTGATCAGTGGCACAGAGCGGCGTCTGGAGTCATTGTGGGTGAACCTGTCTGTCTCTCCGATTTGCATTGCCTTTTAGCTTATCGTTGTGGCCTTCCATTAACTAATTTATGTCTAGGCGTTGCTGAGTTTTCGAGTGAGATATTGAGATATGTGAGATACTCACCCGAAGACGTGTGACAACCCGCGGATCTAGTTGAACTTCAAGTCTCAGCCAATATGCGACTCGCATATTTCCCATCACCGGTACTGTAAGTTCGCAAATAGCACGGTAGCTTCATTGCCCCTGGTATGTGGTTGTGCTTAGAGAGGTATCTAATACGTGTATGATGTAAGCGGCTCCCTCGCTTCCAGATTTCCCAACAGGCGTATACTACTTTCAGTATGAAGGAAGGAATGTTGAGACAAGAGATGGTGTACCTTTGTATCTATCCACGTAGGGGTAGTGCCCAATGGGCAACAGCTACATGATGGGTGGAAGGCAACTTGACTGCAGGTTGCCATGTGCTACCCTTGTCCCCGGTTGCTTTTTTGAGGAAGCACTTGACGTAGTAGTGTACATAGATAATGTTGGCTATGTAACGGGTTAGGTACCTCTAGGTGTAGCCAATGAAGTCATTATCCAGAACTCCAGCGCGGCTGTTTCAGTTTATATGAAGACAGACGCCAAACCTGGTGGTGGTTGTTTGGATAAGATCCTTATGGGATACTCTATCTGACTTTAACACGGTCGTAATGTGTGATCAACACCAAGCTGATGGTTACTGAACTAGTAATCATCTGTGTGATATGCATGGGGAACTCGTGGTCCCTCTCGCTACCCGGACAGTCAGTTAGCGCCGGAGGGCTCGAGGAAGATCATGCCGGAACTAGGGGTTTGAAAGTAGTACAGCAGTTGGAATATTCGAGTGTCATCGAAGTCATTCTGCGTTCTTGATTCTAACTTTGGCGCGGTGCATATCGGCTCCTTTCTTTCCAAGAAGATGAGATCGTGTACCTTGCATAGCCGCCGCTCCGTTAAAGTGGAAGCTAGAATAGGTTGACAGAGCCGCAAGACTGTGTTGTGTGGACGGGATAAACATCCACTGACGCTGTAGATCAACGAAATGGAACGCTGATGCGCAGAAATGGGGATTTCTGAGTCCCGAATTAGCCATCTTTTTCCTGGACGGCATGCTTGGACCGGGGATATTGATGGGCAAAAACGACGATGATTTGGAGAAAGGTAACATTCTGTTCCTCCTTCTTGCAGATTGGAAAGATGGACGTTCCTGAAATTAGTTGGGGGAGACAATATGGGTCCTGGTAGAAGGCAGATGTGGAAGGTGTAAAACTCAAAATCCAGGGTCATCTAACGCCAATGCCGGGTATCGGAACAAGAGGGGATGTTGTATCGGGCAATAAGCGAGAAAAAAGAAACTTCTTTGGGGTGGATGGATGGATGGATGGCTGGATTGATGGATCGTAGGTGACACTGCGGAGTGAGGAAAAGAAGGGTGCTGACAGTGTATCGAAGATTGATACAGCCCGTGCGGCAGTCGTCGTTCGGTCGGTCGTCGTTGATGTGTGATGCACCGAAGTGCTAAAAATAGCTAAAAATAGCTCATTCTTGGCGGGGCCCGGTCAGATTCCGATAGTGGGCTAATTCTTGGCTTACCCAATGAGAGCTTTTAGCCCACTTGGGCGCTTGTAGCCCGACTGTGGGCTAATTCCAGCCCACGGCAACCGGTCAATCAGAGGAGCAAGATGGCGTGGCGTTTCGTGACTTCGTCCCTGTGCGAGGGGGGTTCTGTGCAGCGATGTGCAGCGATGTGCATGCGTCACATCGTGAACCGTTGCGGTCTCCTTGCATCGTTGCACAATGACACGGTCCCGGTTCCGACAACCCGAGAGTGGAAGATCGATCAACACCTCGCTTAGAATACTGGCCCGGCGTCGCTTGTCTAGTGGGAACTTTTGATGGACTGGTCGGAGTCCAGACTCTAGAAACATTCAGAAGACGGACATGAGAGGTTGGGCAAAAGAAGGATGTCAATCAAGCAGGTAAAAAGTGTAGAGTTATGACTTTAGTGATGTGGATATGAACGCGCATCACGCGACGTCATCGGAGAGAGGTAAGCACTGATGCGGCTTAACGATTATAGGTCTGGCCCTTTGCTAGTCGGTTGCCGTGACCAGGCCAACTTGTCTTTTTCCCCTTTCTCCAAGTTTGGTAGATTGCTACGATAAATCTTACCATCCTACCTTTGACATATCAATCTGTTTTAGACTCTTCTGGATACCATGTGATGAAACGCTGCGCAGGTCTTCTCTCGGTGTCTCGGGTACCATGCATTGGCAATAGTTTCTCACCTCCAACTAGGTATGCATTGTCGTAATGAACTGGAAAAGACAGCGCCCAAGTCGAGAGAGGCTGATGCCTTGGAGGAAATGGAAGACGGAGACAAATCATGGGCCATGCTCAGATCTGTTTGAACTAGCACTGGGCTACCGTATAAACAACTACAGAGAGGTATTCACCGTCACTCGATAACCAAAAGAATCATATCAATTTGTGTATTCGAAATCTTCTCAAGATGCAGTGGTTGTAGGTATGACGAGCTTTCTTCCTAGATGAAACCTTGCAATATGGGTAGATCCCGTCTACAACGGCGGCAACTAGCGTCTCTTATGGCTTGGAAACTTTTGTCATTCTCTTCAGTTGTAAATCTCGACATTACAATACTTGTGGGTAGATAGACGTAAATACCTTCTTTGTGAGTAGGCCTCTGTTTTGATAAACCTTGAGACGGATCTTCAACGTTGAGCTTGACAACTACTGACATGGATGCAGCTAATTGTCAAGAACGAAAAATCCTGTGGTACGGAGCTGTCGATATAAAAGCTTCCATACGACTCGGAGGACGTCGTGGGTACAGCATATTCGAAGTCCGAGACATCCCGGGAGCCGGGGCCGTCATGCTGTCTGTAGGTACCTTACTGCATGTGGAAACATCCACGAGGGTACGTACCGGACTGAAGGCCGGGGGGGAGTTGGGACGAACCGATTCGAGCATTTGGATGACCAGCATCGCCAGTCGTCACACTGTGACAGTGACTTCAACCTCAAGCTATGGCCAAGCATGTGTTATAGTTAACGCGCTGAGAATTGATTACCAGAAGGTGAAAGGAGACACATACTTCTTGACATCGCTAGTGCTGGCAAAGCAATTCATTCGTTTCATTATCACTGGTGGAAGCCGGGGTCGTTGAATGGGTGATCTCAGATCGTTCCGGCAAATTAGTGCAGGCTTTTTGATCAACATCCATGTTGCGGAGCGAGGTTAGCCAGTTCATCGAGCAACAAAATATATCGTACCTTAAGTACCCTCGCTACGTGTCATTGACCCTGGTCACACCGACAGTGAAAGACACTTATACGCAATCTTTCAGCACGACTTCGAGAAGACACAGCGAGGAAGCGTTTTGCTGGGAGGGAAAAGGCTGGTTTTGTGCACACGATGAGCGATTCGGGAGGGTAAAACGCAGGAATGTTCTAATAAACGTGCGGTTGGCTAGTAGTTGAATTCGCCGCTCCGGGGAATGTTTGGGACGAGGCTATGTTTCATCTGCAACGAAACAATTAGCTTCTCTATCGATCTTCGTACTACAACCCAAACCTTGCATACTTCTATCTTCCCCAGGGCCTGATGAAGTCGCGATGGCGTCCTTTGTTGTCCTGAAAGTCCAGACCTAGGTAGATGCGGCTCGATTTTTCATGGGGACGGGCTGAACTGTATTTTCTGTACACGGATGTTACAGTCCCTGAAGCGAGATGGCGTCGGCTGGTTGACGGAAGGGTATCGACCAGTTGCGGGGTGTTTCGGGCTTTCACGTTCCTCCTCTCGTCCAAACTTCCGGTGCAAAGACAAGCGGGACGTGCCAGACTGGCAGAAGAACCTGTCGGGGATGAGAGATGAAGGAGAGCCTTGTCCGCCAAGACCTGACTCGTGTGTGTCCCCTGTGCCCGGTGTGCCCCTCGACTTCCCTTGTCGTGATGCGGTTGTTGTAGGTGTCTCCTGGGTGGTGGTTTCCACCTCGCTGCAGTAGGTAAGCACCCTCGCACCCACGCACTCCACGGCACCCAAGGGACCGGACCCTCCACTAGGTACGGTAGTGGGTACCTAGGTCAGTCCATCCCCCAGCCGAACTGTAGGTATGGTAGGAGGTAGTGCAGCGGTGCCCCCCAGGCCCTGAGCTTTCCCCTTCCGAGCCCTTCGCACACTCCCGTCGCTCGTCTTTCCTCTTTCCCCCAACTTGCTGTGAACGTGAAGTCGACGATCTATTATTAGAATCATCAAACCAGCCTCAACTGCATCGACCGGCGCCGCAAGGTACTGCAGTACTACGACGTCTTCAAACATCTTTTGCATGTCTAGATATTTTATATCCAGATACCGGCTGCCGACGAAGAGCTGTTGACCTTGCCGGTGGTGTTGACGACTTCACTCTTTTAGCAGACGTCCTCCCCGAGTCCTCCATCAGCAGCACATCCAGCTTCTGCATCAATCTTGTTGCGTTTGGCCATCGATAGGCCTTCTGCATTGCTTGTTCTTTCACTACAAGCTTCGACATAGTGTCAGTTGCATATATATATGCCAATTGTGCTTCCACAACAACATCAGATCGAAGCACTCCCGTTCCGACCCGAAGACCGCATACCCGGCGCTGTCAATCACAAACATCCGACGACAACCCAACTCCCCGTCGCGTTGCCTTCTACCACTTACAGTTTGCTGTTTTGCCGAATCCATCGTGTTAATACCCGGCACAAGACACCACTTCCGTGGCCCCGGGAGAACCACACGTGTACCGATCTGATCGCAGTGCTCTGCATATACACCTCGCCAAGATGGGCAGGAGAAAGATAGAAATCAAGGCCATCAAGGATGACAGGAATCGCTCCGTGTAAGCTTCCAACCCCGGTGGAAAATGCTCCCATGTAGCTGGTACTGATGCTCCGGAACATGCAGAACATTCTTGAAGCGTAAGGGGGGGTTATTCAAGAAAGCCCATGAGCTTTCCGTCCTGTGCTCTGTCGACGTTGCCGTTATTATCTTCGGCAACAACAAAAAGCTATACGAATATTCATCCAGTAATATTCGCGATATACTACAACGATATACCTACGTAAGCAGACCCCAAGAAGATTGCTTCCTTCGAGATCAAGTACTTACCATGATACACCGTGCAGCACGGAGGACCCAATGAGCACAAAGGCCCTTCTGATTTCAATGGCGGCGCCGACGACGATGACGACGATGACGAGAATGGGACCAATTCGCAGGGGGAACAACATATGATGTACCAACCAAATCCGCCAGTTTCATATCCCTTTCTCCGGCACACAAGTCTGTCGGACTCACCCCCGGTACCAAACGGCGCGTTCGGGCCTCAGCCGGGACACCAAATGAGCCGCGCCCATACTCCCCAACCGCCCTTCGTCGCTCGGCCACCATCTGTCAACGATATCCGAAGGCTGAGGCCCGGGCAGCCGGTCGGTCCTGCGAGAGTCGCCCAGGAACTTCAAAATAGGAGCGCCTTCGTGCCATCGCCTCCCATCTACAACCCACAACCACCTGCTACCATGGCGCCTACTCACGGTCTTCCCACACAATTGCATCCCCAGTATCCATTCCAGCCGTCTCAACCACCTGCTCATCCCATGCAACAGTTCGAGGACCAGAGGAGATCGCCTCTTCCTCCGGCTTTTGTCTCTCAACCTCCACCACATCCAGCACATCGCCATTCTACGTCCCCGCCTGAACTTCTCCAACCTCAGATCCCGCAGCAACAAGTACATCGCCATTCTGCCTCTCCTCAAGTTCACCAAGCCCAGCTTCCACAGCAGCCGCAGCGGCTACCGAGCGCAAATATGTCGCCTCCTCCGCCACAGCCAGCTCAACCGCCTCAGCACCAGCACCAGCAGCAGCAGCAGCAGCAGCAACAACCTCAGCCTATATCCAATCAAAACCTTCAACCTCCTGCACCGCCAAAGCCAGAATCCATGGAGAGACCACGCCGGCTGATCCCCGCGCTGAATACATCGGTTAAGAACCCTGGGCAGGGCAGTGTTTTTACGCCAGTCGAACCAGAGAACAAGTCTATTCTGTCTCAGCATTTTGCCGCGTTCCGTCCGGATATCAAGTCCGAGTCGCCAAACAACCGGTCGCAGTCTGTCGATGGCGGTAACGTGTCTAAGCCTAATACCTCTACACCATCTATCCAGCTCTCCAGTGCACATGGCCAAGGGACAGCTCAGAGGACGAATTCATTGACTGCAATCTCACAATCTACGCTTCCTCCGCCATCCCGGCCCCAACACCTGCGTGTGGGAGGTGGGCCATTGCGACCGCGGCTTAAGGTGCAGATTCCGGACGACTCGGATAGCGGAAGCGCTGCTGGGTCGGCAAGTTCTCCTCGAGTTACAACCACAACGGACTCCGCTCCACAACCGCTAAAGACCGGCCCTGTACTTCCACCACCGTCACCATCGGCCTCCAATTTACCTTCTGCGGGTGCCACAGGGCCACCTAATCCCTTTGCTCCTCGATCAACTATTCAGCACAACAACAATATGAACATCGACACTCCCGTTTCTGCTCTCCCATCTCGATTCCTGGGCGATCTGCTGCCTAGTCCGAGCAGATTCTATCCTGAATGGGGGTATGGCATCAGCGGGGAGAGCAACACGCTTCCTAGCCCGTTGAACTTTGCCACACCTGTTAACGGAACCGGGCCATCGTTTTTGAGAGACGATCCCACTCCCTTGAAGAGGAAGAGCCCCGAGACGAAAAGTACCGGGCCTGAAAATGACTCTGGGAACAACCACGATGCTAAACGGATGCGGCTCGAATCTTAGGTCGACATCTACGTCGTCTTCTCTTTCTTCACTTTCTATTCTTGGATACTGATTGTAACAAAATTATACTATTGGCATGGTATAGCGGCGTTTGTGTTTGATAATTCAATTGGCTTTCATTCGCCTGGGCATGGGTTTTTCTTCTATATCTTGGGCTTTTTATTAATGGCCTGATTGGATAGGGCCTGAGGAAGTTTGCGGTCAAGTGGTTTTCAGGCGTTGTATGGTGTAAGGCGAGTTAGATCAAAAGGACTACTCGGTGTAGTAAATTACTGTTGCTTTCCAGCCCTCTTCCTGCGGAAACAAAGTGCAACTTCAATGTCGCTCCTTCCCTCTTGCGCTGTTTACAACGTGCTATAGGTTCGTCACTGGAAGATACATAATCAACCAATTCCGGATATTCAGGATCTAAGCAGCATTTTCTTGGGTATCATGTAAGTCTCTCACCATCGTAAGTTTAAAATGCGCAACACCCTCCCGTAGCCAGCAGGCCCCGTCTCTCTTCACATCTGCCCCCTTAACCATACTTATCATGCTTCCCCTTCACTTTCAAATCCAGCATCACCTCATGATAATCACCCTCCCTCCTAGCCCTCTTCAATCTCTTCACCTCATCCTCCTCCAATCTCCTCCCCACCGCCTCCTCCAGCTCGCGCCGACTAATCTTCTCCCGCGCCTTCTCCTCCTTGGACGCCTTGATCCGCGGCTTAAACCGCGCCTGCATCCGGATCCGCAGCGTCGTGTCGAACGAGATCTCTGTCGCGTCGCCGCGCACCTCAGGTGCCGCGTTAGCTTTTGATGACTTCGATGCTCGGACTGTTAGGAATGTTGCCCGTAAGGTTTGGATTTGGAAGGTGCCGGGCGTGTCGAAGGTCGGGATTATGGAGAAGGATTCGAGGGGGGTGATGGCGTCGGAGGTAGCGGTGAAGAGGCCGATTTTGTCGCAGCTTAGATACCTAGTAGGTAAGGGAGGGGAATTGATTAGCAATTGTTGGTGAGGTTCGGGTTTTGGCTGGGGAAGGGGAAGGGGAAAGTAAAACTTACTTCCCATGATGCCCCTTAAACCTATAATTCTCCGTTCCCACAATCTTGTTCGCCACCCACACCTGCCTCACATCGTGCGGTTCCGCCGTCGCCGGGTTGCCGTCCACGATATTCTCGATGGGCAAAGTAAACACCTTGCCCGTGGCGTCGCAGGCGAGCGCGGTCGGAGGTTCGGTCGGCAGGACGAACATTATGGGACCGGAGACGTCGGAGGGCGCGTCGGCGGATACCCAGCTGCCGTCGTGTTCTTCGCCTTCTGCTTCATCGTTTGCGGTGGTGGCGCTCTTGGTTGCCTTTAGTTGCTTTTCTTGCCGGCTGTCGTCTGCCGCGTCGTCATCGTTGGTTTCGGTCATTGTGCGTTTTCTCTTTTTGTTTTTTTTGTCGCCTTTGAAGCTGAGGGGTTTTACCATCTTTGCTGCTGCATTGGATTGTATGTGGATGTTTTGCGGTCTGCTTTCGAAGTTGTGGTTCAAGCGAGCGCGTGTGTGACGTGACCGACCGACCGACGATGATGGGACAAGTCGATAAGATCGAATTCTTATCGATAAGAAACCCAATGGCCACTGGCGGCCGAACCGCCGCCGGCATCGTGCTTGCTGGGCTCGCTGGGCAAACCCCGCTCCGGGGTGCGGCAGTGGGAATGCCCGCTGGAGCCGGTCGGAGCCCCCCCTCATGCCCCATCTATCGGCCGGGCCCACTTTCCTTGTCAAGCAGGTCCGTAAGGCTTTGGCAGGCTCTGGGCGGCTTGGGAACTGGTTAGCGTCGGCCATCGACTTGGTTGGTTCCTGATCTTATAAGGTCAGACGATGCGCCAGTCGTACAATAAAATTGGAAAATTTTACGAGGCAATATTTGCAGTCAGACTTTTAGTGCTCTTCTTCGGTGACGGTTTTCCTTGATCGATTTGTGGACTTGGACGTTTTATTCAGCAGTTCATCTTTCGATCACCATCAAAATGGCTCCCATTGCACAGGCTGTCACGGTATCTTTGAATGATTTGAAGAACGGTAATTACCCGTCACACAAGCGCGTTACCACTTATAACCCGCTGGGGTTGTCTTCAGGTCAACCTCAATGAGAAAAAAAAAAGCAACTCCGCTAACATACCATCTTGACAGGAACTGTCTCCCTGGAGGCACTCGAGGAGGCGTTTGGCCCCGACTCGCTGGGAATCCTGGTGGTTAAGGATGTCCCTGCCGAATTCGCCGAGCTGCGCCATCGTTTGCTATCTTACTCCTCGTACCTTGGAAATCTTCCCAAGTCTGAACTTGATCGGCTCGAGAACGAAAAGGCAAAGTATCTGACCGGCTGGTCGCTCGGCAAGGAGACCTTGAAGAATGGCCAGGTCGATAACCTGAAGGGTTCCTACTATGCCAACTGCGCCTTCTATGTCGACCCTTCGTTGTCTTGCGCCAAGCCGACCAAGGAGTTCAACCCCGATAACTTCCCCGAGTACCTGTCGCCCAACATGTGGCCCGAAGAGAGCGCCCTGCCTGGATTCAAGCCTACCTTTGAGGATCTCTGCCGCTTGATTATCGACGTTGCGGTCCTTGTTGCGCGAGCCTGCGATAGATTTGCCGAGAAGCAAATTGCTGGCTATCCGGCTGGCTATCTAGAGGGTGTCGTCAAGACCTCAACTACCACCAAGGCCCGTCTTTTGCACTACTTCCCCGAGGACGCCACCGCGATGGATGCCAACAAGGAGGATAGCAAGGAGGAGGGCGACGAGGACGACTGGTGCGCCACCCATCTCGACCACGGCTGTCTCACCGGCCTGACCTCCGCCATGTTCGTTGATGAGGCGGCCACGCCCCCGGTTGTCAACCCATCGGCAAATGGCTCGCTACCCCCTCTGGCTGAGCTCCCTACATCTCCGGACCCGAAGGCTGGCCTCTATATCAAGTCCCGCACAGGCCAGACGGTACAGGTCAAGATTCCCCGCGACTGCATCGCATTTCAGACGGGCGAGGCGCTGGAGCGCATTACGGGCGGCAAGTTCAAGGCGGTGCCGCACTTTGTACGGGGTGCGCGGGCTGAGATGAGCGCCGGGAGGATTGCGCGCAACACGCTTGCGGTGTTCACTCAGCCTAACTTGGGTGATGAGGTCGATATGGAGCAGCACATTACCTTTGGAGAGTTTGCGCGGGGCATCGTTGCTAAGAACACTGTTTCTTGAAGGCGGTGACTTGGGGTTTTATGAAAGGATTTGAGGGTTAGAACTGTTTTTGATAGTTGCACCAAGGCATTTTGTATCAGAAAGTGTATAGTGATGGTGTAGGCGTGAAGAGACTCGGAGCTTGTCGTCGTGTTTACAACCCCTGTTGGTGCCCCCTGATTGTCTTCACGACCCCTGTCGATGGAAAAGTCGAGGAATTCTTGGCATTGATTCGTTTATGTCAAGTTCATGCGGGCGACGCGCACAGCGTCATGGCAGGCGCTGTCCACCGCTTTTAGCGCGAATTCGCGAAGCTCCAGTGAACCTGCATGTGCCGGGACATCCAGGTACTTGCCAGGCCGGCAACCCGGACCAAGCGGACGCAAACCCCTGAACGAAAGGCCCGAGAAGGACGGGACCCTCTTGACCCCGTCCGCCAAAAAGTTGAAATCACCTCCGTGACCTCCGACAAGTCTTGCCGTTCTCCCGTGTCTATGTCTACAATGATTGGAAGTTCAAACCCGCTGATGGACTGTCCGATCCGTTGAATTCTCCCCATCACTCCTTCTTCCCCGGAAGCCGAAACAGTTCCGTGTCATCCACCCGTTGGCGTGTCCGCTCTTAGCTCTACGCTCCTACCGCTCCATCGCCGCCTCCACTGACTCGCTCGGATCGGATCAATTGGCGCAGTTCATCCTCTCTGACCCGGATTCTCTTTCTTTTCTCCCATCTCTCTTCCATCCCATAGTCGACTGGTCCCCCGCCCACCCATACATCCAATCGCGGAAAACGACGACTTGGTACGGACCACAGCGCACGTTTCCGCACAATGCTCGCGACCATTCCCGCCCTCTCCGCCGCCACATGGCTCTTTCTCTTGGGCACGAGTTCGGCCATGCCGGCGGGCGTTTTTGAGAGTACCGAGTCTTCCATCACCGGTTCCTCTACCGCCACCGCCGTTACGCCAGATATCACCGCCCTCACAGCAGTTTGGACCACTGTCAACGATAGGGGCAGGCCCATTACCGTTACTCCCGTGCTCACTACCATCGACGGTACACCGACCGTGATCTCTGCTGCCCCAGTCCCCACAGCCGACGACGAGATCATCATAGATGACGAGTTACCACCATTCGAGAAGACCGGTAGCGGCGCCTTTGAGCAGTGCCATAACAAAGATGGTCCATATGCGCCTTTCTGCGAGCCTTCTCATGCGCAGAACATCTCCATCAACACCGACCAGCACAGTACGTGATTTCCTCCCTTGTCCCTAATCTCCGAAATTACCAGACCAAAGCTGACAATCTCTGCCTAACAGTTACCTGGGACCCCGAGTATTTTGGACACAACACCTCCATCAAGATCGTCGCCTTCTACGACCAAAAGGGCACTGACCAGGCCTTCGCTACCGACTACATGTCCTCCGGCTGGGGCTACTACGAGTGGAAGGTGAAGAAGAATCTCTTCTCTCCTAAGGAGTACAAGAAGCAGCATGCGCTCAACATCACCATTGGTTTCGGCGCCAAGAACCACAACGACCACCGCGTCCACTGGGTCCGCGGTCCGACTGTTACCATCGTCCGCACCCGCCGCTTCCACGAGCACAAGAACGAGCTGCCTGATGGCGCAGCTCTGTACATTGGTATTCCCGCCATTGTCGGTTTCGTCCTGCTCGTGTCGTGCGGTACCTGCCTGATGAACAGGAAGCTGAGACGCATTGGCGTTGGTAGCGTCATGGGCCGTGGAAAGGGCTACAACCTCCTTGGCAAGAGCAAGAAGAAGGGTCTTTTTGGAAAGAAGAACAAGGATGAAGGTATCAGGCTCATGGGGCGTGACGAGTTCGAGGTGGATGACCGGGATTATAGGGACACCCCTGACATGGAGGACCGTTGGAGCCGGTAAAGGGATGGCTGATTTTCTTTCGGATGAGGAAATAGCCGTTGGTCATTCCGTTGACCCTTGGCCCTGATTCCTCGGGACGGCGCAACAGTTGCTGGTAGGTACTTGATGTGTCAGATCCCAGTTTCGCTGTCACGAGGAAGCCCTTGAGGTGTTCACCATACACCTTGGATAAATTCCGCGGCGATGGATGATCCTCGAGCGGGTTCATCTCTATCTAAACAGCTAGCCTCCCATGATGAGGCAGTCCCTCAAAGGCAGCTGTACGCCTCACTGTGGGGAATTTTGGATAGCCCTGCCTATTAACGGATACGTTTGGCGACGAGTAATGAGAAGCGGCACGAATCACGCCGAAAGACAGGATCATGCCTTAAATCAGGTATGAGACCGCTAACGTTGGATAATGCGATATGTAATGCTTTGGGTATGAGTGGACATAGAGTTTAGGGGACATGAGACGGGGGAAGGCAAAGAATGACCTCGAGTCACGACGCAAACCTGTAAATACTTAATTTTGAAATATGACATCGAATATCCGATGAAGTCCACTGGCAACTTATGAGACATTGTCGATTCAGTGATCGTTCATACATAGGCCCGAAATGCTCTTGACCTATTCTATGGTCGTCTAAGGGAAGTCATCCGAGGGAAAATCAAAGAACATCACAAAAGGCCGTGTAGGTACTCCATGCAAAGTGTGTGCAACATGCTGAGAGCCTCCCTGTCTTACCGCGTTGCCTGGTTACTCCTTCCTATATACTCCGAATCCATAAGGTGACTGGCAGAGCCTCAATAGAAGAGTACATCTCCCAAGACGTGTCTCTCCTGAGCAACTGTCCACTAGCCCTTTGTCCCGCCAAGTCACTGATGGAAAATTGTAAGATGTTTTGTGTGCTTGAAACCGTCGACACGGGTAAAGGGTAACCACCCGCAAGTTACACCATGAGAAGGGAATGCCAGTGTCGAATCATGGCAGGCACTCGGTAGCAACACGACACGGCAATCGGCATACTTGTCCATCTCGATCTTTTACCTGAGAGTGTCACAGGCCATCCCGGCATCACGGTGAGCAACGAGCCGGCGTGGATGGAGTTCAGAACTGAAAATTGTTGGCTCGAATCACATCCAGCCCAGACCTCGAGTGCTGGCGTGCTTTGACATTCACCTAGTATCTATGCGGGTGATACCGAAAAGGCTTGTCGGGAAGAGTGACTCAGTCTCACCGACAATTCCAAATCATTAGAGTGAGGTGATGGTGACAGTACCCAGCAGATCGAGGACCAGTTCTTCCATTGCCCATCTCATCACAGTCCTCAACCCGCGCCTTCCATTTACGAATCGAATTATCGGATCACACCATGTCCACGTGAACCGGATTTAATACGCAAGGCGTTATCCATCAAGGTCGATACCCAAATTAGGAAAGTGCGACATACGCTCACTCGTGAGGCATGAGTGAGTTTTCAGCAAACGAAACTCACTCGAGGAAGCTGCGTCGGGCGAAATCCTGTCATCCGACCTCAACCGAAACAACCTTAACGCAGACTTTATCGTTTTCAGCTCTCAGGGACAGAAGAAGCGTTTCAAGTTACATACTTATGATCTCCATTCCTACCGTACCTATTGTCGATCTTATTCACCGTCCCATCATCCGATCCCTATGTGAATCAACTCGAACCCACCACCCGATATGGAGGGACCGAAAATTGAGGATGTCTTCCTGGAGGCGTTAGGAAATAAAGCCTCCCTCTCCGATCTCACCCTCCAACCTCTTCCTATATCAGCCTCACTCACCTTTGACGGCGAAGCCAGCAGCCCAGATTTGGGGACTACACTACTATTCAGGCAAAGAAGCCAGAATCGTGGAGGAACCGCAAAGAAGCACCACGCTCGACGACCATCACGCTCAGCATCCTTTGACCCCGTGACACCAACTTACGACGACGAAAACCCATACCCCCGGGCTGGACCATCAAGGGACCCATTTCCGCGCCTGAATTCTTCGACATCGTCACTTGGCCGTAGGAACTCCAGCCCCAGACTCCAAGTTACGCCGGTTGGAGAGCAAAGGTATCCGATGACGGAAAACATCAAGGCCAGACTCTCCGCAAGCCAGCATGGCTCCGAGGATGTGCAACGCCAAGTAGCGGATAGCACGCGGCGCACGTTTGAGCCCATGACATTCGATGAGAACCCGCCCGTAAACGGTGAGAGAGAGCCAACCATAGAGTATGTCACAGGCTTGCGTCTTGTCTTGCTCATGGCAGGCCTTATGCTCGGCATGCTGCTTTTATCGATTGACCGTACTGTTATATCGACGGGAGGTGATCCGGAACTGACGAGTGAGGTGAATGACCCGGCATCTAAGCTAACACCGTTCGAACAGGCCACGCCATATATCACAAAGCGATTTCATTCAACATCAGATATAGGTTGGTATGGCTCAGCATACATGCTCACATCGTGTGCTTTCCAGCCGGTCTTGGGACGCATTTTCATGCTGTATTCGGTCAAGTGGTCATATCTCACTGCCATGATTGTGTTCGAACTTGGCTCCCTCCTCTGCGGACTGGCACCAGACTCGACGACCCTGATTGTTGGGCGGGCTATTGCGGGTTTCGGCAGTGCTGGTATTCTCATCGGCAGCTTCATTATCGTGACGATGGCTGTTCCGCTGCAGAAGCGTCCCGTCTTCACGGCCATGGTCGGCTTGATGTAAGTGTCTGACCCTGACTGCCCTTGTTTCCGGACAAGGCCGCATATGCTGACCACATTTAGGTTCGGTGTCGGGGCCTCGGTCGGTCCTCTCCTAGGTGGTGTCTTTACGGACCTTGTGGTAAGTCTCCCTTAGACTCCTGCATAGAAGCTATTCTAATCATGTGAAAAGACGTGGAGATGGTGCTTTTATATCAACTTACCGCTTGGAGGCGTAACCATCATCTGCTTGATTCTGTTCTTCAACCCCAAGAAAGGCAATCGCAACACCCGAACTTTCCTGGACAGGTTTAAGGACCTGGACATTGTGGGCAATATCCTCATCCTAGGCGCTTTCATCATGCTCTTCCTGGCGCTTGAATATACGACTCGAGGCTTTTCCTGGAACCACCCACTCATCATTTGGCTTTTAGCCGGTTGTGGTATTACCACCATTATATTCATGGTTTGGCAATGGGCTAAAGGGGATGCGGCGTTGATTCCCCTTCGCATCATCACGCAGCGTACGGTGGCGGCATCATGCGGCACGGCCTTCATGATATACGCGATCCTGATCAACATGACCTTCTTCCTCCCGATCTGGTTCCAGGCCATCAAAAATGAGACTGCCATGCGCTCAGGCGTGCACATGGTCCCGTTCTTTGTAGCCCAGTCGGTTTTTTCACTGATCGCAGGAGGCATCGTGTCCAAAACTGGTTATGCAACCCCTCCAGCGGTAATCGGCTCCGCTATTGGCACCGTTGGCCTCGGATTACTGACCCTGTTGAAGCGCGACACAACAACAGCCCAATGGGTAGGCTATGAAGTTCTAACGAGCGCTGGCTTTGGCATGTCGATTCAGCAATGCTTCACAGCGATACAGACGGTACTTAGCGAAGAGGACGTGGCGTTGGGAACTGCGGCCGTATCCGCTGCTCAATCGCTTGGAGGCGCTATCTTCGTGTCGGCAGGGAACAGTGTCTTTCAGCACCAGCTGCTCAAGGCATCCGACGCCAACTTGCTCCCGGGAATCGACATCAAGCAGGTGATCGAGGCGGGTGCGACGGCGTTCCGTGACCTGATACCGGCGGAGCAACTGCCCGCCATGATTCAGGTTTACAACAAGGCGATCCAGACGGTGCTCATCGTCCCCATTCCGCTAGGAGTGCTCGCAACTCTTATTGCGTGCTTCATCGAGTTCAGATCGGTGAAGAAACCCATAAAGATTAACGAAGAGTCAGGCACAGGCAGCACTGAACTTTCCGACCAGAGGCCAGGTACGAGCGCATGAAGTCAGGAGGAGCATAAGGGATCCGGGTCCAGGCGCAAGAGATTTCGTGAGGGTGTTCATTTGCAGAATTTCGGAGGAATAAATAGGCTCAAAAGGAGCATCATATGGTTTAGAAGTAGGGGGTAGGTCGCCATAACTGCCCAAAATTCCAAGCAATATTCGAGAGGTCAGGTCAAGAATCTGTCTGGAGGAATTTATGTCACCTTGCGACCTGGAGTTAGCACCAAATGGAATCCAGCGGAATCTCGATTCAGGTATGTTCGGAACTGAGAATAAATTTCCCGCTATATTTTACGACGGTTTGTGGAAGACGACTGAAGTCGACAGTAACTGTTGTTGTGAAGGGTGTTTCCTGTTGTTAGAGCAAGAGTGGCAGGTTGAGTTGCAAGTGGTCCGTTCAGGGAAGAGCAAACAAACACAGCCGAGCTCCTTCAAGTGCATACCGTGAGTACTGTAATGAACAATGACTGGCAAGATTTTGGGGATTGCACCGGATCCGGAGCCCGAACAGCCGGCCGCGAGGTGCATATGTGATTGTTTAGTGCATAAAGCTTCCGAGTCTGAGATATATGCAGAATAAGAGGAGTCTACCACAACGCACTCTGGAGTCCTCAACCTGTCACAAGTTGGAGCTTGTATAAAGACATGTGGCATATCGATAAGCAGCATCGCTTTTCCATTCATCATATCTAAGGATCAAAGACCTCCCCTCTATTTGCTGCTTTCTTTCATTCCAGCTGCCTTTGTCGGATTCAAACAGCAGCCATCAACCACAAAGGCAAGCCGCTGCCGTTGCACTTGCAGATACGTTTCAGCGATACGTCAGTGTCTAAATGTTGATATGACTATCGTGTACTTGGAGGAAGCCTTTTGTTACCGCGGTTAGGTTCGGACTGCCTGTTTCGTCCATTGAGCGATCGCTGATTGACGGTCTCGGCGTGGCCCTTTTGTTGGTCCACTTTGTTTGGGTGTGAGAGAAGGCCGGCCAGTGGGGCCGTTCTTTCAAGCTCCACTAACATTTCTCCAACGACGCTGCTCACTTTGCGACTGTTCTACCTGCTCGTCATTATTTTTCCCGCTCTACCTCTTCATCCGCACCATCGTCCAGGACAAGCTCTCTCGTCCTTGCTAAGCCTTGGCTCAACATCTCTCTGACCTTGTAGCAGAGAGAGATTTACGCATACCCAATCGAAGCCGCCGACCACCCCACGCGAACGCTGTCGCTTGCGCATAATTACACACGGCCAGCCTAACGTCATCTCCCACTCACACCATGGATGACCGAGAACTCACCGCGCGCATCAAGGCGCTCTCCAAGGCTGTCACCAGCGAACCCCCTGCGACGGTCATCAAGCTTTTGGAGGAATTGAAAAGAGATGCAAAGCCGACCGAGGAACAGCTTCGCGTGAGTCTTGCTTCTTCCCCCCCCCCCAATTAGCGCAAGAGCGATCTAGGTGAGCGGTACTAGTTCTAACAACTTTGCCTGCCCTAGTCGACAAAAGCAGGTGTTACCGTGGGAAAGCTGCGAGCCAATCCCAACAAGGACATCGCCCGCATTGCCAGCGAGATCGTCAACAAGTGGAGGAAGCTCGTCGAAGCGGCGAAGGAGGCAAAGAAGAAGAGCCAGGCCGCCGCGGCCTCCGGTGCCAACTCCCCAGCACCCAAGGCATCCCCGGCGCCCGCATCGTCCGTGTACAACAAGCCCTACGATGGTGACGTCGAGAAGCGCCATTTCAAGACAGACAAGGTCGACATCAACCGAACCTCGAGCCAGACGCGCAACAACACCATCGGCGTTCTCTACAACGGCCTAGCCTACCGAAGAACCGAGTCGATTGAGGAAGTCGTCAAGCGTGCCGTCGAAGTCGAGAATGCCCTTTTCAAGGCTTGCAAGGGCGAGAACCAGGAGTACCGGAGCAAGGGCCGCACCCTCTTTACCAGTCTGAAGCGTAAGGACAACGCTGCGTTGGGACGACGAGTCATGTCGGGCGAGCTCCCGGTCGACCGCCTTGTCGTCTTGTCGGACAAGGAGTTGGCCTCGGAGGAGCAGCGTGCCAGGGATGAAGAGCTGGAGAAGGAGAACATGAAAAAGGCCCAGGTACCCATGGCGGAGAAGTCGATCAGTGATGCTCTGAAGTGCGGAAAGTGCGGACAGAGGAAGGTGTCGTACAGCCAGGCGCAAACACGGTCGGCTGATGAGCCTATGACGACCTTCTGCGAGTGCACAGTTTGCGGAAACCGCTGGAAGGTATGGTTGACACACATCCTTTCTTTGGCGGAAGTCAATTTCAATGCTAACAGTTGCATGTTTAGTTCTCTTAAATGGCGGGGCATAACAAGCTCCTTCATTTCGTTCTTTTTGGCATGGCTTGGGGCGCGGAGTGTGCGTCTTTTTTGTGGCTCCATATGTCGTTTTGACGGGGAAATCCGCCTGTTACACGGTTCGTTGGCTGATAATTCATGACTGGCTCACATTCACATTTGGAAGATCATTTGGCAGCAGTATGAGATTGAGGCGTCTGGAGAATATTCCTCCACCTAGAGAGCACAGTGAGAAGGGGGAAAATGGAAGCCAAAGTTACTCGGGGACGGAAGGCTCTGTACCTTCGGGAACTTCTTCAAACATTGGAGTATGGATCATCTAACTTTTTTTTTCTTTTTTTAATATACCCCAGCGAAGAGGTGAGCGATGAATAACTAGCTACTTCATGACTTGGGAAGAGGTAGATATTGGGACGGGCAACGACCTACTCAGGCCTCACACCACGCATTTGTAGTAATATAACCGTTAGAGGTCATATAGCCGATATGGCTCAACAAACCTTTCTCTGTGGACTTGTTGAGCTCTTGGATCAGATACGATCAGAACATGTCGCATGTTTAATAACAACAGCGGACTAAGCGAGCCTCACTCATCAGGCACAATATTTACGTTGTTCAGTCCGTCTCAATTCCTACCTCTTCAATTCCTCAAGCCCCAGCTCCGCAAAAAGATCGTCCGCCTGCGCCTGGGTATCATTTTCCAGCCCCATATCCCCAATCTGCTTCCAGAACTTGCTCAGATGTCTATTGCCCGAGTCGCACAACAGCGTCACCACCCGGCTACCCTTAGGTAGTTTCATGGCCGTTACCACCGCCGCCACGCAGTTAACAGCCGTACTGCTGCCGCAGAAAATGCCGTCATGCTCCACCAACCACCGGGCCATCCGGCAGGCCTGCTCATCCGTCACCCGCACGGCATCGTCAATCAGCACCCGCCCAGACTCAAAATTCTCCGTAATTCTGTTGATGCCGATACCCTCCACCATCGTGTCCACCTGCTGACGCCGGCGCGTACCCTCCCGCTCCGTCGACGAGTACATGACGCCGTGGCGGATCTTGTTGAACAGCCCGCTGCCCTGCGGGTCCGCCAACACCACGCGCGTCTCCCACAGGTTCTTCTCCTCCTTCAGGTACTTGGCCACGCCGGCGATGGTGCCGCCCGTGCCGGCGCCAGCCACGAACGCGTCCAGCTGTCCGCCCGTCTGGCGGTAGATTTCCGGTCCCGTGGTCTTGACATGTGCTTGGTAGTTGGCCGTGCTCTCGAACTGGTCAGCGAAAAACCCGACGCTGCCGTCCGCGTGCATCGCCTCGTGCTCGCGCGCCCGCCTGCGTGCTAGGTTGACAAAGTGATCGGGAGACGTGATGGGCGCCGGGTTGACCCGCTCCACCGTCGCGCCCAGGTGGTGCAGCAGCTGCGACTTCTCGATCGCCATGTCGTTCGGCATGCAGATGTGGCACTTGTACCCCTTTGCGCGCGCCAGCGTCGCCAGCGAGATGCCCGTGCTGCCCACGGTCCCTTCGTAAATGGTGTCGCCGCGCCCGGGCACAAGCAGCCCGCGCTCCTCGGCGTCCTGGATCATGTTGAGCGCCACCCGGTCTTTGGGGCTGCCGCCGGCGCCATTGAGGAGCTCGGCTTTGGCGAGGATGATGCAGCCTGTTGCCTCGGACAGGCTGCGGATCATGACTAGGGGGGTGTTGCCGATGCAGCCCTCGATGCCCTCCACCCAGTCGAAGCTGCTGTTGATGTTGCTTGTTACTTCCTCGTGGTCTTCTAGTCGCACTGGACCGAAGATGAGACTCTCGCGGTGTACCCGGTTGGCGGTGGGTACTACGACGCCGAAATCGTCATTGGATCGGCTTAGGTTGCGGTTCCTCCGCCGTTGGTACCGGTTCTCGAGTTCGGGGTAGCAGTCCTTGAAGCCAAGGGTGACGAGGATGCCCGCGGCGAAGGCGGCTGTGAGAGCTACCGTGCCGTAGACACGGGGATGGTCGCTTATTGACATGTCTTGACGGTTGTTTGGTGTGAAGAGAATATAGAGTTATCTCATAGTAGGTGGTGTCTCGTCATTGCCCGTTTGGTGTGAGTGGTGATCTAGTTAGACTTGCGCCGTTGGCGCTGTTGCCCAGAAAAAGAGTGTGGATGTTCAGTTCCTTGAGATGTAAAGGCACAGAAGCCGAAACTTATAAGAACAGAAAATATCAGAAATTGAAGTGAGAGAGTGTCTTGTTTGATGTGGTCGAGTTCTCCTCAAAAGTTTTGAGGTTTTTGCTGGGAAGTTGCTGTTGATGTCGTGCAATGATGGATCTTCAAAGCAAGGTGTGATCGATTCAGTCGCCCGTCTCCCACGGCAGGCAGTTAGAACCTTTGGCTCCGGTGACCGGCCTCGCCTCCGCTGAAGCCGGTCAGATCGGAAGCCATGAGGCCTGTAACAGATCGTGAATCGGCACTTCCCCGTTGCTGCGAGTCACTGGGTGGCAAGCGCCGTTGGGGGCAACGAACAGCGAGGGCCGGGGTCAGCTTCCAATGTGCCCCTGGCCTGGGCCACCACTGTTGTCCCGAGCGCAACTGTCAGCTAGAACCGAATCAGGAAGTGTGCTCGGGCCACCCCGCAAAAGCTCCAAGATCCGTTCCCTCCTCCACCATCAACCTCCACCTGTCGCCCCGTGTCCCCTCCACGAGTCCACCTCAACACAGTACCGACCAGGTATACGGTACCTTCCATTTCACTGGCACGGGGAGTTCAGTTGGAGCAGGTGGCAGAACGAACAGACGTCAGCGACCTCTGGGATACTGCCCGGGCTTCATTCTCTCGCCCACCAACAATCTGGACTCACCCAGCCAAGATGGACTCGCAACTCGTCAACCAGCTGTTCAGACAGCTCTTTCGCCATCATCCCGCATGTCAATCACAGAAACACCTCCGCCAGCTTGCGACCGTGACAGCCCACAATGGACATCGAGTACAGCAACACCACAGCCGACAGCAGCGACGACCATACTCGAGCCAGCGTCGTGGCGCGAGCTCTCCCGTGGGGGATGAGAGCCAGTGGCAGCAACGGACAAAGATCTTGAATCAGGACATGACGGAGGAGTACAAGAGAGCGCCAATGGTGACAGCGGCCGAGCTCTGGGGGAGGAAACAGAGGCCACGTCGGGTCAAGATGCTCCTAAGGGACTTTATCGAAGGTTGGTTGCCGGTCCAAGACAGCATGGCGCATTACCCGAGGGGTTGAGAAATCCACCTACCTAGCTACGACAGCACAAAGCCCAAGACCGAAAAGAAACAAAAGAGAGAAGCACGAGACATTGACATTCTGTTTTCCTTTCGCACAATGCTGCAGACAGCCTCTACAACCCCAACTACGGCTACTTCTCCAAGCAAGTCACCATCTTCACCTCCGGCGAGCCCTTCGACTTCCCCAACCTCCGCGACGAGACCGAGTTCCAGAACGTCCTTTCCCAGCGCTATGTCGAGTTCGAGGACAAGCTCGACGAGGTCGCTCCCTCGGACACGCGACAGCTCTGGTACACGCCGACGGAGCTCTTCCGCCCTTACTACGGCGAGGCCATCGCCCGCTACCTCGTGGCCAACTACAAGCTGACGACGTACCCGTACCACGACCTGATCATCTACGAGATGGGCGCCGGCCGCGGCACGCTCATGCTCAACATCCTCGACTACATCCGCGACATGGACCCGGACGTGTACGCGCGCACGCAGTACAAGGTCATTGAGATCAGCGACTCGCTGGCCAAAGTCCAAAACTCGACGCTGATGCGGTCGGCCGCCGGCCGCGGCCACCTCAACAAGGTGGAAATCATCAACCAGTCCATCTTCGACTGGACACAACCGGTCCCGTCCCCATGCTTCTTCCTGGCGTTCGAGGTCTTCGACAACTTCGCCCACGACGCCATCCGTTACGACCTGGCGACCGAGACGCCCATGCAGGCCGTCGTGCTGATCAGCGAATCCAACGACTTCTTCGAGTTCTACAGCCCCGTGCTGGATCCCGTGGCCGCGCGTTACTTCCGGGTGCGGGACGCGGCCACTGGCGGGCGGTATAAGGTGCCGTACCCGACCACGAAGCTGGGCAAGTGGGTTTCTTCCATCAAGCCGTTCAGCAGCACGATGAGCGAGCCCGAGTACATCCCGACGCGGCTGATGCAGTTCTTCGACGTGCTGAGCAAGTACTTCCCTGCGCATCGGCTGCTGACGAGTGACTTCCACTCGCTGCCTGATGCCGTGCCGGGGGTGAATGCGCCGATTGTTCAGACGAGGTATCAACGGCGGCCGGTGCCGGTTACTACGCCCTTGGTGAGTTTTATGGTCTACTTTCAGTGTATTCTCTCGTACTATACTAACCAGAGCAATTTCCCGTTTACTAAAGGTCCATCAAGGCTACTTCGACATTATGTTCCCCACAGACTTCCGCGTGTCTGAACTCGTCTACCAGGCCATCACCGGCAAGTTGTCCCGGGTCATGTCTCATGAGGAGTTCATGCGCAGCTGGGCCTACCTGGAAGAGACGGAGACGCAAAGCGGCGAGAACCCGCTGCTTAAGTGGTATAAAAATGCCAGTGTTATGTATACTGTATAAAACTAAGTGGATCAGATTCAGAAGACATCTTATTATCTATGTATGAAGAAAGTGGGAAAGCAGGCCCTTGTACATTGATTGTTTACTATTTGTATTAATTGACAGTTGTAAAGTTAGAGAACTTGCATTCTTTTGCACATATTCGTATCCCGATTATATGGATATCTCCCTACCTTGCCCAAATAAGGATATGACTCTTAAAGAACGTGCTGTGTTTGTGATTTTCTGGAAGTCCGTGTCATGAAGATAAGGATGACCTGCACTTGCAAATGACTTTGTCTACTTTTTTTTTTTTGTTTCCTGTATTTGCTTGCTCGATCGCCCATTCTAGATTGCTAAGTAAGAGATATATACACAACTTGGTTTTCAAACACAAAGCCAAGTAGAATGACATACTCTTTTCTGGATATCAACGAAACGGGGAAACGACACAAGCCAACATCACTTGCACATGGCTTTTTTTTCTTTTTTTCTTTTTTTTTTTCTTATATGCCAAGATCCTTGAGCTTCTCAGAGAGCCACTCCTCGGCCTTCTTGACGGCCTCCTCGAGCTTCTCGGGCTCGGCACCAGCACCCTGGCGACTGGGCTCCTTGCCACCGGTCTTGCCGCCGATGACGGCGCTGACGGCCGAAGTCCACTGCTCGGCGGTGACACCCTTGGAAGAGAGGGCCTGTAGAGTTGAAATGGTTAGCATCGTGTAAGATAGAATGATTGTATGTAGTGAGGGGTGATCAGTGAGAACTTACAGTGCCGACATAAACACCGTGCATGACTTGGTCGTCCTTGCTACCAGCAAAGACGTAGACGGACCTCTCCTTGTCCTTGGTCTTGTAGTAGGTGATGACGTCCGAGATAGCCTTGGCGTTGGCGGAGATGGGAAGATGGCCGACGAACACCTTGGACTCCTTGTTCTCGTCCTTCTGGAAATGGCTGGCGACGGTGTCGAGGGCGGTCTTGCTCTCGGCCTTCTGGCGCTTCTTCTGCTCGTCGACGACCTCCTTCTGGATCTTGGTAAAGCGGGTGCGGAGCTCCTCCTTGGTGAGGACGGAGATGGTGAGACCGTCAAGCTCGACGGCGGCGGCCTTGATCTCGGCAGCCTTCTGGGGGCCGTAGGCAAGGGCGTTGATGTGCTCGAGCTTCTCGCTGAAGACCTGGGCCTCGCGCTGGGCCTGGTGGGCACCCTCGCCGGTGTAGGCGACGATGCGGCGGATGCCCTTGGCGATACCGCTCTCCTCGACGACGATCAGGTCCTTGATCAGACCGGTGTTCTCGACGTGAGTGCCGCCGCAGAACTCGACGCTGATCTTGCGCCACTCGGGGTTCTTGGGATTCTTGAGCAGCTCGTCGACCTCCATGCCGATGGAGACGACGCGGACGGGGTTGGGGTAGGTCTCGCCGAAGACGGCGCGGACACCCTCGATCTCGCGAGCAAGGTCGAGATCGACATCCTTGGAGTAGGCCTTGAGGTTCTGGCGGATGTAGTGGTTGGACAGATCCTCAATCTTCTTAATGTCCTCCAGAGAAATAGCAGCCTTGTGGCTGAAATCGAAACGGAGCTTGTCCTGGTCGACCAGCGAACCCTTCTGGTTGATCTCGTCACCAAGAACCTCACGCAGAGAGTGGTTCAGGATGTGAGTACCAGTGTGGTTGTTGCGGATAGGCTGACGGCGGAGTTCGTCGTACTCGCAAACAACCTCATCACCCTCGGTAAGCTCGCCGTACTCGAGGAAACCGTTGTGGACAATGTAACCACCATACTCCTGAACGTCAAGGACCTTGAACTCGGCAACGCCATCGATAATGATGCGGCCGGTATCAGCAACCTGACCACCGGACTCGGCGTAGAAGTTGGTGTTGTCGAGCAGGAGACCAAGAGGGGTCTTGGCAGGAAGATCCTTGCTGGACTTGAGGAACTCCTTGCCGTTAAAGATCAGCTGGACCTTGCCCTTGGCATCACCCTTAAGGAACTTGGCATCTGAGTTGGGGCGAGGGATGTTAAGAGCAGTCTCGAGCTCAGCGATCTGGTGAACGTTGAGCTTGGCGAACTCCTGGACAGCCTCCTTGACGGCCTTAGAAGCCTCCCTGGCCTTCTCGCGGGCCTCGTTGACCTCAGCCTCATCAATGGTAAGGCCACGCTCCTCAGCCATGAGCTTGGTAAGATCCTCGGGGAAACCGAATGTGTCGTAAAGCCTCCAGACATCGGCACCGGAAAGCTTCTTCTCACCGCTCTTGATGGCAAGAGCAGCGTACTTCTCGAACTGCTTCTCACCGCGGTCAAGGGTGACAGCGAAAGCAACCTCCTCCTCGTCAAGGATCTCCTTGATGTCGGTCTGCTTCTTCACAAGCTCAGGGAACTGCTCGCCCATCTGCTCCACCAAGGCGGGGAGAATCCTGGAGAAGAAAGTACCAATCTCAGCGTTGAAGTACTTCCTGGCATAGCGGACACCTCTGCGGAGGACACGGCGAACGACGTAGCCGCGTCCGACGTTGTTGGGGGCAGCGCCGTCGGCAATGGCGAAAGAAAGAAGACGGATATGGTCGGCAATAACACGATAGGCGGTATCGATACCATCGACGTCGTCCTTGCCATACTTGTCGGTGTATTCCCTGGCACCGGTAACTTCCTGGATCTTGGTGAAAAGAGGAGTGAAGATATCGGTGGCGTAGTTGGAGGTCTTGTCCTGGAGGGCAGATACCAGTCTCTCGAAGCCCATACCGGTATCGATGTGCTTCGCAGGGAGAGACTTGAGAGACTTGTCGGCCTGTCTGTCGAACTGGATGAAGACAATGTTCCAGACTTCAACCACCAAGGGGTCGTCCATGTTGACGAGGTGGGCGGCATTCCGGCCGCCTCCGACCTTGTCGTAGTGGATTTCGCTGCAAGGACCACAAGGGCCCTGGTCACCCATCTCCCAGAAGTTGTCCTTCATGTTACCGGGAATAATGTGGTCCTCGGGAACACCAACCTCAAGCCAGAGGTTCTTGGCCTCAAGATCCGGCTCGAGACCAAGGTCTGGGCTACCCTCAAAGTATGTGACATAAAGTCTCTGAGGGTCCAGCCCGTAGACCTTTGTCAGGAGCTCCCAAGACCACGCAATGGCCTCCTTCTTGAAATAATCGCCGAAAGACCAGTTGCCCAACATCTCAAAGAAAGTCTACCGACATGTGTTAGTCCCATGGATTCGTTTTATATAGATCGCATCGGTACGTACGTGGTGGTAGCTGTCCTTGCCGACATCGTCGAGATCCTGTTCAGGGTTATGTTAGCAATTGCTCTTGGTAGGTCAAGGGTTAGAGGAGGGAGCTGGGACTCACATTGTGTTTGCCACCCGCGCGAATGCACTGTCGCAAAGGGTCAGTAAAGGGTTCTCAACAACCATATCGCAGCAGACGACGAGATATCACCTTTTGTGTGTCAACCGCACGCTTCAGCTGGGCCATATCCTCCGTCTTGCCAATGGTGCCCAGGAAGATGGGCTTGAACTGGTTCATGCCCGCATTCGTGAAGAGCAATGTGGGGTCATTGTGAGGGACGACCGACGACGAGGGGACTGCGCACGGGAGGCGAAAATGGTCAGCGCATTGGAAATAAAGGTAACATATTGAACGGTAGTATATAGGGACGGCAATGAAAGCATCGCGGCGTGTCTCAGCCCATTGTTGCGGCGGGCGCATGCAGCTGACGCATGTGAGAATGCCCTCTTTCTCTTTCTGTTTTTTTCCGCCGCGACGGACAGGGCAGGGCAGGAAAGGGCAGGGGAGGGGATGAGGGGCAGCCAGCGATCATGTGGCGGAGGGATGTTTGCATACCAACATTGTGACCCCGCTCTGCAAAAAAGTCCAAGAAGGTCTTGCGGACCTGGACACCAGTCCACTGAGAATCGGAAGCCATGGCGGGCAGTGTTGAAGACTGAAAAAGTGACGACGAAGAAGAAGAAAAGAGCCGAGAAGAGGAAGACGCGGATCCGGTCGAAACGCGCTCAAGGGCCGGGAAAGTGGAGGAGTTCGCGGTAGTGAGCGTGGTGCGTGTGCGTGTGCGGGTAGTGGTTGCGGTCGGGGTTGTCGGGGTGCAGGTGGTGAGCGGCTTGGTGGACTTGCAGGACGTGGTGACTGCTCGAAGATTCTCGAGCGAGGAGGGCGGGATCGGCCTAGTAATAGTCCTGCCGCGATACTTGTGGAAGGTTCGCAAGCAATGACTCAAGCCCTTAAAAGCTGGGGGCAGTCTCGTGCCACTGCAGCTCCTGCTCCCGCTGGTTCCAGGCCCATACGCAGAGGACCAGCGCAACCACAATCCCGAACTGTTTGTCACAAGGCTCTTCATTCTTTAGTTCCGTCTGAGTGTCTCCCACCAAAAGTCGACCAGCGAAACCCAAGAGCCTAGTAGCAGCACTAGTAGCTAAATAAAACACCACCGTTATCGCGGCAACAGATCTGACAATCTAGAACCTACCGCTTACCTCGGGCTGGACCGGCTGCTATCTCTCGCCAACCCAATCTCAATCAGGAAGCTCAACGCAAAGTGATTGGAGCAAATCACCCAGATCTCTATCAACTCCCCTGCAGCTAGCTGCGGTACTGGTCGTGCGGAGGAGAGAGACGGAAGTTCCAAAAGTCAGCTGCGGTCTGGAGGAGGAGAAGATCTGAAACTGAAGGTCCCTGAAAAAGAGGAAGAGGAGGATCGAAGGGGAGAATTGGCAGCGGGGAGAAAATGATGCTGACCCATTTCCAATCTGGACCACTACCACACTTGGTTGCGCCCACCTCGCCCACCACCGCCAGCACCATGGAGATGCCTGGATATGGATACGGCATGATGGACCAACAACAACAACAACAACAACAACAACAACTCAACTATCACAACAACAACATCAACTCCAACCAATTCATTCGGCAACAATATGTTGCACCTCAACCAGCATCATGCTCGCGCAAGCGCAAAGCCGATTCACAGCCTGAAAACGAGCGCCTTTCCAAGCGCATGAGCTTGTTGAATCTGGGTATGTTCCGCCACCGCCACCGCCACCGCTCGTCTCTTCCCTTATCTCCTATCATAATCAGTGACATCATGTCTTCCATTCCACCGCTCAATCACTAACACGGCTCAACCCACAACAGAACACGGCGGCCACAAGTTATACGTCCCCGTCGAGAACCCACAAGCGCAAAACTCCTTCTCATCTTCATTTCCATCTATCACACCTGCCTCCACATCGCCACCATCATCTTTGTCGTCCCAGACCAATCAACACCCTACCGCCGCCGCCGCCGCCGTAGGTCAAGATGACACCGAATTCATGCAACTCGACAACACCAAGCACAAAGTGTACATCTACAACATCGAAGACGAGCTCTCCTCCGAGAGCGAAGCCGAGCAAGATGGCGGCAAGCTGATCTTCCTCCCGGACATCGAGAATCACCTGCGGCAGAACCGCATCCCGGCCCAGGTGCTCAATGTCCAGCCATCATCCGTGGACCCGGATATCCTGAACAAGCAGCTGGTGCTCTACAGCGTGCCGGCGTCCATCACGGTCCCTGAGGAGCAGGATAGCGTGCGCAAAGCCATCTTGGAGGCGCGCGCCCGGATTCGTGAGAAGCATTTGATGGAGAGTCAACAGCTGCAACAGCAGCAAATGCAACAGCAAGTCAACAATGGGTTGACGGATACGGTGCAGATTATTCATCCCGGGTCACTACCGCAGTTTGGTACTGGTGCTGCTGCTGGTGATGAGGTTGACGACGATGCTATGGAGCTTGACTAGACTAGACTGTACAGAAGTCTGGTCTTAGCACATTCGATCATATCAAAGCAGGGCAGCGCAACAGCAGTTTATTCAGGTTTCGTCTGGCGTTTGGAAACGGAATTGGTACACACAAAGGGATGGGCATGGCAACAAAGGCCCTATGAAACGGATATACGGGGAACAAAACAACAGCGAGGTGTTATGGCGTTTGCGTTTTTTTCAAAGGCATGAGGTTCAAACACGCATGATGACACCTCGAAATTGGGAAACATGGCCTGGATTTGTAAGTTAACTTTGAGCTTTATCAATATCATCTATCAATACTTCTTCCATCTCGGCTGAACTCAAGTGATTGTGATTACCACGGTCCTTAAGGTTGTTCCTTCATTCTGGTATAATCAATGCAGAATAAACATATGAAAGTTAGACGATGCTATACCTGCCCATCCATCCAACCATCCAACCATCCCAGCCGATTCAAACGCCAAAATTCCAAGCGACCCCAAATCAACGAAGCCTTCCTACCCAGAAGAAAAGTCTATCCAATCACTCAATCACGAAAAGGATTCGTCCCACCCGTTCCCTGCTGCCTTATCGGCGCCTGTGCCTGTGCCTGTGCTTGTACCGACGGTGGTGGTCCAGGCGGCGCTTCATATTGCTCCTCGCCGTCGCCGCCATTTCCGGAGGTTGGCGGCACTGTTGTTGACATCGGCGGTAGCACTGGCGCCTGTTGCATAGGATCAACCTTCGTCGCTCCATCCGGCGGCTGCACCATAGCCATGGTCATGGCCGGAGGAGGTCCCGGGTACATCGGGGGACGAGGAGCGTCGGGGTCATAGACTGGTGGGGGAACTGGGTGCATTCCGTAGTTTCCGTAGGGCTGTTGTTGTTGGCTTCCGGCTCTGGTAAGAACAGGAGGGTTGCCGTAAGGTTGGAAGGTTGTTTGGGGATAGGGGTAGCGAGGGTCTACGCGGGCGAGATCATGGCGGGCGACGAGCCACTTTTTGGAGTGTGTCAGTCTGTGTGGTCTTGGAATGGAATGGAATGAATTGGATAGGGTATAAGAGGGGGTAGATGAAGGAGAACGAAGGGGGATGAGGTATGGGAAACAAGAGAAGAGAAGAGAATAACAGAAGGATTGCTTACCCTGTGATAAGCCATGGGTGGTTGACCCTTGGTCATCCGCCTTTTGGCGTGTAGATAGCCTAGTATGAGGTAGAGCCCGAAGAAGGTACTTAGGCCGAGGAAGAGAGACCATTTGACGATGACGCCCGTCTGATGTTTAATAATGATGGGGTTAGCAAAGGAACTGGCTGAATGTAACTGATAGTCTGTCTCTGTCTCCATGGGGGTTGGAGGAGTGAGTGACCGAGTGGACTGAGGAGGGACAACTTACTCTTGTGTACCAAAAGGGGACATAACAACTATCCGGGTCGATGAAGCCATCTGCCCCTCGAGTACAGTTGCTATGCTCTCTAATCTCCCGTGAGACTATCCTCGATAATAAGAGAGTGGGTTTGACTATCGACTCGGACGCCGCCATGATTTTCTTAGTCCCAAGCTAGCAGAATGTGATAACGAGTGTGACAATCAGCAACACTCTAACAAGGGATATGTAGGCAACACTAATGTCCAGGTAGAGAAGTCCGAAGTCCCAATGTGTAGTAATGAATAAACGGATCAAGACTCTAATAATAAGCCGAATATGAGTTGTCAAGAATGTCGGCGGAGTCTGAGGAAGGATATGACAAGATGAATAATGGGGTTTAGAAGGGAAATTAGTGATATTAACAAGAGCCAGACACAGAAAGAGAAAACAAAGGAACAGGCTAAGAGGAAGTGATCAGGAACCAGCACTCTTTAGAACCTTCCTCCTGCCGCCCAGCAGCATGGGATCTCCCGTAGTAGTAGCGGTCTCTCCAGACAGGAGGGAAGGAAGAGTGGAATGCCGGGTTGGTGCCACGAGCGATGAGACAGAAGAAGTAGAGGACCCAGACACACGTACCTACTCCTGTGAGTGACGGCGACTACAACCTAGGCGAGAGAAACGGAGAGAGGAAGACGGAACACAACTGCCAAGGCTTGGGACCGAGAGCAGATCACTCCGTCAAGAAGACAGACCTAGAGAGACCTGCCTGCTTTCACTCCATTCCCAGAGATCTTGTGATACGTGCTCGGTCGTGAAACGGCACTTGTCTAACTCGCAGGCAGGGCAAGCGCAAATCACGGCACACGTCTGAATGGAAGATTCCGTGGTTTACCCTAGGGAGACCGACCATGTGGGCGTCCGACAGTGGTTCACCATATTGTCTCTATCTATTCCTTCCCAGGGGAGACCAGGATTGGTACGTCAGCCGAAGAAAGGACAGAGAGGCGGGAGTCAACGTAAGGGGGGAGTCATGTATGTAAGAGAAAGGATGAGATCTGGAACCAGGGGCTTCTCTTGTCATTGCAATGCGTGGTCGTGGTCCATCCCCAGATCGCGCTTACTTGACTTGCATACAAATCGGCCGCTACTGTAGCAACCCGAGGACCCGGGGGAGGTCCACTGCGAGTCTGCGAGCCACAAACTGCAGCGAATGTGCAAGCTGGCATGATCCCAGTTCGAATGTAGCAAAGGCTACGAGACGGCAGTGGCGCCCGGGCGGTTGCTCCTTTGTACGGCAGGTTTCATCAGACCTGAGGTCGTACCCCTATCTGAGTTTCAGTTGTTTGCCGAGGCCGGAACCCCTGAAGAGTTGCACAGGCCATGTCACTACCTTCACCGGTAGTGTCGGCGGCAGCGGTTAGGCCATCCTTTCCTGTCCCTCCGCCTCGGGCACCGTAGACTGGCCGTGGTAAATCCTGTGGCTGGAATGAAAGAAACACCACAGAAGCGCCTGGTAACTCGAACTTGATTCAATCCGGGGGAAACGGGTAAGGTTGCCGTCAGAGACCACACTAGAACTGGGAACCCGTGACAACTAACCACCAAGCTTGAAGCCTGTGATGGATGCTAACAAGGACCGCTGCAGGGACAGAGGTTCAGACATGTCCTAAATAACTGCCCTTGTGTGCATTGCCTGCCGCGGATATCGAATGTCTCGCAAAGATCATGTACCTACTCGATAAATCAGGTCTCGCCCGCATGGAGAGTGTCCTGTATGTGTGGCGTACAAAGACACACTTATGGCCTCCTGACTGTCGGATAGAGAGATATTAATCTCGGAGCTGTGACACGTTAGGTGTCTTGGAACGGTAATTCCTCGCGATGACTTGGCCTTCTGAGATGAGGCAGGTGGCCTTCATCCTGGCGCAAGAGAGAAACCGTTGGTCTGATCCGTCAAGTGATCGTTCCAGACTGTGGGGGGCCAGATGGTACCTCCTGGGTTCCCTTTTCTTCTTCTTTTCTTTTCTGTCTCTTTCCCTTGATAAGAGTTCCAGGCCTCTAATCCAGCCACTTGTCTTCGTTCGGATCGTACCCCAAGACGTCAGGCTCAATGTTGAGGCTTTGCAGCATCATGAGCATGGTAAATCCCTAGAAGCAACATGTGCGTCAAGTTAGCCCCTTTTTTTCTGTCAGTGACACTCACCTTTCCCACAGTAACCTTACCGAGTCCTCGCAATCGTCTTCCGCACTTCCCTCACCATCATCATTGTTTCCAGCTCCCTGTGAAAATCGCCCGTCGTCATCATCACCTTCATCATCGCTGACATCGGAGTCTTCAATCTCCCGCTCATCATCATCACCATCTCCCTTTCTCTTCTTCCCCTTCTGCCCGTCATCATCCCAAGCAGAATGGAACCCCTCCCTCTGCCTCCTCCTCGTCTCCCTCCACACCTTGGCCCCGCCCATATCCGCCACCCTCCCCTTGATAAGCTCAAACAGTTCCTCTGCCGCCTGTCTGCTCGCGAGCTTCCATTTCTGTACTAGCTCTTTTAACTCCGCGTCAATGACCGTTGCGTCCTGCCGTCGTAGCTCCTTGCTCTCCTCAACAGCAGCCTCCCGTGACGCCATCTCAACACGCTTCGCCTGCCTGATGAGATCCAACTGATTTTGCATAGCGACCAAATGAACCTTTGCCTCCCTGCGACACTTTTGCAGTCCGGCTAAGATGTCGTCGTTGCCATCTGGACCAGCTTCACTAACAACTGCCCCCTTTGCGAGGTGGCTTAGACCAACGGAAGGACGCGTAGGAGTGATACTAGAGACAAAAGTAGACCCTGACCCGATGCTGCTTCGCGTCCGATTAATACCAGACCTGGTAGCTCGAGGCTCTTGCCCCTGCTCTTGCTTGTTGCTCAAATCCAGAATGGGTGGTTTCGCGTTCCGTCGTGGACTCGTACTGGGGCCAGCGGCGCTGGGACCACTATAGTGAAGACTGCTCTTTGACGCTTTTCTCGCTGCTGGCGTCGGTACCGAGGGGAAACTTGTTTCTTCGTCGTCTTCTTCCTCCCCTTCTGCCCTGGCATCGACGACGCCGCCACCACCACCACCCACCGCCGCTCGTGATTCTGTCGTTTTCCCCTGCTTCGTCGCCGTGTAATTTGTTGGCTTGTTACCAGATGGTGTGCGGTTGATCACGGGAGATCGAAACGGCCTCCGCAGTGTAGCGTTTGCCAGCTCGACGCGGCGGCGCTTGGCTGCTGGCCCTGGTGTTGTGTGAGATGACATTGTCTTAGGTAAGAGGGAGGTTGGTGGATGAGGGGTTGCGCGCCGGTTGGGGTGTGAAGGAATTGGTCTTCATGGGGGTTAGAACTAGTATTGGATTGCGTGCGGCTCATTGTTGCGCTCTTCGAGGTTAAAGGGTGACGTCGCGGTCGAGTCCGATAAAAAATGATAAATTCTGGTGGAAACTGTGAGGTGAAGAAAACCGCAATGCAAACGGAGACTGAAAACGGGCGACTCCGCGGGTGCTGCCCGCGGGTCCTGTAGTTGCCTTGATTACGGGGGGTTGTAAACACTGTGTTAGCGTGTAATACCTGCTGTAGCAGTTCCCCATACCGGGCCGCTGCATCGAGGTCTGCAGAGGAAGGCTCACGATCACTCAAACCAAGCAATCCTACCCATTGAACCATGATCAAAGTCCATTCAAACTAAGAAAGAGAGCCGGATTTTGATTCTGTTGATCGACTCCCAGCATCATTTGTTTGTTTGGTTGGCCACGAAATGTCTGTGTTAAATATAAGTGCTTGGCCTAAAAGACGTGTTAGTGGGCTCGTTGGGTAACTCGCACTAATAGCAACATCGGCCTCTGATTCACGAACGGTGTTTGTATGACTACTCTCAACCATGACCATTCTAACGTCTGTTATTGTATACAGTGTATGTATTTCATATCCCCATACGCCATCGCTCAGTAATAGCTCAAGGGAATACCGCTTGTGGTAAAGACTAAAGACGCAGAGAAAAGGTGAGATAAAAAGTTGCAAAGCCATGCCAGCCAGTTGCTCAGTGGCCCACGCCACCAACAGCCCATTGCCCAAAGCCTGGAGCGCCAGGTTGAGGGAAGAAACCCCCATTTCCTGCCTGTTGTTGCTGTTGGCCATTAGCAAACGCTCCGGCAGCTACTCTAACGCCTTGGCCTTGCTGTTCTTGCTGTTGGCGCCTAGCCTCATCTTCCTGCTGCCGCCGGGCTGCTTGCTGTCGCTGTTGGCGGTACAGCACCAAGAAGACAAGAGCTGCAGCGAGACCCATGATCACCAACGTCTCCAGGATGTCCCCTTCCTCAAAGACACCCAAATCGGAATCGGCACCAGGCATCGCATCCTCATAGCCATCATACATATCATCTCCGTAATAGCCCATCTCGTCCTGTAAGAAGTTATTGATCCATTCACTGAGCGACCATTCTTTTTTCTCGGCTGCTGATGGTTAGCTGGGTTTCTTTGATATGTAATTGGTCAGGGGATGATACTCACTTGGCTCGTCTTGGATAGAGTTGATCCGACCGTTGGTGAAAGTATTCCAGGCGCTTCTCACCCGCAGCTTCAACAAACTGAGAGAGACGGGGAGATACGCCTCGTCGTTTGTTTCCAGAGCAGTGTCGTAATACCGCTTAGCAAGATGATAGTCTTGAGTTAAGCCAATGCCATTTTCATGCATCCAGCCCAAGTTCCACAACGCCTGCGCGCTCTGATAATGTTCTGAAGCGGCAGTATAGCACTGAACGGCCTTATCGACATCAGCATCTGTTCCTATCCCGCTGAGGTAATAGTCGCCCATCTTGACAGTAGCGTCAATATTTCCCTGCCTTGACGACCGGGTCCAGTAGATGAGTGCGAGCGTCGGGTTTTGAAGAAGTGCCGGCTTCTGGGCCTTGGGGTACAACCACTGCGGGATAGTCAAATAGGACTTCTGAGGGTCGAGTATGTACGCAACGTTGTTCTGAGCGGTTTCGTATCCTTGTTCTGCCGCATGCAGGTATTCGAGGAATGCCAACTCAATCTCACCCGCTTCGTAGGCCAAATTAGCCTCAGCCCAAGACGAGACAAACGGCTCTACCTTCTCAGCGACCGCTTTGTAGTAATTAAGCGCAACCTCGCATTGTCTTTCGCGGCCAAGACCGAAATAGGTCATCTCTCCGATATAGTAATATGCCTCCATATTGTAGTACTTCGCCGCCAGGTCCAGGTGATGGTTTGCTGCGTAGATATCCTCATCGGACTGACCTTGATCGAGGTACAGCGCAGCGAGCTGCACATGAGAGGGCGGATATACAGTCTCGGCTGCCGCATTGAAGTACTTGAGCGCCAGGTCGAGGTTTTGTTCCACGCCGTAACCGTTCAGATACATCAGTCCAAGTCCATGGCGAGACTGTTGGTCAGCTTGCTCATTGCCGCGCCTAAACCAGAACTCAGCGAGCCTGAAGCTCTGTTCAACACCCTCTCCTCGCAGATACATGCGCCCAATATAGCCAGCTGCTCTGCAACTAATAGTGTGAAAACTGGGCGTCTTGTTTTCGAAAACCTGTCCTTTCTTATTCCAGGTTTTACCGGCCACCTTGAGGAAGTATTCCCTAGCCTTGGCGTAGTCACGCGGGAGATTTCTCTGGCCGTCGTAAAATATACGACCCAGGTTAAAAGTCGCCTTGACATCGCCCTTCTGAGACATCAGGTCAAGGTACTCGAGAATATCCTCGATGGAAGCCTGTGCGTCGGAGGCGGGGTTTTTGTGAGGTGCGTTCTGACCCGAACTGGACACACTCGCTCCTGCACCATATATACCTCCAAGCTCGTCGGCGATACGGTGAGATTCCGATATCCAGCTCATGCCACCGGGGGGTCCTGACCGGTACCACGCAATTGCTTTATCGGCGACCCTTTTGTAGTATTTCACCGCCGTCTCGCAGTTCTTCGTGGTTCCGATCCCTGCATAGTGACGATGTGCCACAGCCATCTCGGCTCTCGTATGGCCCTGGTTGGCAGCAAAGGTGTAATAAAGCAGAGCTCTGGCCTGGTCCGGCTCCACGGCGCCTCCCACTCCTGTAGAATACATCACTCCCATCATGTACATTGCCGAACTGTTGCCATTGAGCAAAGCGAGCTTTTGGTAGTAATCGAAGGCCGTCTTGAAATTCCTGGGATGGGAGAAGTTGCCGTAGAAGTTCATGTCGCCCAGGATATAGAGCGCATCGGAGTTGTTTTTCTGTGCGGACTCCTCGAGGAGCCTGGTCGCATGGAGGAGCGGGCCACTGACGGCATCGTTGGAGGAAGCGGGCGAGGGAGCAGTAAGTCGGATGGCCGGTAATGCTTTGGTAGTGAGATGTAGAACGGTTCTCAAAATGCCGGGGTTCTTTCGTATCTTATGATGCAACGGTTGGTGTAGCTTTCGTAACTCGACCAGAGCGGTGTCGACGAGATCAGCACCTGATTATCTGTCAGCAAGTTGTTCTTCCAGCCCTGAGCTTTCGTCTTTGTTCAAGTGGGCATACCTGGTTGAACGTGCTGTGCGGCAGGGAGCTCGGCGGGGAGTGTATTGCCTGTTGCTCCATTCGATTTATCTCCGGAAAGTACATGTTGTTGATTGTCCGGCGCGTTCGCGTGGGAGAACACAACGACCTGCAATAGCACTGGGGGACAATGATGTCAGTGTCTGGCGCTCCAGGAGAGCAGAGTGGCCTGGGGTTCGAAAGCATACGGGATATGTACAGGAGAAAGCGCCTCATGGTTGTCGACTCTTTGGAAAAGTAGTAGAGGCAAACCCAAAGGCAAGAATCATGCCATTATCAGACTCGTGATGTATAAGCAACAGATTGTCAGCAATAACGTTGTTTGCAGTCCGTGGTTGTCCGTTGCAGTGGGATCCCCCCCAAAAAAAAAAAAAAAGGAACAGATGTTGAAAGTATGCGTGGTTAAGCCAACTGAACACAAGCACTAGGTCTTTTTAGAGGTCAAGGTAAATAACGTCAACAAATCGTGGGGTAGTCTCTACCAGTAGCTACACCCATAGCGTAGTGTGTAGAGTAGTGTAGCGTCCACGGCAGTCTGCTTTCATGATACCAGCTGTCCAGATTGAATTTGAGAGCTTCGACTTCCCATTTCGTAATCGTTCTAGAGCTCGACAGGGGTCCGCGCTCCTACCCGCAGAGCTCAAACCTCAACGGCCGTGCACGTCCCGTCAGTTGTGGCGTACCTGCTTGGGATTGGTCAGTCAGCAGCTGGCGGACAGCTGCCACGGCTTGCGATCCGAAGTGCGCTTATTGAAGAAGTTATCATTTCAATATTCAACTGCCAACCTCAAACACAAGAGCAAAAACAATAAATCCTCGAATAACTTTTAGTTGTGACCAGTGGATGATAGCGGGATCTGTTTGGGGAGTCGGATTGCTTACTTTTCATCTGATGTGAGTAGCGTGGACCGGTAGACACTAGGACCGTTCAAGACCGAAACATCAAGACTAAAGACTTCGTACAGCTTAAGTCGACTTACACAGATTTGAGAAGTCTCTCACAAATCTTTTGCGAACGATTGCACCAGAACAAATCATTCAACCCCCGGAAAATTAGCCAGTCAAGATGTATGCCCTATCTTGCACCGACGGGTTCAAATATCCCGGTTCCGAACCAACCTACATCACAGACATCATCCCCGTCTCTGCCGGACTAGCAGCCGTTGGCTCCGACGAAAGCCTCTCCATCTTCAACCCTCTGCACCTCAACCAGGGACCTCTCAAGAAAGTCCAAACCAACCATGGGAACATCAGCTGCGCAGAAGCATTCAGCGTCGGAAACTCGGTCGTTGCCACAGCAGGCGAGAACGGGACGGTTTCGCTCTGGGATCTGAGAACCGATGCGGCCAACACAGCAGTGTTGCAAATAGGGACACCAGGCGAAGGTCCCGGTTTGCTCTCACTTGCCTGCTCGGAACAGACAAACACATTAGCTGCCGGCACCGAACTGGCTAACCACCAAACATCCATTCTTCTATGGTAAGACTTTACGTACCCAAGCTCAGCTCACCTGCTGTTCAACACCTCAGACCAGACAAAATCTCACTAACTTCCAACAAAAAGGGATCTCCGCTCCCCCTCCGCTCCCAAAATCCACTACGATGAAGTCCACAGCGACGACGTAACCGAGCTCTCCTTCCACCCCACCAACTCTCACCTCCTCCTCACCGGCTCGACCGACGGACTCGTCAACGTGTGCGACACGCGCATCACGGACGAGGACGAAGTGGTGATCGCGGCCTTCAACCACGGCTCCGTGCACCGGGCCGGCTTCCTGAACGAGACCGAGGTGTACGCCGTGTCGCACGACGAGCGGTTCGCGCTGTACGACATGGGCGAGACGGTCGAGAAGGGCTCGCCGACGCTCGACCTGGGCGACATCCGCAAGGTGGTGGACTGCCAGTATTTGTGCAACGTTATCCCGAAGGTGACGGGTGCTGGGGCGGTGATTGGTGCTGGAACACAGGAGTGAGTTTATTTCTGGGAACAACTTTGCCTTTTTTTGTGAAAACCAGCTATTGAGTATGTGCTAACCACGTGTTGGGGGGACGAATAGTCAAGAACTGTTCCGGTTGATCCATCTATCGAAGAATGGTGCTTCATGGAGCCTGGATAGTGAGACCGTGGTAGGTCTTCCGGGGGCACATGGATCCGAGATTGTTCGCAGCTTCTGCTTTGTTGATGAGCAGCAAGTAGTATTTACCGCCGGAGAGGACAGTTGTATCAAGGCGTGGCGGCCCAGTGCATGAGCAAGCGCGCCGTCACTTAAGCGATCAATTGAAGTTTGAACTACATCTATCCCAATTGAAATTCGTCTCTCTTCATGAGTAGTAAAGCATTGAATTCAAATCCGTCAAAAATTCGAAAGATATGAACTTCTTGAAAGGTAGCCATAAACTGAATCACGCCGAGGACAATCTCCTGCATTTTGTGTTGGGTTTTTAGTATTATTAAAGGCTTGACTTAGCGAAGGGCAAGCTGGCTGTGGATCTATCATCAATCATCAAAACATTTTATTAGAATGTCATCCTCATGTGGTAATCACAAGGCATATATGCTTTTTCGTTTCTCCAAAACTCCGCCCCGCGAGCCATGTGGAAAAAATATGTGGGTATATAGAACGATCGAGACACAAGCGCCAGCCACTTACTGCAAGTTTTCGATAACGATGGCAGAAGCACCACCGCCGCCGTTGCAGATACCAGCGCAGCCAATCTTGGCCTTCTTCTCAGCCAAGACGGAGGTGAGGGTAGTGACAACACGAGCACCGGAGCAGCCAAGAGGGTGGCCGATGGCAACGGAGCCACCATAGACGTTGACCTTCTCGGGCTCGAGGCCAAGGATCTTCATGTTGGCGAGGGCGACAACAGAGAAGGCCTCGTTGATCTCGTAGAAGTCGACGTCCTCCTCCTTGATACCGGCATGCTTGATGGCCTTGGGAATGGCGACAGCCGGGGCAGTGGTGAAGCGCTCAGGCTCGTGAGCGGCATCGCCCCAGCCAAGGATCTTGGCGATGGGCTTGATACCAAGCTCCTTAAGCTTAGCCTCGGAGACAAGAACAACGGCAGCGGCACCATCGTTGATGGGGGAGGCGTTGGGAGCAGTGACGGTACCGTCCTTGGCCTGGAAGACGGTACGGGCGGACTTGAGCTTCTCGATGTTGAGGTTCTTGACCTCCTCATCACGGTCAATCTTGATGGCAGGCTTGCCGCGGCCACCGGGGACCTCGATAGGGGCAATCTCCTTGAACAGACCAGCCTCGGTGGCGGCCTGGGCCTTCTGGTAGGAGTTGATGGCATACTCGTCCTGGGCCTCACGGCTCAGCTCATGGTCCTTGGCGCAGAGCTCGGCCTGGACACCCATGAGCTCCTTGCCATAGGCATCACGGAGACCGTCGGCCTGGATACCGTCGACAAGACCGCCGTCGCCGTACTTGACGCCGGTGCGAAGGTTCTGCATATAGTGGGGGACGTTGGACATGCTCTCGGTGCCGCCGGCGACAACGATGTCGGCATTGCCAGTCATGATGGTCTGGGCGCCAAGAATGATGGCCTTCATGCCGGAAGCGCACACCTTGTTGACGGTGGTGGCGACAACCTTGTTCGAGAGACCAGCCTTCAGGGCGCACTGGCGGGCAGGAGCCTGACCGACACTGGAGGATAAAGACATCAGGTTAGCATTGTGTTGTTCCAGGATCGAGTCGCGGCGGCGTGTTCGTTGCGCACAAAGGAATCTATGGCTACCTACCCAGCGGAAAGGACATTGCCAAAGAAGACCTCCTCAACATCCTCAGCCTTGATCTCGGGAACGCGCTCAACGGCAGCTAAATTCAGGAGCTGTTAGCTAAGGACATCTTTCATCTATTACTCCTCTCGAAACTGGTTCTAACGTACACTTGATGGCATGGGCACCGAGCTGGACAGCGGAAAGACTGGAAAGCTGACTACAAGTTCAGTGACGTTAGCAACGCTTAGTTCGCGCCTTGTCCCTCCTGTGTCGTCCTGACACAGCTCTAGAAGGTCAGTCGACATGGCGGGGTAGCTTACCCAAGGAAGGACCCCACAGGGGTTCTGGCGGCAGAAACGATGTAAACGGAGGGAAGACCGGAAGACATGATGGCTAGTTTGGAAACTTGGAGTTGAGGAGAAAGAAGGGTTTGGAATTAAAGATTATGGAATGAAACCGGGTAAAGCAAGGTAAGAAACAGTAAAGATGTGGGAAGCGTTGTTTTAATAAAGCTCAGCCCGTGTCTACCAGGATTGTCTCTTGGACGAGGGACAGGAAAGGGGAAATTGTTGAGACGACGGGACCCTGTCACCTCTGGTCCTCACACCGCCTTCGACGCGAGGTCTTATCAGTCTTTATCCGGAAAAGCGCCGATCTTCAGGAACGTCCCAGACTTGAAGTGGTGTCCGATGCCGGGGGCAACTTGCTCTCTTCCAATGATACCTCTTTACGCGTCTTTGTCGACTAGGATATGGCAACTTGGGCAAGGGGCAGTTGTGGAGAGTTGGTGGCAGTTTGGGGGGGGTTTTAGAACCCTGAGGGACAGCGACAGCGTGAACCGTTCCTGACGCGGTCCGCTGCGGGAATCTGCTTGCATGCTGGTGCCATGTTGGAAGTTGCTGCCGTGGTGCCATCCTTGCGCGCAAAATTTTATCAGATGATCTGATAACGGAGAGGGATGACAGCGCAGCAGAGTGGATCTGCGCACCAGCCACTTCCTGTCGATGCAGGACGGAAGCTAGCGCCACACTGCTAAAACACTAGTCTCTACCATTAAACTTTGTGACTTTTCCGTTTCAGAGGGCCTTCAAGTTTCCAGCGCTACACGATTGAAGCTGGTCCACTGCGCGCCGCGGCGAGACTTCACTGGTTGACATCAGCCTTGCAGAAAGGCAGCGACAAAAATCCGGCAAACGTCCCAGTCAACTTTCCATCGCTCCAACAAACGCGATAGCTACCTTTTCGAGACGAATTGGCTTGGAGTAACGCGTATTCATAATCGACAATACACGATGGACGACGATCTGTACGACGAGTTCGGAAACTTCATGTACGTACCATACTATCTCCATGATGTCGTCACTTCGCAGAACGATGATCTGTCTGTGGGCTGTAATTTGGTCAAGACTCCATATTCTTTTGAGGCTGACCTCCTTCTTTTTTGTTTTCCTGATACTCTCGTGGGGCGGTGCTAACTATTGATCTGTAGCGGAGATGCTGAAGCCTCCGAGGAAGAGTCCGAACATGGCGTCGACGCTGGAAACTACGTTTACGATGATTACCCAGAGGAAGCTCCAGAAGCTCCGGCTCAGGAGATGATGGATGTCGACGATGGAGGACCCTCCAACGCCGTTGTTCTCCACGAAGACAAGCAGTACTACCCGACAGCCGCACAGGTCTATGGCGAGGGCGTCGAAGTTCTGGTTCAAGAGGAGGATGCGCAACCGTTAACACAGCCGATCATCGCCCCTGTCGAGCAAAAGAAGTTCAGCATCGAAGAAGCAGACCTCCCCCCCGTATACTTCGACCGCACGTTCATGACCGATCTTATGAACTTCCCCGAACAAATCCGTAACGTGGCTTTTGCTGGACATCTACACCACGGAAAGACAGCATTCATGGACATGTTGGTGTTGGAGACGCACGATATTGCGGACAGACTTGAGAAGCGAACGGGAAAGAAACGCGACGAGCAGCTGCGGTACACAGACATCCACATTCTCGAGCGGGAACGAGGGTTATCCATCAAGGCTTCGCCCATGAGCTTGGTCCTCCAAGGAACAAAAGGAAAATCACATCTCTTCAACATGATCGATACGCCAGGTCATGTGGACTTTGTTGACGAAGTTGCGGCCTCGTTCAGGCTTGTGGACGGTGTCTGTTTGGTGGTCGATGTCGTGGAGGGAGTCCAGGTCAACACAGAACAGATCATCAAGCACGCCGTTTTGGAGAACATCCCACTCACCCTGATTGTCAATAAGATGGACCGGTTAATTCTCGAGCTCAAGCTGCCGCCAAACGATGCCTATTACAAACTCAAGCATGTGATCGAAGAAGTCAACACTGTCATTGAGAACACAATTCCAGGCCGGGGTGAAGAGAGGAGGTTAAGTCCAGAGAGGGGAAATGTTCTGTTTGCCTGCACGTCCATGGGTTGGTGCTTCACTCTTCAGTCGTTCGCCAAAATGTACTCGGACAGCTATGGCGGTGTCAACTCGGAAGAGTTTGCGAGACGCCTCTGGGGAGATATCTACTTCAACCCGCAAAAGCGAACTTTCACCAGGAAACCTATCGAAGAAGGAGCCAAGAGGTCATTCGTCAACTTTATCATGGAGCCGATTTACAAATTGTACTCGCATACGATTAGCGAAAGTCCGGAAGAACTGAAGGGTACCTTGAAAAAGTTGGGCATTCAGCTCAAACCATCGCAGTATAAGACTGACCCCAAGGTCTTGTTGAAGTTGGTTTGCGAACAGTTCTTCGGGCCATCTACCGGGTTCGTAGACATGGTCTGTCAGCATATCCCATCACCGGCTGAGGCTGCAAAGCAAAAGCTCCAACAGTACTACACAGGCCCTCTGGACAGCAAGGTTGCTGAGTCTATGCTGAACTGCGACCAAAATGGCCCGCTTGTGTTGTACGTGTCCAAGCTGTTCAGCGCTCCCGATGCGAAGAGCTTCTATTCGTTTGGCCGTGTGATGAGCGGTATTGCGCGCCCTGGCGCAGAGGTCCGCGTGCTTGGCGAGGGGTATTCCATCGACGACGAAGAAGATATGGCCATGGCGAGGATATCCGATGTCTTCATCGCCGAAACACGATACAACATCCCAACCGACGGCGTGCCCGCTGGTAACTGGGTTCTGTTGGGTGGCGTGGACAACTCGATCATGAAGACTGCCACTATTGTGGAGAAGAAGTTTGAGGATGATGAGGACGCCTACATCTTCAAGCCTATTTCGCACTTCACCCAGTCCGTCGTTAAGGTTGCTGTCGAGCCCATCAACCCGTCCGAACTACCCAAGATGCTTGACGGCATCAGGAAAATCAACAAGAGCTACCCCCTAATTACCACCAAGGTGGAGGAATCGGGAGAGCATATTATTCTTGGAACTGGCGAGCTATACATGGATTGCGCATTGCATGACCTACGCCGTCTTTATGCCGATATGGAGATCAGGGTATCGGATCCTGTGGTTCGATTCTGCGAGACGGTGCAGGACATGTCCGCAACCAAATGTTACGCCATTACGCCAAACAAGAAGAACACCATTACCATGGTGGCGGAGCCATTGGAGGATGGCATCGCGCAAGACATCGAGTCCGGAGCGGTCAGGATTCGGGATCCTGTACGAAAGATCGCCAAGTTCTTCGAGGAAAAGTATGGCTGGGATCTCCTCGCAGCCAGGAGTATCTGGGCTTTCGGTCCAGACGAGATGGGACCCAACATCTTGCAGGATGACACCTTGCCATCAGAGGTCAGTTGCGAGCTCCTTTTCCATAGTCGGGACACCAGTTGCCGTCTTACCCCATTTCTTGCCGTGATCGTCGGAGCCGTCTACTACTTCTTTGCGACTAACACGATGAACAGGTTGACAAGAAGCGACTTAATACAGTTAAGGAGTCTATTTGCCAAGGCTTCAACTGGGCAGTCCGGGAAGGCCCGCTTTGCGAAGAGCGTAAGTTATTTCTTTCTCTTCTTTGAGCGTCTTGCATTCGACTGCCGCGTGCCTATGCAGTCACAGCTCCTAGCGACTACAGGTTTGGCTGCACTTGACACCATCAGTGAGGGACCTGCAGTATGGGGGCTCCAGTGACCTGCTTAAAGTGGCAGCTGGGAAGGAGGTTCCAAAGCAGGGTATTGCTGCATGTGCAGCCTTCACCCCATGCTCTGGTCCCTTTTCTTGCCAATGCATGATGCCCTGGTCAAAAGGGGGGTCTGGGCGTTCACAGGGGGGGGGAGTCCCAAAAGATTCCAAACTGCAACGATGAGGCACCTTCCGGATACCACCTCGGCCAACGTTGGCTCAGCGGTTCCGGCTCACGAGAGCTGCTCGGTCACGCTTTTGGGCACTCTTCTCCCACGCTATCCACGTTTTCCCCCTCACATGTCTCCTGGGTGCTAACCTGTTTCTGTGAAACCAGCAATACGCAATACCAAGTTCCGACTCATCGACGTGTCGCTTGCCCAGGAGGCCATCTTCCGGGGCGGTGGTCAGATCATCCCCACGTCCCGCCGCGCCTGCTACAGCTCCTTCTTGATGGCCTCGCCTCGCCTGATGGAGCCCATGTACTCGGTTTCCATGACCGGTCCCCAAGACGCCGTCAGCACAGTCTACAACATCCTGGCCCGCCGTCGCGGCCACGTCCTGTCCGATGGCCCTATTGCCGGCACCCCGCTCTACCGCGTCAACGGCCTGCTGCCCGTCATCGACAGTTTCGGCTTCGAGACCGATCTGAGGATCAACACGCCCGGCCAGGCCATGGTCAGTCTAGTTTTCGACCGGTGGAACATTGTTCCCGGTGATCCGCTGGACAAGGAGATCGTCTTACGTCCTCTGCAGATGGCTAACGCGCAGGCGACGGCGAGAGACTTTGTGCTCAAGACGAGGCGGCGCAAAGGCTTGAGCGAGGATGTCAGCGTGGCCAAGTTTTTGGAGCCCGAGTTTTACCAGAGCTTGATAGAGAGCGGTACCCTGGGTGAGGCGTGAAGCACCCAGATAAAAATGGGTGGGTAAGGTGATGAATGTGGCTTGTCAGTATTTTCTTGCCGTTTATGTAATTCCTGGGTAGAGGTAGTCTAGGCATTCCCGGTGGAAGGGGGCGTTCGTGTGGTTCCATTTAAAGAGAAAACTTTTACTGGGAATGAAAAAACTAAGAAAGATAGATGTTCAATTCAAATGTCAAGGTAGATGGTCACGAAACGTCTTGTCACTTATGAAAATGATGATGAAGTGCTCTAACTAGAGTAAAACAATGAAACAGCTCCCTTCACATGTGTAATACGGTAAAGACAATTAAAATTCGTAGAAACCTCGTCACAACTCAAAGTCACAACCCTTACGCAAATGTGATAGGGGCCACATATGTGCATCACCGAAACACTAACAGTGTAGGTTAAGGAAAAAGAAACGGATAGATCCGTCAATAGTTCCTTCCTTGCGAAGGAGCCTCGGCCACACCAGTTTTGCTTATTGCCGCGCGTTCTCGTTTTTCGTTTATTCTTTTGTTCGTTTTCCTTTTGCGTTCTGAAACTGAACACGAAAAGGTAATCGCGTTCAAGCCGAAACACCGTGGACAAAGCTCCGGGGAAACGTGACTTCCCTCGGTTGAACTTTGAAAAAGATGTGGACAGTGAAATGGAAACCACCCAGTGCCGGTTTTGTCTTCTGCGGCTTTGGGGGGAAGGAAGGGGAGGGGGAACGGGAGGGGGGGGGGAGGGGGGGGGTTTGCGCTTTCCCGGCCCGGCCCGGTACGATAAGATACATCAATTTTGCGCAGCCTTTGCTGATCGTTTGATAATCATGTAGTTTTAGCCTCAGATTGAAGAAGTGGATGATAGATGGCGATTTTGGCCCGGGCATGGTATGGGTGCTACATGGATGGACATGGGGAAACTCTTGAAAATGAAGCGAACAGGCTTGACAGGATGGACTCAATGGAGGCTTGTTGGTGCCTGGTGGGAGCGAGGATGCTGTGATGGGGATGCTGATGGGGTCAAGCAAGACACCCTCGCTAGGGCTCATGATGGGATATTGAACTTATCCACTTGGTTCTTTGTACACCACACTTCGCCTGTATCGAGTATAGTGTGTGTGGACTGGATGTGGTGACTTCGGTGACTTTCACGGAAAGGTACAATTGTTTGAACGCGAGCAACGAAGCAAAAGTACGATCTTCTGTCTTCGTTTAAGCGTTCCTGAATGGTTATAGAATGTGTCAATCATTAACCAGAAAGGAAAGAACTCAACGGCCACTAGCTCGTTGACGTATGGATGCGGTGATAGTATTCGTGTTTTTTTTCCCCTACACGTACGATATGTGGCTGGATAGAAGTAGCCGTTCATCGACGAGTTCCCCCACTAGCCATTGGGTAAAGAAAGATGAGTGAAGTGGTGGAATGAAAGTTTAGCCCACAGGTGTGGAAGCCTTGAAGTGAAAGGAGATGAGTGTGTACGAGGGTGGGTAGAGATCCCAGAGGAACTGTGTAAAACTGGATTCTATACACTGGCATGTGGCTCAAGGCACTAGTCTCCCTGGAGGTAGTGCACAATGGCAGGAACAGCTAGTAACGTAATCACACTTAGTTCTCTTTGTGTCGCAAAGGTCTAGATCCTAAACTGGGAACAGGACGTTTAAAGTCACGTTTGAAACGTCGGCTGTGTTGGAAGTGTTGAGACTTTCTGTGTTGGGCTTCGCGTGGTAATCTGGAAACACACTCGACGAGACTTGTGAGGGTAGGATCAAGATCCTTGGATTTCCCCACGCTCTTTTGAAGTTGTGAGAGGCATCGGAGGGCTCTGTTCTTTCCATACTTCCCTACCCACTTGACTAGAGGGCCGGAATGCGAACCATAGCAACTAGTCTCTTAAATTCGTCAACTTTTAAACGGGCTCTGTCCACATCATGTAGATCAGTTCATAAAGCACATGGGTTCCGTCGATCAATGGAAAGTGGGGTCCCTAACGTCCGCATCCTCGACACTCGATTACATGAGCCATGGGTTAGATGAACCATTTGTGGTAGACCCCGGGTGTCGGGGGAAGTAGGCGGGGTGTTTCGACAGTAACGCCTTCGGGCCTTCGACCTTCCTATCACAGAACCCAAAATCATCATTCAGCCCTGAAAAGTAACTCCTGACCTTTGTTGATTCTGTTGTATTTAGGTGGATGGGTCAGCTCGGTAATTACCAAGTAAACTCCGTCAGTGTGAAGTCCAAAAAATCCTCGGGCTTGGCGGCGAGGACGTGGGCGCTTAGTGAGATTCGCACAGAGAGTAAAGATTGTGTTTATGCAAGAGGACCAAAAGAGAAGTAAGGTGTGATGCCTTTTCTATCATCATATAATAGCCGTCGAGAATCTTGACCTAAGCCCGTGGTACAATGCCAGGGACATGGGCTTCACCGCATGAACCGTCCATGACCGCCACCCAAGATTGGGATGCAATGCCAGGTGACATCGTGCCTTTCAATCTTGAACCCCTGGAGCTTGCAATCCCGATGCTTGGGTTGGGATAGCTGCTAGCCCTGTCTCCCTGAACTGGCATGGGAAACAGAGTGCTCAGCCCTGAGCGGGAAATTTGAACATCAATAGAGGCGGCGGGAGGTATCAGAATTGGCCGATGTCTCGCATCGTCATATCAATTCATCCACGGCTTCCCCACATACCGGATAGCCACGCGTGTGCCCCATGACGAGGAGGTGTTGTACGTAGAATGGCGTTGCCGTCGGTGACCGACAAGGCAACCCTGTTGATATAATCTCACGATACACCGCCGCGTACGGTCAAGCCCGAAAAGCCATCGGAACGTGAATGATGATTTGTTGAAAATGGACACCTCTGGGGCTCCCATGTCTGGACTGTACTCAGACGCAAGTCTCCAACATCTTCTCGATGATGCCCTTCAGGGTGTCGTTCTCCAAAGCAGCGGCAACTCTCTCCTTGTCTCCCAGCTGCTTGTTCACCTGGTCATCCTGGGCATGGGAGCCATCCTTCATGCGGACGATGATGCGATAGTTGGGAGGCAGAGCGTTCTCGAGTCGGACACGGACGGCAAGACCAATGACAGTCGCCAGAGAACAGTGGTTCACTGTGGGCGTAAGGTCAACCTCGACATTGGTCAAGGTGTTTGGAGCTAGACGCTCGGCGGGTGATGGGCTAAGGTGGATGTCGTCGAGTCTGACGACGGCGATTTGGCCCAGGGTGACGGGATGTTCAGGGTCCGATATCGTTGATAGCAGGTCTAATACAAAACATCAGCTGTCTGATCACCAGTATGGGTTTCTTGTAAAAATAGAACAGAGAGGACTGAGACAGGCAGTTGAAACATGGACTGCGCCTTGCCATACACGTGCAACTTGACGGGGCGTAATTCTTACCATAGATTTCCTGCTCGTCAATGGGTTCCTCTGTCGCCAAAATCAAGTCGTCGTCCTCGTCCTCGTCTGATGTCCACACCGATGGGTCACTGTTCAGGGAGCTTCCTGCCCACCACTGCTTTGGGAACAAGATGTGGTCATATTTGGAATCCGGGCCCTTTCTCACATGGCCCTTCGCTAGATTCCTGCTGGGCAGTTGTGAGACACTAAGGACGGTGGGATTGGCGTTGTCGAAATCCGATTTAGCCATGCTGAGAGGTTGTGTCGAAAAACGACTGGTGATGTAACCCTATGTGGTGGCTGATCGAAGTGATTGGAAAGTTTTGTTGCGGTTCACGGAAGTTGCCACTCAGTCGATGGCCAAGGCTAGGCGAATATTTGGAGTTGAGGATTCAGGCAAGTTCACGTTTGTCGTTGCCGTGCGCGGGAGTTAACGTTCAGTCACGTCTGTGTATCGTTCCCCGCATTGCAGGTTGCGGTGCCTCTGCGCCTAGGTGCTTAGGTATCGGGGCATGTCCCACCAGGCCCACCAGGCCCAGGGCGGGCCCCACTGGGGGGGCACAGAACCTTCCAAGATCAAGAAAGGGGGGTGCTCGTGAGTTTCAAACGACATGTCAGAAACATTATGTGGAATTGGTAGATGACTGGAAAACGTCGTATGAAAATGGGGCAGCCCACCTCATCCTCTATCGCCAGCTTTGCCCTCGTCAGCCTACTTACATCCAACACAGAGAGGAAGTGTATCGCCTCGAAACACTCTTGTGCCTTTTCGAACGTGAAAGGGATGAAGGAAGCATTGAGAAACGGATATCACCGAGCAGATCAAGACACCTATGTGCAGTGGTTGTGAAGCATTGATCAATCCTCTCCTAACCCACGCGCGGGAGTTTACTATAGATGAGTTTCTGTGGCTGTATAGGTCGGTATCTCTTTGACATAGATAGGTCCCGGTAGTCTCCATCCTAGTACAACTTCTGATCTTCTATCGCGCGGCGTTTCCGAATACTTGGATCTCGCTTACCTTGTTGCGTCATGCTACCCGTATTTGGATGAGGACGGGGCAGTTGCGGTACGGCCATGTAGTGTATATAAACCTCGTTGATATAGATCCGTACAGTTGTACCCGTGAGGCGGTGCCTTCTGAGCGGTAGAAGCGGGTGCTCGTATAGATGCGCTTTACGGATTGATACCTCCAGCTATCGAGTACGTCGCCGCCGCGCCTGTTCACAAACGAGAGGAAGAGCCCCCACGTGTGAACCTGATCATTGCTCATATTCATGCAACCGATATCCAATACATGACGATGTTGGAATGCGTGGGGGTTTCCTTGCAGTAAGACCACTGGACAGAAGTTGGAAGCTTCCATGACCCCTGCGTGGAAGCCCGAGGAGAGAGAATAACGGGGTCGGGCAAAGGAGACGGTACCTTGGCGTCGATGGCTCCCGCGACTCCCGCCCAAGCTGTTGTCGTGTGGTGCATCCTCCTTGGCTGCCGGACGGCCTGCGGCGGCCCCAAGGTGGTAATGCTTCAGCCTCTCAAGGTCCCCTTCTCGGAGATGTTTCTACAAAGGGCTTGGAATGGGGTTCAGGATCCGAGAAAAGTTGGGATATGGCTCGGTGATGTCAAACCTTAATCCATGGTGGCAGCAGCATCAGCCCTGTGCCTTACAGGATTCCCGAGCCTGGGGTACATGTTGTGGTTGCGTGTGAAGGAGTAGTCGCCAAGTATACCAAGGCCATGGAGGAATTTACCTAATATCTGAGTTTGATGGATGAGGTTAATAGGTAGTGCGTGCCTTGCGTGTGCTATGCGACAGCACCTCTTTCTACCCTAGAAGTTAGGACGACAACAGCCCGCTTGGGTCAAGTAGGAACCTTGTTAGAACACACTCGCGATACCAATTCAGGATAACAATCTCGTTTAACATGACTTACGTCATGTCTTGGGAATCAAGTCCCCCTCCGCGTTTCCTCTTTGCTTTTTCAGAAGAACATTTCTTCCGGCATTTCTTGCACTGGGACTCGTGGAGGTCGCCGTCAACCGGGCGTGCTGCAAGCCTCAACCCATGTCGGGTCGCAATCACACTCATTTCGGCTAAGGTGGAGGTGGTGGGTGCGGTTCCCTGGCGAGATTTGGGGTTGGAGTACATAGATAAGCATGGTGATTGGATGTTCTATTCACTTGGTGAGAACGGAAGAGTAGTGTACACAAGTGTGGGTGTGGGTAGAATTGCGAGTTGACTTGCATGCCCTCGAGCCGTCGTCTTGAGCCGCCCGCGAGCCGAACATTCAATCTTTTAAGTTGGTGGTTAGAGTGGTCTGGGGTGGCCAGTGCGTGGCAACGGTATAGACACTATAACACTTAGGTACGTGGTTGTGCTGTCGACAACTCCCATCGGGGAGGAGACTGCACAGACAGCGTCAAGGTTGCATTTGTGCCCTGGTTTCGCCCTCCTGTTTCCTTTCACCGGTGAGGCAACGGTACCTCTACAACAGGGCCTGCATGGATGGCTGGCTGTTCACATCAATCTTTCAGAGATGGGCGTCTTCGAGAAGATGTTGAGAAAATCGGTTCCGGGTGGCCTTTTTGCTAGCCTGGGGCTCGCAGAAGACTCCAGTCGCAGCTGTCGAAGTGCCTTGTGTAACGCTCCCAGAAAGTAATTTGGGCTTCCACGACGTTGGTGGACGGATTGATGGAAAGGTCATCCGCCATCCTCGGCATAGCGGTATGTAACCTTCCCTCTCTGCGCATGTACCAGCTCTCGGGCGGCTTTTCCTACCCCACTCCTTTGTTCTCTCTCCAATCGAAATCAGTTCGCATGTGACAGCCTCTGAAATGGCCCGATTAACCCTTGTTACAAATGCTGCTTGCTGTGGCGTCGTTGCGAACTTGCACTGCACTTGACGACAACTCGACTCAACCACACGGCAAGCACGAGGCACACGAGACATGACAGTCGCTTTCAGCGAGGTGACCTCTTCGAATTCATCCCGCCATATCATGCGCCTGTATCAGCCTGCCGGTCCTGACTTGTACATGCTCATCTTTTCACTCAATTCTTTAGCCCTTGAGAACCACAACCACGATGAACAGCAACCAAAGCAGCATGTCCCTGCTTTGTCAGCCAGGGCAGTGTGGAAGAGGGACTCTGAGAGCAGCCTCGAAAACAAAATACTCATCGGGGAAGATTCATGTCTCTCCATAAACGCCAAGATGTTCGACTGGATCCATGCCCTGCCTTTCCCGAGGGTTCGCGGCTAGCCTTCTTGCGTTATCGTGCGATTCCCGCTGTGAGACAGGGTCCCAGGACTCAAGCAGAAGCACTAAGTAAAAGTAGGAAAAAGCCCAAGGTCCGCTGTGATGATTGCCCGTTCTGCCCGATCGATCTCCCATGCCCGGATGGGCAGGCATGCGAAATATCCCGCCAGGGCAGTCGACTGTAGAAAGCAAAACCATCGGTAGATGCTTCTCTCGATTGTTTTACATACGACCGTGGTAATGGAGAGTCCTCGCTGACGCTCATGAGGTTAGTGTCCTCGAGTTGCTAGGGTATGCCTTCGCCGGTTACCGTGAACTCGCCCAGAGGCTTTTCCAGATATACCTCAAGAACTAAAGAGAGGTCAGTGCCAACGATCATCCCCTTCTGCTCATCGAGACATGCCGTAAGCCTAGAAGTGCCTAAACACCGTCTGCCCGCAAACTCATCCTAAACTCAGTGTGAGCCAAGATGGATGATACTTGCTGTTATTCAAAACCATGTCGACATGCTCGCCTTGAATGCAACCCGAAGGGCTGCAACGGATACATTGGCGGCAGGAGGGGGTGGGCGAATATTTGAGATGCTGATTCGAGGCCCAGTCTTCCAGTTCTTCCCCACCTGGGACCACGGAACCTTGGACCTGGACAAAGTCTGTACAGAAAAAAACCGAACACTTTGTATGGTGATTGGGTGACCGCGTGTTCGGTTTATTTCTGTACAGACTTCGCTGGAGTCCCGTCTTATACGCGGCCCCTCTCCTCGCTCCCGCACATACCCGCCATCACAGCATCCACCCTCCCACCCCAAGTTCCGCCCGCCTCCATTTCTGCGGTGGGCATCAGCATCTTACATCCCGTCAGTTGGGGCAACTTGGCAAGAGAGCCAGCAACGACGGGACGGGAACCAAGAGGGAGCCCCCGAAAGTCGTCATCAAGCATCCGGATACCTTACAGCAGAGCACGAACTTTTTTAATTACGTTGGCCATGTACCACTATCATTTCTTTGCCCCGCAAGTTGGACTAACGAAGGACCTATCCAATAGCAAATGGCAGTATATGCGGCTGAGGGAACACCGGATACGGATGCAGGTTGCCTGGCTCACCTGGCTTCTAGCAGAAGTCTACGGCGGTTGATGCTGTACAGTATCCGCAAGGTACCGTCCCCAGGTGTCCCCTATATCTGCTTTTGCGCACCTATTCGGCAGCATTCCACTTGCACGGAAACACAGTAAGAAAGAGCTGATTCCGTCGAGGAACTGCTACCGTCGGTTCTCATCGGTAGCAGTGGCAATCAGGGTTCCATTGCGGGACCAGCCAATGCCATTGTCACGTATGTTCCCTGTGCTTTGGGGCGGCGGCATTGGGGCAAGTTCCTTGTCCCGCCGCCAGACTTCTGCTATGCATTCTTTTTGCCAATCTTCCAATCTGCAGCAACTTGTTCTAGGTTCTCAGGCTGGCGTGTAGTGCGATGTCTAGAGTAACATCGAGGTGCCACCACGAGTTACTATATTCGTACTCAATGCGCATTGGCAATGGCAATCCCCCAAGACAACGAGCACGAGGTATATGTAAGGGAAAGAAGCTTGGTAATACCCCAGGGCTTCTGACATGTACCACATCCAGCGAGTCCTACTGTACGGCTTTGTTCTGTGTTCACCGACTGTGGTGTCTTCTTTGCTGTTCATGGAAAGAAACCCCGCCCGGACACAATCTGTACAAAGTACCTCAAGACATGCACACTGGGCACATGTCATTCATGGCTTGAGATAGGATCCTCCGATGTGTGAAGAGAAGGTCAGTTACATGAAGTTTTCTGTAGAGATTACATAGGTAGGTAGTTAAAGGTGTGGTGGGTGTCCAAACAGCGGAGAGGCACAATTTAAACCCCCGAACAGAGCGAGTCCATGGAGCGCTAGGGGATCCATGTCCAGGCCCCACGGCTGATCCTGATGAAGCCAGTCTTGGGATTACACTACACAGTAGTCTGTAGCAAGGGTGAACACCCTCGTCGAGATGTCAGCCAGGCGCTGTCTTTATGCTGCTCAGTGTTTACACTGTATGCCACACCCACTACGGCACCAATCCACCGTGAAAGATCAGGGAAGACCTGGGACCGGGAGAACGCATCCACCCGTAGACGACAGACCCAGTGGAAAGGTAGCTGGGCTGGCTTCCCTGGTGGTATACGGATGTACCTTACTCTACCGCCTAAACCTCCTGTTAAAGCTCGATCCATCGTAATTCCCAAAATCCCCTCCCATCCCCCCCTTGTTTCACTCAGTTCCTCTACTGTTACCGCTGACGAGCTGCGACATATACTGCCTCGCCGTAGGGACGTTGTATACGCGGCTTGCTGTGTGCGATCTGCTTGTCCCTGCCCCTGGCCATCGACAGTTGAGGCTACTTTCTAGTACATACCGCCGCTACCTATCGTAACGCCTGCTAGTGCTAGGTAGAGGTGGTCAGTGCAACTTGGACGCTCCTTCCGCCAGCAACGCTACTATCAGCTCGCCAACGCAACCGGAACGTTCAAATAAAACTACCTGCCACTTCCCTACCAACACACCGGCCTCCACTGCCTACTACATCATCAATTGAGCCGGCCCAGCAGCTTCAGTCTCCAACACCGCCCACATCAGACCGCGAAGCTCAATTCGCGCGCCGACATCTTGGACACACCTTTGTTCCCTCGGACACATCGAACAGCGCCGCCAGGAAGACACTACACACATTTTTCAGGACACAAGCCGCGACGTTTGGACGAGTTTCATCCGATCCGACTCATGAATCAAGGACAGCGAGAAGCCAATGTGGAAACGCTGATTCCCCCGCCATTCGCCAACAGCACCAGACCTTGAAACTGTCATCCCATCTTACCTCTACACACTCGACATAAGGAGACACTCGACATCAGACGATATCACCGCTTCCTCTAAGCATGTCGAACGACCCGTCAGTGCGCCGGCTGCTCCCGCAGACTTCGCAGATGGGTGCATTTACCTTCGCGCCGCCTGCTTACCAGCAACCGCCGCGCGAAACTCAGAAAAGTGCGACCCCTATCAGTCTTGTCTCCTGGATACCCCCCTCCGTCTTATTTGGAAAATAAGAGAACGTCCGTTAACCAGTCTGCTGTTTGGTTCTTTAGACTATGTCTTCGTTGACGAACACAATCGCCACAAGCGGTTGAAGGGTATGTATTTTCTCAGCATCTATCCGATCTCAAGCAAGCAAGCGAACATACACCCACCCGATAGTCCAACCATTTTGTTTCCCCGTTGGAAGAATCCCTTTTCCGTCTCATGGAGGCATCAAGACACTAAGCAGGACTTTGAGACTGACGGTCGTTTATAGTTATGAGAGCCTGCGAAGGATGCCGAAGAAGGAAGATCAAATGCGACGCCGCCACCACCAACACTTGGCCCTGTTCGGCATGCATCCGCCTCAAGCTTCATTGCGTTCGGCCAAATGGATTTGATGGAGCCGCCGAACCCCAAGTTTACGAACCTCCGCGTGCCCAGTTCGACTCGTCGCCTGTTCCGGAGAGTTATCAACAGCAGCAACTGGCTTTGACCGACCACCAACAGCTCCTCACGCACACTCAAGCTCCCAAAGCCACGCCGATATATCCTCCTCAGACCTCCTTCCAGGACACGGCAGCGCTGTACCATACCGTGCCGTACACGCAGCCGCAAGCTGTACCCCAGAACCTCCAGTATGCTGCCGTGCACTCTGCATATGCGACCCCGGATTCCTTTCCGACGCCCCCCTCCATGCACCAGGTACCCCAGGTTTCACAGCTACCTCAAATCTCTCAACATCCTTCTTCACCAGAGGACTATCAATCCGAGTATGCCCAGCAGGACCTGGCAGATCTTCTGGGCTCGCTCAAGGTCGACGAAGCAGGAACAGGTGAGAAATGGCGGCTGCTATTGACTTCGAGAGCTTTTCAGGTCTAACATGGCTCTAGCTCCGTATTTGAACAGCAAAATGCGATCGGCCGATGATGAAGAGCCCTCCGTGGAAGAGACCGAAGAGGACCAGTTTACAAAGAACCTACCGCCTCTGACGGCGGGCAAGATTCGCATACCGCCCGCTCTGATGCCGTCGGAAGATCTGTGCCTCCACTACTTCGATCTCTACTTTACGCATACGCATCCTTATGTTCCAGTGCTGGACAAGAATCAGTTCTATCATCAGTGGCACAATAACCGGGAGGCCATTTCGCCCCTCATCCTTGAGGCCATTTTTGCGATTGCTAATCGTCTGGCTGATGATGCGGCACAAGGCCAGCAGTGGCTTTATCTTGCAACACGTACGAATCCCGTCCTTGCTCGCTCTATCTGCTCATCAGCTGACTCTTGATTAAAGGCCATGCCGATTCGTTCCTAGATGTACCTCGATTGAGCACCCTCCAGGCATCACTGATTCTTCTCAAGGCGAGGGAACAAGCACCGAAGAAGGGCTACTACTACCGCTCTTGGATGAGTATTGTCCAATGTGTTACAATGGCTAAGGACCTTGGGCTGGACGAGCACTATGCTGATCACCAAGCCGGTCGATCATGTGGCTTAAGCCCTGCAGAGTGTCAGCTGAGAGACAGGATTTGGCAGACCATCTTCATCGTGGAGATTATGATTGGTACCCCTCAAGGTAAGTCGAGGATTTCTCTTCCTGGCACATGAGATGCTGACGTTTTGCTAGGAAAAACGGATCTTGCGGTCGAAGAAGAGACTGTCAATTTTCAAGTTCCAAGACCGTTGCCCAACGGCGACACGTCGGAGTACCATGTATCCCGAAACTTTGTTTACTTTTCCACGGTTGTTCGGAACGTCTGCCGGATGAGCAGAGTTTATTCACGCCTCAAGAGGAACAAGGAGTGGGGTATCGACCCTGAATTCGTTCAGATTAGGCCTGCCATGGACGCATGGTTGACCGACCTACCACATGACCTTCAGCTTGATTTCCCTGCTGATGGGTCTCCTCCGTGGTTGCCCTCCTCGTTCGTCGGCAATATGCATTCGTATTATCACCTTAGCATCATTTTGTTCTACAGGCCTCAGCTGGCCCATATGACGCCAACAGGTACTGGAGGTCAATGGAAGCAGCACATGCTGGTCTCATACCGCGCCGCCAAGATGCTCTGCAGGTTACAAGAAGGCATTATCAACCAGTTTGGCATTGCCGGGTTACAGTGCATGCAGCGAGGTATCAACTTCACGCTATACGCGGTCCTCGCTTGTATTGTATTGCATTTAGTATGTCTTCGTCGCCGCTCTAGCCCCTTTTACCTAGTCTTGGCTCAGCCCTACTAACGCTGGCTTTAGGTCGCTTTGACATCACCGGATCCGGCCCTCAACGCGGAGTCGCGAGAGTACTTCACACGCCACATGCGGGTATTAGAGAAATGTATGGGTGCTTGGCCAATGCCCGATATGCAGCGGCAGATTGATTCCGTTCGGGAGGCCTTTTCCCAGGATATCAGGAAGCCGTTTGTTCTGAAGCCTAGCTTCCCCTACGGAAGCCCATCGTCAAACTCGCATCCAAGCCCACCAGGGCCGTCGTATCGATCCGATATGTCGAGGACTAGTTCCATCGACCACCAGCTCGATACGCATGTGCAACATTCTCACGTTAGTTACACCACTCATCCCCTTTCACCGCCCATTTCGGTTGGCCCAATGGACAGCAAGAGTGACTCCCGTGATTTACAGTCACTTGCCATGATGTCTCCCGGTCACGGGACACAAGCGCCTTCCATGGCGCAGACGATGCCACTCGCGGACGCCCCCGCGTGGAACCCGTCTCGCATTTTTGAGTAAGTCGTTCGAAATAGAAGAGATCCATTTGTGGTCCTTTCGGTACTAACCGTTATCCTAGTCAATGGAATGCCCAGTTTGGCAACCCTCAGGTTCAGCATCCTTCTCAGCTCACCAACCATGCCAGTCCATTATCTCTTCCCTCTTCTGGTGCCTCGGAGACTAGCATCCAAGACTTGCAGGCGGCCCAGGCTCAGCTTTCTCCCGTTTCACAGCAGATGCCGCAGTACCCAACCAACCCTGTACAGACCTTCGTCACCCCTGCGATGTGGCAAGAGTCTGTGGCTAGCGTCTACGAGGGAGGCCTCAAGCGCTCATGGGGCGATTACGATGGCCATATGTCAGTCAAGCGTAATCGATAACAGCTGGACACTTCATCGCGCGACGTAGCGCCGTCACACACATGCTTACGCCAATTCCAACACCCACATAACCCGATCACGGGACGAGAACATCAAGATTGTCAGGATTGGATAGTCTCCTGGTGAATGATATACCAGGTTACGGGCAGATCAAAACGGCATTGCATGACATATATGCTTGTGTAACACTGACAGAGTTTCATTGATGTTATGATAACGACTTTCGACCTAAGCATCAGCAAGAATGGCTTCTCTCATTGCTTTTTCATATTTTTTTCAACAGCACAGGCAAAAAAGGAAGCATCTGTACCAAACATATTTGACGATCGGAGAAGAAAAATAAGAGAGGAAGAAAACTCAGTCGACGGTGGCTGGTACGCCTCGGCAGGGAACAATCAACAGGGCATCATTCGGGGAGGGAAGCATTCTTATTCTCTGTCCCGGGAAGATGGGACAGTAGGGGTGGCGGGATCTAGGGTTTTGATCATAAAGGAGGGGAGATTTTTTTTTCTCATACATTCAACATCATTCTCCGGTGGTCGAAAATCTGGATACCATTCGTTTCTTTATGGCTATCTTTTGTAGCCTTTGTATTACTAGTTCTATACCACTGTCACGCGAAAGTTGTATTACATATCCATAGGGAGGCTTGCAGTTTTGGAGTCGATGATGGTTCAAGAGGTGGTGTTGCAAGAGTTGAGAGAATTATTTGTTGTTGTTGGATATGTAAGCGCCATGTTCTAGCTTGGACGGATAGCTGTGTGCTGAGCTGATGGTTGATGAGCTAAATGAAGCATTGAATGGGAATAATTGTATATGATGGCTATAACATGGTCAATCCAACATGTTAATGTGTGAGGATCTTACCACAGAGGTATCCTATACCCCAATACAACATGTACACCAAACAGGGCAGTCATGTGTTAAATACCGTATACAGAAACTCCCGGGGGAAGAAACCTGTCAAGTCTATGATGTCTATTAGCCTTTCACACATTTCCTTCCAGAGATACAAGTATCACGTGGCCACGCCAACCAAATCACCACTCTATTGGCAAATATTCATACACCCACACCCACGCCCTCTCTCTCTTTCACCAATCCCTACTCCCTCCTCACCTCTCAACCTCCCCTCACCTACCCCCCCTCCTCCTCTCCGCCTCCCTAACCGCCCTTTTCTCAATCAACCCCCGAATCTCCTCCCAAACCCTCGCCTCCTTCACACCCCTCTTCTCCGCCGTCTTTTGCGGGACATCAGTAACATAAAACTCTTTGACCGTCTTGAACCGAGTCCAGGAAAGAATCTTTTGCTTCCACCCTTGCTGTTTTTTGTCTTTTAATTGTTGCTGTTGGGTTTGGAGTTGTTGGATTTTCCATTGCGCGGACGTCAATGGCTTGTCGCTCTTGCCCTTCGTTGCTGTTACTGTAGAGCTAGCAAGGGGTTGATCAACCCGAACGAAATTCACCTTCTTGAACAATCCCTTCTGGGAGGAAGGAACAGGCCGTATATCCGATACGGCTATGCTGCTCACGCGGGGCTTGCCGATCAGTGACATGGTGATGAATTCGAGACGGGAAGCGGACTGTGGGGGCAGAGAGCGGGCGAAGCGGAGGAGGACGTCGGAGGATAGGCGGGCGTAGGGGGGGAGCTTGGTAAGGTGGATTTGAGCGACGAAGGGGCGGGAGGAGTGGGCGAGGAAGAGGAGGGGGGTTAGGCCGCAGGTGAAGACTGGAAAGTTGTTAGAATTTGGTTGTGAAGAGGGGGGGAGAGATGGGGGAAACATACTGGCGACGCCAGCGAGGGGAGACCCGTTGACGATGTAAGCCGGAGCAACGAAGAGGCCGAAGGCGGAGAAGATCAGAACCGTGGTGAGTTTGAGGAGGGCGATGAAGATGATTTCTGTTTGGGAGAAGTATATCAGATTAGCACCAGTGTTTATGTTTAACGAACTCGAGTAACTGAAAGGTGAGTGAGTTCTCTGAAGTAAACTCTCTGATGACACGACATCTCGACCAAGTCCATGGCACCTCAGCTGTGTCCCTCGAGCCACACGGATCCCACCCAAGAAACTGATTCAACGAAATAAGAACGATAAATACTTACTCCCCTTGCCGGCATTGTAAATAAGCAAACGCTCAGGATATTCTGCAAATCAACCAACTCCCATCATTAGCTTCAACATTCCCTTTTAATTCACTCCCCCACTTCCTTCCACCCCATCCACATGAGCGGGAAAGCCCAGGGAAAATCTCACCAAGCTTCGGCGCCTTAAGCTGCGGGACCCCATTCGCAGCAGTCGGTGGTAGTTGAGTTTGACCCTGTGCCTGAACCTGACCCTGAGCCTGCGCCTGTGCTTGTTCCCCTCCCTTTTCGTTTTGCACCGCCGCCGATGACGACTGAGTTGAAGTTGAAGCCAGTCTGATAGCAACAAGTCGCATCATCAGCGAAGAAGAATTCCACTTCCCACCCCGAGTCCGGACTGCTTCTGCGACTGCTGGCGTTTTCTGAGCCTGAGGTAGCGGTCCACTAGGACGAAGAAGCTGTGATTGCCATCGTAACTGTGACGGGCCCCGCCCATGATAAGTGGCAACAACGTTTGTGGTGGCTGTTGTTTTGACAAGTGGTATTGTCGTCGTCGTGACTGGCACTGAACGTGGAAGGCACCGTGGCAGAATGCCGATGGTGGCGCCGAAGGGCGGCGGCCGGACAAGCATGACGGGGGGATGGGGGTTGGCGGACAAAGAAGAAAGAGAATGACGATGCGAGTGGTTTATGGCTCTTCCATGCGGATGGTTGGTACTGTGATCCCAACCTTGAGCCGCCAAACTGGAAAGGAAGAAGAAGAGGAGAACGTTTGGTTTGGAGCTTGTGTGAGCTAAGGAAGGAGCGAGTGGTGGTGGTTAAGGTGCCTGCCAAGCATGACTATCGAATAGCTACGTGGTCCGAGCTTTGATACTTACCCGTACGCACTTGAAAGGGGTACCACGCAGACCAGACTATCGCTACCTTACAGTCCGGTATGTTGCAGCACAAATACCGAGATGACTACCGTTAACGTGATAGATGCTACTACATTTAATCGACAATGAATATAAACAAATGGTTCTCGCTAATAGCAGTTTGACCCCTCGTCAAGTGACAGCCTCAAGTAACAAAGGTACCTGTACCTACGCGGAGAGTCCCTTTTACTACACTTGGTCCTCTCCAGACCCTCCCCTTACTTTGCCTTTCCCCCCTTCTCAGTACGCCTACTTTTCCCATATCTCATTCTGTAACAACGAGCTGGATTCAAACTTCATAATCAAGCTAGTCCTGTTCTGTTCTGTTGATACCCACACGCTCCTTCGCCTAGGCTAAACGAAAATGAAACAAAAGCCACGACTAAAGCAAATCGTACCGCTTCCCTCAACTCCCTTTTGAATTCCATCACCAGATTATCTGGACCAACACCCAACGCTGCAGCTCAGAGCGTATTTCTCCTGCAGAAAGGAGATGAAACGCTGAGGCCCGCCACATAAACATCCGTCACTCACCCTATCCTCTCCCAATTCCCAAGAACGTCCATGACCACAATATTACTGTTGGGCTTGTGGCTGTTGTGGGGGCTGCTGCTGCTGTTGCTGCTGCTGCGACTCGACCATACCGATGCCTCCTTCTTTCCACTTCTGAAACTCGTCCTTGGCTGCCTGGACTTCCTCGTGGCTCAGGCCCTTCATCCAGGAATTATTCGTCACAAACTTCTCCTTGAGGCGTTCATCGCGCAGCTCTCTCTGGAACGCCTGCTTCTCCTCGTGGAAAACCTTGTCCTCTTCCGAGTCGAAGGTGGTGGTGTTGTAGATGAACCACTCCGAAGTGAATTTCTCAAACACCATCTTGGACGAGTTGAGGCAAATCCTAATCACCAGGCCCTCGTCATATGCAAGTGGCTTCGGTTTATAATCCTCTTCGGAGATACCCTCCGTTGCCGCGGCGTGGTTGCGAGAGAGGAATACCCTCTGGAGTTGCTTTTTATCTACTCCTTCCGTGGGCTCTTGACGCATGTAAGAAGATATATAGTACTGCCATTGTTGGATGCGCTCCATCTCGTCCATGTAGAAGGTGGTATCTTCCTTTTTCAACCAGCGGACGGAAGCTTCCTTCTTGCCCGGATACTGATGACACGTTAGTATTTATTGCATTCAACTTTCTTGGCAGAGATACTTACCCAGCTGATGACGAACATATCGGCATCTTTGATGCACTTCTCCGCAAATTTACGAGCGCTGATCTCGTTCTGGAAGCTGGTAGTCTCCTGCTGACGACTCTCCAAGTACGCCCGAACGAGCTCCTTGGTCTTCTCGCCCTTAGCGTCTGGGTTGTTGCAGGCAAGACCAATGCGGCAAAGTGTCTTGAGCAGATCTTGGATCGTGTAAATTGTCCATCCCTTGCGAAGATAGTAGTGCCGGAGCACGTCTTGATACCGGCTCTCGTCAATCTCGCCGTTGATGAAATCCTCAATCAGCTCGACGGTACGAGGCCAGAATGTCTCCGGGTTCTTGTCGTCGAAGTAGTGCAGACCTGGGTTGACCATGCCAAGGATCTTTGCGGGCTTAACAGCAGTCTCCCGGCGGATCTCCTCAAGGACGCTGTCTTTGCTGGCCTTGACCTCCTCGAGGCGCTTGTACAGCGTCTGGAAAACAGTGAAGAACACATACATGTTCTGGTTGCAGTAAAAGTTGTACCAGGCACGGGCAAAGGGCGCATCCGCCTTCAGTTCACCATCGACATCGACAAGTCCATCAGGCTTGCCGTCCTTGGTGTTCTCCAAGACGATGGGACCAACTGTTGGCAACCAGCGGTCATTCGAGACCTCGGGGACAGCCCGGTCTTCTGGCGCATCCGGCATCTCCTCCTCATTAGCAGACCCGACATCCGGTGTCGTCTCCTTGCTTCCTGATGCTGCGCTATCTTCCTTCTGGCCCCGGCTGCGACTGCCATTACGGCCCGGGTCAAGGACGCCGCGAAGTAGATCGGACTTCTTACCGCGTCGCGTCCTGCCATTGGTGAGCTCAGCGGGCGCGGAGTCTTCTTCATCCTCTTCTCCAGAATCTTGGTCGATATCAGCAATCCTTTCTTGTACCTTCTCTTCCGGAAGGTCAAAGAATGCCGGGATGAATGTCTCAAAGAACTCCAAGATACGTCTCCTCTCAAGGGCGTTGTGCTGGCCGCCAACATTCGCATAAATGACCATGAAGCGAAGGAGGTCAAGGAGAAGATCCTGGTCTTGGAACCCGTACAGGAACTGGTAACGAGGTATCTTCGTCTTGGTCGCTCGCAGTCGGCGTTGTTCTTCGTGCTTGGTCTTGATAACGTCGACCAGATGCTTTGCGGAAAGATTGCGTTTGTCGTTCGTCTTGACCTGAATACCCATGTGGTCCAGGCTCTTGAGATGCATCGTTTCGGTTTGGCTCTGCCAGACTTTCTCCCATTCGCGCTATTGATTCGATTAGCAAACACATACTAACAGCAAATCATAGGTTAAAGAAATGGTGATGCATACCTGGGTGAACCTCCACTCTTCATCTTTTTGTTTGAGACGAGCCATCACTATGGGCACAACAGCGAAAGGGTTCTTAAACATTTCGTTGGCGACTTCGCAGCCCTTCTCTGGCCCATAGATCTTCTTCAATACTCGCTTGTAGATCGAAGTGCTCTGCCCACCAAGACCCGCAGGCATCTTGAAATGTGCTCGCTCCGCGGGGGTAAGCGTAAGCATTTGTTGGGCGATCGGCTCCAGGAGCTGGATGCACTTTTGGTTGGCTTCGATGTAGAAGTCGTAGTCGTGTCGCTCCTCTTCGATGCGATGGAGTCCCTCTTCGTAACCGTTCTTGCGATGCGCAACAAAGCCCGAATCTTCCGAAGCCCACGTCGGATGTGAGGCCCAGCCATCGTTGAGTACCGAATTGCACAGCTCGTCACGACCGCTGCAAGGGCGGAGACGTTCCTGGAATCCCATGATGGTTAGCGCGCTGGGGAAAAAATAGTGCTATTGTAAGAAAAGGCACTTACCCGCCTAGGGAGAAGGCGATAGCTGGGACCGAAACCGCGACAGTTGCTCAAGGAAACCTTGCCTGGCGGTGGTTCGGGGCGGTTTTCAACGACCTCTTCCGTGCCGGTGTGCCTGAGCATGTTCCTGAGAGTGTTCAGCAATTCGGGGTTGCCACCCATGAAGTGGTTTGCTTTGTAGATCAACACATCCTTCTCGATCAGGTCAAGATTCCACAGGTTGATGAGTTTCATAAACTCGCCCATCGCAGTCCTATTGCCAATGTGCTTCTTGACCCTCTCGAAGAATTGTACATCATCCTGGCCGGAGGTCGAAAGCGGGATCGGACCAAGCGGTTCCGGCATGACAGGAGTCAATGTAGGTTCGACGAAGTTGCCATCGCCGACGACGGGCTTGTGCGATAATTTGGCTCGCTTGTTGGTGGGTGCCGCCGGCTGAATGGTTGATCGCAAACTCGAGACGGGCGGCTGCTCGGATGCAGGAGGTGCGGTGGTGGGAACGGCCTTCTCCACACGAGCACGCTTCTTGCTCTCCTTGCTGGCGCTCGGCGGAGGCGCAAAGTTGCCGACCGGTGGCATTTTAGGCTGTTGATCACGAGCAGGAAGGCCTGGTTGAGGAGTTGGCGTCGTAACAGCCATCGCCGCGCTGTCTTCCGGGCGCTGCTGGCCGGCCGGTCGCGTTTGCGCGGCCGATTCGGGAAGAAATTGCTTAAAATCCTCCAGCAGGTCGGGCGCCGCGTGAAATAAAGTGGTCACTTGAGAGTAGACGTCTTGAATGGGTTTTTGTTCGCGCTGGTAGGTTTGCAGAATTTCGAGAAATTGCTTGTAGATTTCGGGTTTGTCCTGGAAACGATTCTTCTTCAGAGTCAGTTCGAGTTCGCACTCAAGTTCCATGTCAAGTTCAGACGGCAAAGTCTCCACAAGTGCTTCCCAGCCCCATCCTTGCCGCGAAAACCGCTCCCACTTATGCCGCTGCTGGCCAACGGGAATGCACTCACTTTGATCTTGTTAACATAGCTAATTGCATGGTTAAACTCAACCGGTCCCCGCTTTTCGATGATCGCTTGATGAGCCACGCTGCCGTTTGAGTTGGGCTGGCCGGCCACCGTTGGTGTGGGCGTGTGCGCATTTCTAGGCGCTGGCCCAGCATGGGTGCCAACAGCTCCGTTCTGGCCGGCTGGGACGGATCTCTGCTGAATCGGACTGGCATTCTCGAAGGGTGCATTCTGGTTAGGACCAGGGAATCCAGCAGGGCCATTTTGTGCAGGCACGCTATACGCCACCTCGGGGCTCTCAATGCTGTGCTGAACAGTTGATGGCGGCCAGTTCCCTGGTCGTGCACCTAGGAAGGCCTGACCGGGACCTGATGTTGGTTGTGTAGGTTCGAGTTGTGGCGCGCGACTTCCACCGATCGAGAAAGAGGTGGAGCCTTGAGGTGTCGTAACGCGAATACTGTTCGGGTTGTTCTCCAAGCCGCACTCGATGCGGTAGCCGGGTGGCAGGAATGTGTTAAAGCCCTGGATTAGGTTTGGATGGCCCGCGAATAGCTCGGAAACTCTTGTGATAACCCCAGGAGTATTTATGCTGCTTCCGGTTAGCCTGCTTCTAGAGGAGACTGTCGAACACGGAGGGCCGACATACGTTTGGCTCTTGAAATCCTTCATAATGTCCAAGAACTTATTGTATACGTCTGGTTGCTCATGGAACTGGACCTTGACCTGATCGAGATAGCTCAAAGCGTCCTGTGTTGAGAATACCGTTAGCATCCACTGGCGATTGGAATCGAACCCTGCCGACAGACTAGATGGATTTACTTACGTTAAGAATCGGCTGTTGACCTTGAGGCATTCCACTGGGGCCAGAAGGCATGGGGTGGCCAGCGCCCATGTTGGAGCCAAAGGGCAATTGTTGCATGCCACGCACACCGTCCTGCTGTAACCCCCGGCCGTTCTCCTGCTGGAGAGGACCGCCGAAGAGAGACGCCGGTCCGCCCGACCCTCCTAAAGAATTATTTGGGCCGCCGGGGCCGTGAGACATTGGGGCGAACATTTGATGTTGGGTTGTCGGCGCAGCGCCAGGCCCGCCGTGTGGAGGATGCCGACCGGGTTCATGTTGTAATTGCGGGCCGAAAGCGGGAGCAGGTCCCGTTGCTGCGCCAATGGGCATGGAAGAAGCAGAGCCTCCGTGATTGGCAAGCAAACCGCCGGGGCTATGGATGGTAGTTGCAACTCTAGAGGCAACCGGTTGGTGGATGGGGAGCGAGCCGGCACTGCTGTGGTGAGGGGTGGCGGCGGGCTGATAAGGTTCCCGGTGCTGACGTTCGGCGTCGTCGCGTTCCCGTTCTCGCTCGCGTTCGCGGGTCTGATCACGGTCTCTCTCTCGTCGTGCTAGATCCTCCTGTTGGATGGCGCGATGTCTTTGCTCCTCGAGTTCGCGGTCGCGGTCGCGATCAAAGGGGCCACCGCCATGCAGAGGCTGGGGCTGGGAGTTCATCGTGGTTGGGCTGTTCGAAGGCTCTGGGGGATAGGCGTCAGTTGCAGTGCCGACGCCGCGAGATGCAAGTATTTGTTAGGGTGATGTAGGAATGAGCTGAATGTGACCGGAGCGCTGGTGGGGGGTTTGGAGGGGAGCAATTTTTGGTTGCGTGATGAAGTCAATGTGGTGAAAAAGGACAAGGCTTAAAAGCGGGAGTGTGGTTGCGGCAGGCGCTTGCTTGCCTGACATCGGCCTCACCTAGTTCGGCGAGGCGGGAGCCCTGGGAGCTCTCTCAGGGGACCAGGCAGGGCAGGGCAAAAGCTGGGCTGGAAGAACACGAAGAAGGGGGGGGCCTTGGCGCGTACAGCTGCGACAGGTGTCATAGAACCTCTCTGCGACCATCGATGGACAATGTCCTCTGGATTTCGAATGCTTAGACGGCCTCGACTGGACTTGGATTTTGGCACGGCTGTCGACAACAAGGGCTTGGTTCAGTAGATGATTTTAGCGACCAAGTGGATGTCGGGAATCAAACGTAGCAAGCAGTTGTGTCGCAAGACCGGCAACCGGGGCGCAGATCTCTTTCCGCCTTTCCAACTGATAGCGATAAGGCGGCAAAATGTCGGCTGGGGCCCTCAGCCTGGCCCAAGCCCAGTTCCAGCAAATCAGAGCTCAGTAAATTCACTCCTTTGCTGCTCCTGACCCACCGAGGCTGCTTATCGTCCCTACTCACCCCTTACCTACGTATCTACACTATCGCCGATGGAGCCCGAATATGACACAAGGCGCGCATTTCACGAACCGGTGACGGGATTTGGTTGTTTTGATCGGATATTTCTTGACTACGAAGCTGAACGGTTTGCGAGTTCGAAGCCTATCACGCAGAGATCTCAGAAAGAATTAGTTTGTTATTCAGTCTCGTGTTCTACCGCATGGACGTTGTTTGCGCCGATTCAGCTCCGTCAACGCGCGGTGTCATCATCATTCCTGTCCTACGCGGTGGGTCCCGTTTGAAGACCTGCCAACGGCTACCGCCTACCATAATCGTCAGGGTGACCAGCATCAGTTCTCAGACAGCCGGACCAAAATCCACAAGTATCTCCGATAACTCATCGCGAGCTTTATCGCAAGACCGGATGTCCTCCTGCTGTTGTCCATATAATCACTAGAATCCAAAATATCTATTGCTTGCTATATAACCGAATCAATCTCAACGTCAGACATCCCGCCCGTCCATGACAGTCCACGGTTCAGTATCATGTTCTGATTCATACTCGAAAGTTTCCCTCGTCCCAATCTCGTCAACTCTTTTCAGGAATAATTCCGAACGCCTTTCAAGATCCACTGTTCGATCCAAGTCTCAAGGTCAGTATTTCCGCGACAAACAAACTTCGGGCAAGAAAATGCCCAGTGGGGACAATAGCAGTGGGCGCAAAATGATGAATCGATGTGAACTTACCACTTCGCCATTGACGACAGTGCTGCCTACACTAACAACCTCGATATCTCCCGGTTGGATCTGCGGTAGCCATAGTGTCAGTATAACCATCTCAAGTCGAGGAGGGTGTACTACGGTTTCTTTTTGTCTCCTTACCCGTTTCACACCATCCTTCTCCTCCCACCAGACCTCCGTATCACCGCCCACCGGCTTGACCTTCTCGCCCGCCGGCCATGGGCTGGTTGGAATCAAATGAGCCTCGACGAACCTGCGCAGGTTGCGCTGCGCTCTCCCCTGTCCATCCTCACCTTCATACGCATTCGCGCCCAAAGCGCTGTAGTCTTTCGGGTCTTCCCATGGCTTCCGTGGAAGTTTTTCTATGGCCGAGTTGAGGGGCGCGAGGACAGTCGTGTTCCTGGCAGGATCGTCTAGACGCTGCGATGGAGACTCGATGTTCCTAAGGAATCTGTAATGTTTGAGATGTCAGCTAGTCCTCGGACAAGCAGAGTCGGCAGCACTTTTTAATTGAAAGACAAGGAATGCGACTCACCCTGCAAAAAGGTTTATGCTCTTGTCCCGACCCATAACATCCGAAAGCATGACCGAGCTGCCACCCCCTGCGTTCGCGGGGCCGTCTGCTTGGGGCGCTCCGGAAGGCGGCATGGCTGGGCCGAGTCCTCCGGCAGGCTTTACAAGTGGGATTTGCGCGTGGTCGGCCGGCTGCGGCTGCGGTTGTTGCTGGATATCGGAAGCGGTTCGATGCAGAGGATGAATGAGTTGAGCGAAGGCGACTGCTGCAGTTGGCGCAAGGACGAGGTAAGGAGTGAATCTCATGGCCGTCGCAAACAAAATTCAAGTGGTGAGTTCTCTTCTCTATGGTACGATCCGAGTGTTTGGTCACCTGCACAGAAATGTAGGCGTACGCATCGCATCGCACGTCGTGGCAGAAAGCGAAACGAACGGTAGCGAGCGAGCCATCGGATTGGATGTCGGCGATGACGTACGTGCGAGCTGGGGGCGGGGAAGCAGTCAATCAAAAGCGATTGCCGCGCTGTTGTGTGCTTCACATCTCGTGATGTCCCTGGACTTTGGATCGAACTTGATAAAGTGATCTAATATGATCAACTCCCCGAAGGTTGGAAATGTGTTCGGTTAAGTTGTTCTGACTCGGTCAGAAATCGCTTCTCCTTATATGTTTCGGGTCCACCGTGAGGTTGATTTAGAGCTCATGTAGGCGGGACAGTTGGCCATGACGTTGACATCGGGTGCGAACCTTGACAGTCGGCGGTGCGCAGGCTGTATGCAACACGCAATGCAGTCAATAGGCAGAACATGCTCATTCATCAGACTACAAATTTGGTTCGTGACAGCTGGGCATTCATGGACAGCAACCAACATCGTCAAAAGAACACAGATCTACCGATCACACAGTTTGTCTAGAACCGAAGAATATCACATGCCACGGGAAAGCACACAAAGTCGACAGGAGGACACCATCGCTACATTGCCCGACCTGGAGCCAGGCATTGGACGTGTTCATCATCTGACAAGCCTCGATGGTTGAACCGAGCATGGCAGCCAGGGTCATGTATCAGGTACCCGGAGATGCTGCCCTGACCGGCTTTCAGAGTTCGGTTCAACGTCTGCATTGCGAGACGCGTTTGATTACATCTGATCTGATGATCCTGTTTTTGTACAGCCTTCCATTTGGAGACGAAGCATTGAGCCAAGCTTTCGAAGATGGTTGGTGCGGAATCTCGAGAATGCTGGGGTTGTTGGTTGCGTCGAATTTCACATGCCTCAAAGAGTGGGCACCCCCAACCGTCACCCACACGAGAAGCGGCAGCCGCCCGCCTTCGATTGATTGGGGGAGATGGGGAGCTAGCTGGCTTGGCCGGCTCGTGACTCTGTGGGGAATCCTGGGGATAAAGCATGGGGATTGGGCCGGTTCCATTGTGGAAGGAGAGAACGGGGGAGAGAGCGAGGATCAACCAGGCGACCAAAGGCGATTCTTTAACTTCTTAGCAGCTTGGCATTTTGCCAAGTGCGCCAACATGTCTGGGTGTGTGGGTGAGTGGGAATGGAAGCCCAGTGTGGGAATTCTGGACATCGTGGCATCGTGTGCATCAGCTTCGGCGGACCTTAGAGTCAAAAAAGGCCAAAAAAGCTTCTCTCCGAAAGGAATTCCACTGAAGTTCGGCGAAGGGCCTCGATACGTCTCAACAGGAATTTGTACCGGAGTGTGAGTTGCCTGGAGCCTCCTGTTTTGCATCTTGAACCCCACAGTGGGTGAAAGGTCTGTGGTTGTGCTGTGAGATGTTATTTGCCTATTTCCTTAGTGTTGTCCGCTTTTGGGTCTCTTTGTCGCAAGCCTCGGTACATTTGCCGGACGGCCAGTTGCGCGCAGTCCACCACGTCCACTTTGTCCTCGGCCAGAAATCGGCGGCGAGATCCAAAGCACACAAGCACACAAGTCCCTCGGAGTGGATGTCATGATGCCGTGAGCCGTCATCCTTTGTTCTTTATCTCAACCATGTTCTCGATCAACAGCACCTCTGTATCGCTCGAGTTGGCGACGGGTTCCAGTGTGTCGTGGGGAAAGAGAGTGAAAATGTTTCGACAGCTTTTCACCTCGTTTCGGATATTGTCTGGCTGACCTGGATTGGAGAGAGAGAGGAGTAACTCCTCATGTTGGAGAAAAGATGGGGTGACAGGATCAATGTTATGGGGCGACACGCTGCCAGCTGCTCGCTGGACATGGGGGTTGCACTGTCCCCAGCACCAGAAACCCCTGTCGTTTCGCTGAGAGCCCACCCACGCTCGACCTCGGCTCACGAATCAGGGTGTCAGCAATACCAACACAACCCGGCCCCGGTTCCATTGCTTAGTAGTGCCCGTGGCTCGGAAGGTCCCAAGGTCGACCGACGCTCCCTCACAACCAAATAATAACCAGGCCTGCATTCCTGCCGCTTGCAAAACTCCTTCTTTTTCTTGACCTGCATCCCCTTTTCTCTCTTTCATCCTCATTCACTTCAGGTTTTTTTTTTCCTTCCTGTGAGGTACACATCATATTCATAATGGCGCCCAGAGTTATCGTTGTTGGCGGCGGCCGTAAGTCAACATTCCCACTTAAGCACTGCGCCATACCCCGCGCGCGGGCCACGACATCCGTCATTCGACATCTGGCGGTGTCATCTTGTTCACGGGCATTTTGCTGACAGTTTGTTCCGCATGCAGTGTCCGGCCTGAGCGCTGCTCACACCATCTACCTCGCCGGTGGTAACGTCGTTGTCCTCGACAAGCAGGGTTTCTTCGGCGGTAACTCGACCAAGGCCACTTCCGGCATCAACGGTGCCCTCACCAGGACACAGGTTGAGCTCGGTATCCAGGACTCCGTTAAGCAGTTCTACGATGATACCCTCAAGTCTGCCCGTGACAAGGCCAGGCCCGACCTCATCAAGGTCCTCACCTACAAGTCCGCTGCCGCCGTTGAGTGGCTCCAGGATGTCTTCAACCTCGACCTTACCCTCGTTTCCCGTCTCGGGTAAGTAACCCCTTTATATGGGATGCTCTGTCAAGAATAACATGGCTAAGTCTGCCTCCAGCGGTCACTCCCAGCCCCGTACCCACCGTGGGCACGATGCCAAGTTCCCCGGTATGGCCATTACCTATGCTCTCATGCAGCGCCTTGAGGAGCTCGCCGAGACCGAGCCCGAGCGCGTCCAGATCATCAAGAAGGCTCGCGTTACCAGCCTCAACAAGGAGGGCAACAAGGTCACTGGTGTCAAGTATGAGGTCAACGGCGAGACCCAGTCCCTCGATGGCCCCGTCGTCCTCGCCACTGGTGGTTATGCCGCCGATTTCACTGAGGACTCCCTCCTGAAGAAGCACCGCCCCGATGTCTACGGCCTTGCCACCACCAACGGCACCCACGCCACTGGTGACGGCCAGAAGATGGTCATGGCCATTGGCGGTAACGGCATCGACATGGACAAGGTTCAGGTCCACCCTACCGGTCTCGTCGACCCCAAGGACCCCAACTCCAAGTGGAAGTTCCTTGCCGCTGAGGCCCTTCGTGGTGAGGGTGGTATTCTTCTCAACGGCGATGGTGACCGCTTCTGCGACGAGCTCGGCCACCGGGACTACGTCTCTGGCATGATCCACAAGGAGAAGGATAAGGGCAAGTACCCCGTCCGCCTTGTCCTCAACTCCAAGGCTTCCAAGACCCTTGACTTCCACACCCGCCACTACTCTGGCCGTGGTCTCATGAAGAAGATGACCGGCCAAGAGCTCGCCAAGGAGATCGGCTGCACTCCTGAGCACCTCCAGAAGACCTTCCAGACCTACAACGCCATCGCTGAGGGCAAGCAGAAGGATCCCTGGGGCAAGAAGTTCTTCCACAACGTGCCCGTCGATATCAACGACGACTTCCATGTCTCCGTCATGGAGCCCGTCCTCCACTTCACCATGGGTGGTATCGAGATCAACGACAAGGCCCAGGTCCTCAACTCTGAGCAGAAGCCCTTCGAGGGTCTCTACGCCTGCGGTGAGCTTGCCGGAGGTGTCCACGGTGCCAACCGTCTCGGTGGTTCTTCCCTCCTTGGCTGCGTTGTTTACGGCCGTGTCGCCGGTGACTCCGCCAGCAACTACCTCTTCCAGGAGGCTCTCAAGGGCAACACTGGCGCTGCACGTCTTGGTCAGATTGCCCTCCACATCGACCCCTCGCAGCCCGGCAAGATTTCGGTCCAGTGGGGCGGTGAGTCTGGTGCTCAGGCCACTGCCAACACTGAGGCTCCTAAGAAGGACACTGCCGCCGCTGCCCCCAAGAAAGAGGACCCCAAGGCTTTCACCATCCCCGACAAGGAGTACACCATGGAGGAGGTTGCCAAGCACAACAAGAAGGAGGACCTCTGGGTTGTCGTCAAGGGTGTCGTCCTTGACCTCACCAACTGGCTCGAGGAGCACCCCGGTGGTGTCCAGGCTCTTCTGAACTTCATGGGCCGTGACGCCACTGAGGAGTTCGAGATGCTCCACGATGACGAGGTCATTCCCAAGTATGCCCCTGAGCAGGTCATCGGCCGCGTCAAGGGCCAGAAGGTTACCCTCGAGGTTTAAATTGAGTTTGCGAAGTTGCCTCTTCAAGAGTTGATTATACCAGCCCTACTTGGACAGGTTCCGAGAAGGGTAACAACACCGGAGTTGAAATGTAATGATGGGTTTTGGTTAGTCTCGGTGGTTGTGTAAAACTCATTTGCCAGGGATATGCATCTTTGTCTTCACCAGCGGTTTGGAATACATGCTGGCGCCACATGTTTGTACTTTTATGGGTAGCCTTTTTCTTTTATGTCATGATGATAGCCACGGATCTACTTTGAAGCAGGAAGGGAGATGAATAAAAAGACAAACTTCAACATGTTCGTTCAACTCTGTGAGTTTTTAGTCCCCCGGTGTGCTTGCTTGGGTCATCTTGAAGATCACACTGAGCGATGACTTCTTGAACATCGTGTAGTGTATACCTGGAAAGTCTAGATCAGCTCAGCTCATTCCTGTCTCGGTTAAGGTTCGGTACGTCCCTCTAGTTTTCTCTCGTGTCCCACATATGGTGTGTTATTGGCGAATCGATGCCACAACGGCAAGGCTCGGGTGCGTCCGGTGTCGGGACTTGATGTAGCGAGACAAGCGAGGAAGTTCACCTCGGGTATGTATATGCACGCACGATGTAGGGGACGTCAGTCGTCTAGACTTATAGTTACCCTTCCTGACTCTTGTTATCACGGTACTTTTCAGTTCCATCATCAAAGTGCTCGGTGTTTTCACACCTTGACACATATTCTTGAAGTTTGGTCTGGACCGGTTCATGTGTTGCAGATGACAGATGGGAGGGTACCTAGAAGAGATATAGGAATCTTGACCACAGTCACTCACTCGGTGGACAAGTCTGATGTCGTGGAAAGCCGAGCTGGGACCTACCTGACATTGATACCTCTAGCAACACAAGTAGGCACATAGCACTGTTCAGTTCAACACTGTTTGGGTATAGATTTTTGCCATCTGACCAGATCTGAAGAGTAACTGCTGTGTACAGCACACATGCAGAATAGAGTCAGTTTAACTACTTAGAGGTAAGTATCTTGTGTCGAGAGTGAGGTCAGCTCAAGATGTGTAGGGTAGCTATGTCGGGTGATTACGTGTATTAAACGAGCGGGTGCGAGTGTGGTTGGTGGCTAGCCGTTTAGTCAGTTGGTTGGTTGGTATAAGTAGTGAGTTCTGTAGTTCTTGTCCTACCCACGAAGCTGTGTGCCACATGCCATTACTTGGTTATTCACCAGGGAATGGTTGTAGTGTTGGGCCGCGGGACACTTGGGAACCAAATGGGGAATCTCCATGAGTTAGACAGTACGTAGACACTAGACAGCAACGCTATGTGGCCTAGTTGTCGAGTCGATGGCAGGTATTTGACGAAACGAAGAGTCTCTGTCATCTTGATCAGAGGAGTGAGGAGTATGTTGACACATACATGGAACTTCCGTAGTGGAGAAGTTTACATTTCTTTAACTTTGGTATAAATGAAAAACATATGATGTAGCAAGCACACCACGTGTTTGGCGCTCTGTAAAAAGACCTTTTGTCCGTGACCATCCAACGAGGTATGTCTCAGACTTGTGAGATCGACATCTCCAATGTTCCGAGACCCGAGTACAGCCTGACCTTGTAATCAGAAGACTGGAAACGATCGTAGATAGACAATGAGGGAAGTTAAGTCCGGATACAAGACTAGGACTTTGTGCGAGAACGTTGTGTCATTGTTATAGGCTGCCTGTACCGAGTTGCCGCGAAGTGGGTGAAGCATGACAAGAAGTGTAGGCTCTAACGACCGGATAGAGGGAGCTGGTTCAATGTTGGTGGTTATGTGTTCTGGATGTTTCAGAAAGGAACAGCTTTGGTTTTCTTGAGTTAAGGCATCGTTCAGAGTTGAGATATCAAAATTGTCGAGATGAGGAACAAAGGCTTCCTGAGAGAACGAATCTGCTACGACGGCGAGTTGTGTAGATGAGGTGTCCAGATATCGAAGCGAGACTTGATGTAATAAGTTGTTGTTGGTTAAGTCATCATAACTCGGCTATGGTCTTCATTATTAAACATGAAAACCTAAAGCCAGGAGGAACCAGTAACTCCATGACAACAGTGGCGGTGTGTGCCATGTCTTTTTCTGCTTGCAACCGAGCCCAGGAAATCCTTGCTGTAGTACATACCTCGCTCAAGTGTACGTATCTGGTAGAAGAACTCTACATGATGTGTGCTTTCCGTCCATGTCCAAATGCAGCAATAATAAGTATGTTGTCCTCCCACTCGCGCCGCTCGGGGCTGAGAATTAGTGACTAACACTCAACGTTCTTCCCTTGGGTTTTCTGTAACAAGCTGTAAATAATCAGGCGTGACCCGGAAGTCACACTTGATTATTCTGTGGTTAACCAATAGCTTGTCTCGGTAGTATGGCTTAGGGGTGAGGGAGATAAGTTGTACGACTCTGCCAAATTGAACTCGTTTTTAGCTTTCCACATGAATTCCTTTGGGGTGTCTCTGTGTCGAGATTTTGGAAATCGTATGTACACTGGTAGCTCTTTTCATCTCCCGAGTAGGCCACTTAGTCCACGCGAAGCTGAACGTTCGGTGTCTTGGTACCACAGCGAGATGGGTAGTGGAAGGAAGAGAGACGCTTCACACATGTGGAATGATGATTTATACGACATGAACAGAAGACCTACAAACTATGAAGAAAAAGAACCATATATGTACCTATAGGGAGGTGGGAAAACAGACGCGTCTGCCAAGGTGCACAGGTAGAATGCCAATATGAGTCTTCGCATGCTGGTTGGGCAGTGGGATTCAGGTGCACTTGACGGCACCACCTCATGTTTGATATAATAACATGATTTCGAATGTTTTTTTCCTTTTTTTTCTCTCAGTCTTAGATAGGTACCGAGCTAACAAGTCTCGTCACAATCTGGAGATGAGTTTGGTGTTGAATATGATGCTGCTTGGTTCGTTGTCTCTCCGTAAGGCAGGATGATGCTGTGCCACGAGGAAGTTCCCAAGCGCAAGGAGCGAAGACTGGATGTTGGATTGTAATTACGTATCTGAAGCAATCGTCCGACACTCAGCCACTGCGTCCACGGAAAGTACTTGAGACGACTAGTGGAAGACCTGGATCTCCTCACACTGGGATATGACGCCCCCGTACTTGAGGAGAGGGGTGTCAATGCTGAAGCCATTGAGACATGGAGTCATAGACTGAAGTTCCTTGCGAACATTCCGGAAATGCCTTCTAGATGCGCTAGTGGAATACTTATTAGCGATTAATCACAGCTAAGAAGCTGCAGACAAGTCCAGGGGCTTTCCCCACGGCACGAAACAGCAACGAATGCCTGATGGTTCGGATGACGGGAGTTGCCGTAACGGAAGTTTTAGGTAGTTTGCGTGTCGGACACGTCTCTGGCGTGGTACTGGACAGCGGTTTCGCCGTTGCTTGATGTGATCCTTCCGGTACTTCACGATATAGGTGTGCCCCAGTCACCTAAGACCAACCGAACAATCTCTGCGCCGTCCAGCAACAGCAACATGGGCTAAGCGGCTTCGGGCTCAGGGAGCGTCTCATGGTACTGTTACAGGACAGCTGCGGAGATTGACAAATACTTTTGGGTCGCATTGTCTGCAAGTTCATGAGGAATCTAGAAAGCGGAGAACATGTATAATGGTCGTCGTAATGCAAGACAGGCTCCAATAGAACCATCTGACGGGGCTCGGTTTATAATTGTCTGCTACTTCCGCTGGAACCTCAACGTCGCTTGCGTCGATCATCCGTGAGGCTATTCCCGCGCTTGAATCTGCCTGAACAAACCAAGAGGACTATGACAAGAATCGCGTGTTAGAAGGAATTGACTGTCATGATTGAAGATACCTAATCTTGGATTGTTCTGGTCACGGCTTCGTGAAGTGAGAGGCGTGCGAATAAGCTGAACCGAGCGGCCTGCAGGTCACCGGGGGTCGGCCGGAGCGTGTGGGCACTAGCATCTCAATGGGGATTAGTCTGGGGATGTCAAAGAACAGGGAGACTTTCTGGACGAACGAGGCAAAGCGCCAGCGAGGACAAGAAGGGTGGATGGAGACGAGCAGGCATTTTGGTGGGCCTCTGGGGAAGGTGCTTAGGTGCGGTTCCTGGTGCGTGATGCCCTGTTCATCCCATCGCAACCCATCTGGATCACAGCATCCCATGGGGTCTAAGTGGTGTCGTCCCATGGCAAGAGGCACTCGTGGCACTGGATACTCTCTCCGGCTCATCATGGGTATCCCTTTCGCAAAGCTTCCACTTTGCAGCCCCCGATTTTACCAGGCCTGCAGGCGGCGTGCAGCAAGGCAATTGCAGGCTAAAGGAGGCCAAACTGAGCACGGGCTTGTCGGTGTCTGGGGCAGGCCGGCGACGAATCGGCCAATCAGAGCGCGCCCTCCCCGTGCTGAGAGAAACTGTGATCTCGAAGCGTCGAGTCCGCCTGCCCATCCATCCACTCACCCACCCGTCCACCCATCCACCCCGGGCCATCCACACTGCCAGGACTCCATCCTCCCTCCTACCTTCTCTCTGGCTTTCGCTGCGTCCTGTCGTCTTGCTGCGTCTCTGGCGCCCCGTTCGTTGCGCTCCAGACAAGATACGGACACGGACACACAAAGACACCAGCCCCAGGCCTCGCGACCCGGCTCTCTGTCAGACGGGACACCAGTCGGACGGGGACTGTCGCTGTCATCCAATAGCCAAAAGTAATAAACCACAACGTTACCCATACATACAGCCTACAGTCAAGAACTCCAGTCGAGAACCACAGTCTACACCCTACACAGACCTAGCCTACCTGTGGTTCCCGCCCACGCTCGACAGCCTCAAGTGCCACCAGTGACCCGGCCACTACCACCTCCTCTCCTACCGTTCGCTACGCTACGGGGACCCCAAGACATCCATCCCCATTCAAATGGTTCAACAACCGTCCAACCTCATCATCGTCAGTCCGCGACAACCCCAGCGGCAACGACACTGAACCCTGGCCTGACTGCCCTCGACCTTTTGCGCCATGGCGATCTTCGCCATGGGCTGGCAGAAGCCCGACAATGTCGCTGGCTCATCTGCCCCGGCGATCATGGTCGGCCTCTTTGTCGCCACAGGCGGCTTACTCTTTGGCTATGACACTGGGTAAGCCTCTCTTCTGAATGCACTCGGGCGCGGCGAACACGTCGATGCGACGGATATGCGATGGGACATGCGATGGAATATGCGATGGATATGTGCTTGATACTGCATTGTCGCAGACCAGACGACCAAACCCTCGAGACAACATCAGACTAAAATGCTAACTAATGCACTTCTCGCTTGTAGAACCATCAACGGCATTCTGGCCATGAAATCATTCAAAGATCACTTTTCGACCGGCTACATCGACGGCAACGGACAGCCTGGCATATATCCAAAGGAGAGCGCGTTAATCGTTGCCATGCTCAGCGCCGGAACAGCCATCGGAGCCTTACTCTCTGCGCCTCTCGGAGATCACTATGGACGTCGCCGGTCCCTTATTGGCGCCATCGGAATCTTCGTAATCGGCGCCATCCTGCAAGTTTGTGCACATAATATTGATGTGTTGGTGGCAGGAAGGTGTGTACTTTTACCCCTAGGCTTTGCTGGTGGCTCATTCCTGGACTAACGTGACAACATCAGGACGGTTGCCGGTGTTGGTGTCGGCATTGTCTCAGTGCTTGTCCCCTTATATCAGTCCGAGATGGCACCCAAGTGGATTCGAGGAACACTGGTGTGCACATACCAACTCTCTATCACCATGGGGCTTCTTGCCGCTGCCGTGGTCAACATCCTCACATACGAATTGAAGACAGCTGCTGCCTACCGGGTACCAATAGGACTTCAGCTAACTTGGGCCTGCGTCTTGGCCCTGGGTTTGACCGTGTTACCGGAAACTCCTCGTTACCTCATCAAACGTGGAGACAAGGACGCCGCTGCCCTTTCTCTCAGTCGTCTGCGTCGACTGGACATCACTCACCCTGCCTTGGTCGAGGAGCTTGCCGAAATCGAAGCAAACCATCAATACGAGATGGCACTGGGACCCGATTCTTACAAGGATATTCTCTTCGGCGAACCTCACCTTGGCCGTCGCACGTTCACGGGTTGCTGTCTGCAAATGCTACAACAGCTCACCGGCGTGAACTTTATCATGTACTATGGAACCACCTTTTTCAATAACGCTGGCGTCGGAAACCCCTTCAAGATCTCTCTCATCATGCAAGTCATCAACACGGCATCGACCATACCCGGACTGTTTGTGGTCGAATCATGGGGTCGGCGTCGGCTCCTGATGGTGGGCGCCATCGGCATGGCCATCTGTCAGCTGCTGATCGCTGCCTTCGCGACGGCCAGCGGCTCCAACAACCTATCAGCACAGAACAAGGTCCTCATCACCTTTGTTGCGATATACATATTTTTCTTTGCTGCATCATGGGGCCCGGTCGTATGGGTCGTCACCTCCGAGATTTATCCGCTCAAGGTCAGAGCCAAGTCCATGTCGATATCTACGGCTTCGAATTGGCTCCTCAATTTCGGCATCGCCTACGGCACCCCGTATATGCAAACAAACAGCGCAGCGAGCAACGAAGGCTCGATAGATCTCGGCTCTAAAGTGTTTTTCGTATGGGGAGCGTTTTGCATAGTAGCGGTCGGCTTTGTATGGTGTATGGTATACGAGACTAGCAAGATCAGTCTCGAGCAGATCGACGAGATGTACGAGAGAGTTGACCATGCGTGGCACAGCAGGCGCTTCGAACCGAGTTGGAGTTTCCAGGAGATGCGAGACTTTGGCTTCTCCGATAGCGGCATACCGCCAGCGCAGCAGCAGCAACAACAACAACAACACCAACCACAAGTGGAACTCCAGCAATCGCAGTCACGTACCAGCAACGCGAGCACGTCTCAAACCGACACGGGCGGGAGCAATAACACCGCGGCGTCACAAGACGATAAACTTGTGGCATCCTTGGGGAACATCGATCTCAGCTATTGACGTCTTTTTGTTTGAATTTCACGCTTATAGGTGGGGAAACCGCCGGTCGCTTTTGGGCTACAATCTGCCTCGAGCTTTCTGGATATCAGCGACGGAGTTAGCGTGTTGGAGTTTTGGAGCTTTTTGGATTTGGGAAAATTACTTTGGGTATCAACTGATTGATCATCATGCTGAATATTTGTTTTTGATTCTGGCTGGCATTGCTTTGGGGCGCTGTTGCTCTTGATCCCGCTTTGTGCCTTGCAGACCAGATCCTTGGGACATGGGCTTCGGATGACACCAATGAGATGCTTTTCAGAATGTCTGTTTGCACATTGTTGGTTATGGGCAAGTCAACCAGTGTACATGGTGCAGTTATCTATCTGGGCGTTGATAAGGTTTGTGTCAAAGAATCAAAGATGATGGCGCTCTTCGTGGCGCGAGCTGGTTTTTATATCCATTACAGAGATCAACGACCCTCGAACAACGTGGCATCATGTTGATGGAAACGTGACACATCTATGCACATGTACCTCATTGTGCAATTTAGACAGTCCGTGTCACAGACAAGCGGGATATGCTTGATGGAGTTCTGAGGCTACCCCGAACGGAATACGCAAGTAACCTTGCAGTGATGCTGACGGGGAAAGACATCACTTTTTTCTCTGGAGAAACCACGCTGCATTGTCTTCGTTTAACCTTTAACGGCACGAATGACTAGCGACTAACATCAGTACTACTGGTACCTACATTTATTGAGGGAGGACGATGCAACATCAAAAGTGGAGTATATAGGGGACAACAGGAGACGGGCATGCGGTCCTCGGTTTGTGGAGGTTTGATACCCATCCATATCTGCCTCGGGATGTTAGTCGGCTGACGCCGCCTGGATTCATCTCATCCGATCTGGATCATCCGAACTCGATTCAAGGTTGGGACGGGGAACACAGCCAGGTCTGGAACTTCGCACTTTGTGGCACCTGGGATATCGGGTAATACAGAAAAAGCCATTGCGTAGCCTTGAGGTGTTTGGTAGGTCATTCGGGGCTTCTTGTGGTCATTTCGTTTCCGCTGGTCCTGCTTCACGGTTCGCATCGACTCAGCGCCTTGCTTTATCCTAGCTTGTATTATCTTCAATTTATTCGACTCATAACTGATCCGACCGGAAACCTTCCGTTTTTCTCTTATACTTCCCTGCCCCGAATTGCACTTCCTCAGGTCAGAGAGCCAAGACTTCAACTATCTGCGCTTCTACCATGGAGGACTATCGAAGCCTCTTTTTCTCTTAAATAGTTTTACATCCTAGCGCTGGGCGTGCCGGCCGCACTTGCTCTCAACCAGACAATATCTCAGTGAAGGCGTCGTACACTCTCGCCTCTGTCATCCTCGGCAACAACTACCGCCCCGGATATGTACTGCCCGGTCTTAACAACACGTTGTTACCTTACCAACTCCGCCGGCATACAGGTTTCGGTCCGACCAAGGCAGCCGCCCCGGGCAGCTGGTTTAGCTTTAACGAACTCCCGTTATTGATTGGTGCCCGCAAACCTGCGTGAACCAACGTCGATCGGGTCCGACCATGATGCGTCCGGCGAAGATGGAGCATCCCGCTTCGGCCCGTTTGTGCTCCTCTGGACGATCACAACTGGAGACAGGTACGACACCAGAATTGGCATGGACGACACAAATATACGGCTCGCGGTTGCAAGCACGAGTGCAGCAGCAACCCCAGGAAGCGCATACGAACTTGAATGCCACTGCCGTGCCTGCCACCGGAAGCTACCTTAGGCGCGGGGATTGTGTCATTGTCAAGGTAAGTCCCGCTTTCCTATCCCAGCCGGGAATCCGCAGATGGCATGATGATATCCAGTTCTCTCGCATGTTTACTTTTCCAACTCCAACCACTCCATTTTCTTTCTCGTGGCTCTGAGTAGCAAGGAGTTGACCAACTTTGGGATAGCTATTCTGCCAGTTTTGGACTCTTAAATACCCTCTCCCAGCAGCAGTCTTCCTCGCTCAGTTGCTCTTCACCAATCCAGTCTACGCGGGCTCGGAGAGTGGACGGAACAACCCAGGCTCAGGATATTTCGGCACACGACTAGTACCGAAATCCTTCCTCGACTTTGACGGAGTTTACCAGCTCGAGGGCTCCTTCGGCGACAATCTACGGACATCGACGTACCTGGGTATTTCCACATTTTTAGTTTGCCTGTTGGTCATCTTTTTTATATCCCAAGGTCGACGTGGGGTACGACAAATCTGGTGGACCTTCAATCCGGGTTTCTTCGTCATGGCCGTCTTCACATCGGCTTCCTTCTTCCTTCTCGCGGCTCTTGTCCCTCAATGGACCTCCGCTCAACATGAATCTGTGACTGCAACGTCATCTGGACCTGGTGTATTGAGCGGGACGGCGGCGGGGGATTCCCCTATGTTCACCTTCCCAGCTTCAGCTGACATCGGAGCAAACGTCTTACCCAACATCTTCGACCCGCAAGCAGTTGATGTTCAGAACGTCTGTCCAGGATATACAGCTGCTAATGTACAGAAAACGGAGAAGGGACTCACGGCTGACTTGTCCCTCGCTGGCCCTCCCTGCAACGTCTATGGCAATGACATCGAGAACCTGAAGCTTATCGTTGAGTATCAGGCGGACAACCGAATCAATGTCCAGATTCAACCTCGCTACATCGGCCCCGCTAATGAAACCTGGTTCACACTTCCTGAGGTGCTTGTGCCCCGACCAGAGGCCGAGCCTGATGCAAACGCGGCTGGAAGCAAGCTGGAAATCTCGTGGTCGAATGAGCCCACCTTCTCCTTCACAGTGAAGCGCAAGGAGACTGGAGATGTCTTGTTCACGACTGAGGGTCGTGTCCTTGTTTATGAGGATCAGTTTATCGAGTTCGGCTCCTCTTTACCCGAGAATTACAACCTGTATGGTCTCGGCGAGGTTATGCATGGCTTTAGACTGGGGAACAATCTTACACGTAAGTCTTCTAACATGAATTTATACCGTGGATTGGATCTGACTAACATTATTTCAGGCACGCTGTTCGCTGCGGATGTGGGCGACAACCTCGATGCCAACATCTACGGCAGCCACCCGATCTATCTCGACACCAGATACTTCACCAAGGACGAGTCTGGGAAGTTGAGCTACGTTTCCGACCCGACAGACAAGAATGCCAAATACGTTTCGTATACGAACGGTGTCTTCCTTCGAAATGCCCATGCACAGGAAGTGCTCCTCCGACCCGAGGGTATCACCTGGAGAACTCTCGGCGGAAGCATCGACTTGTACTTCTTTGAGGGACCTTCGGCTCAGGATATCATTAAGTCTTATCAGCTCAGTACGGTTGGACTTCCTGCAATGCAGCAGTATTGGACTCTTGGCTTTCACCAATGTCGCTGGGGATACTCAAACTGGACTGTTGTGAAGGATGTCGTTGACAACTTCCGCAAGTTTGGCATCCCGCTGGAGACAATCTGGAGTGAGTGAACCCCAGTCCCTCTGCGTCAATATCTTCCCTGTCCATGCTTTTACTGACTTTTCAAAGCCGACATTGATTACATGAAGGGCTATCGTGACTTTGAAAACGACCCTGATCAGTTCAGCTACGAGGAGGGCGCCAAGTTCCTTGAGGAGCTTCATAAGAACCACCAGCGCTACGTGCCAATTGTCGACTCGGCTATCTATGTTCCAAATCCTGACAAGCCAGAAGATGATTACGAATCTTACCACCGCGGACTCAAAGCTGATGCTTTCATCATGAACCCTGATGGTTCGCTTTATATCGGTGCAGTGTGGCCTGGCTACACCGTGTTCCCGGACTGGATTGGTGCGGCCCTCAACGGTACAGGTACCGTCAGCTGGTGGACCGACGAGTTTGTTAGGTACTACGAGAAGGTCGCTTTCGATGGCATCTGGATTGACATGAGCGAGGTCGCTTCTTTCTGCATCGGAAGCTGTGGCACGGGCAACCTGACGCTCAATCCGGTTCATCCGCCATGGGGTCTTCCCGGTGAGCCAGGTGCTCTTGTGCTCGATTACCCCGAGGGTTTTGAAAAGACCAACGCAAGTGAGGCATCCTCTGCAACATCGGTTCACAAAACGCAGTACCCAGACCCCACGACCACAGCCAGCATCACTAGCACTACTTCTTACCTCAGGACGACACCGACTCCTGGAGCCCGCAATATCAACTATCCACCATATGTCATCAACAACTTCCACGGCGACATTGGTACTCACGCCCTGAGCCCCAATGGTACCCACCATGGTGGCACAGTTGACTATGACTTCCACAACCTGTACGGCCACCAAATCCTCCACGCAACCTACCAGGCACTCCTCAAAGTCTTCGAGGGCAAGCGTCCTTTCATCATCGGCCGCAGCACTTTTGCGGGTTCTGGCAAATGGGCCGGTCACTGGGGCGGTGATAACTATTCTCTCTGGGCGTTTCTGTACTTCAGCATCCCCCAGGCCCTGTCCTTCTCCATCTTCGGTTTCCCCATGTTCGGCGTAGACACCTGCGGCTTCAGTGGCAACGCCGACTACGAACTGTGCTCACGATGGATGCAGCTCAGCGCCTTCTTCCCCTTTTACCGCAACCACAACGTCCGCGGCGCCATCAGCCAGGAGCCCTACGTGTGGAGCTCTGTGATCGATGCGTCCAAGAAGGCGATGAGGATCCGATACCTCTTGCTCCCGTACATGTACACGCTCATGACCCAGGCCAGCCTGTCTGGAAACACGGTTATGCGCGCACTCTCGTGGGAGTTCCCGCAAGAACCGTGGTTGGCGGATGCGGATCGCCAGTTCATGTTGGGCAGCGCGGTGATGGTGACGCCATGTCTGGTTCAAGGCGCCAATACAGTGGACGGCGTGTTCCCTGGTGTTGGCGACGGGACCATCTGGTATGATTGGTATACATACAAGCCCGCCAGTGATGGTGTGCAGCCTGGGCAGAATGTAACGATCGATGCACCTCTGGGACACATTCCGGTTTTTCTGAGGGGTGGCCATGTCATCCCAGTGCAGGAGCCGGGCATGACTACGACGGAGAGCAGACAAAATGAGTGGAGTGTCATTGTTGCGCTTGATGGTGAGGGTAAGGCGAATGGCACCTTGTATCTGGATGATGGTGAGAGTTTGGAGCCGGGTGAGAATGTGAAGTGGGTTGATGTGAGTTTTTCCCGTTCTTTATACTTTTTCTCTTCACTTTGAGTGTTAGCTGGTCGCTTGCCACTCCTCTCGCAACAAGGTCGGGAGTGCTAACAGGTTTTGGCTGCTTTTAGTTCACGGTTAAGAAGAACTCACTTCAAGTGACACCCCAGGGTAAGTATGTTGACCAAAACTCATTGGCCAACGTCACAATCCTGGGAGTGGCCGAGGCACCCCTGAGGGTGTCTATTAATGGTGATTTCCTCGGATCAGCTTCTTGGTCCTACGACTCCGAGGGCAAGTTCCTCTCGGTGACCGAGCTTCAGGGCAACTTCAAGGAAGGAGCATGGACATCCAACTGGACACTGTCGTGGGAGTCACCCTCGAACTCGGGCTCGTCTCCTGTCCAGGGAGGCGGCGGCAGACTCGAGTTCAGCTTTTCTAATCTGCTTTATGCAGCTGCTTTTGGCATCATTTTTGGCCGTATGTTTGTAGTTTAGTTGATCCGACGTTCAGTCAAGCGCAGACAACTGGTCTGCATCAGCATCGAGAAGGTTGGGCGCTTGAAGCTCGACATGGCCATGCTTTGATAAGCGAGCTTGGCTTTGGGTGTGTAATACGATGAACAGCGGAGCAGATATCAAGTTATTCAGACAATGTCCCAGTTTTACAATGTCGGGACATCTCGTCGGGCGCGCGAGCGCATTGTGATGATGTCGAGACGGATAAAGTCACGGTGTCTAATCCCAAGGGGCTTTGCATACTACAGCCACTACGACAACCACTTTCAGGGACTGACGCGATGACCAAAAGTGATGAAGCAATGGACCTTTTAGTTGCTAAAAGCGCATATCTTTCCCCCAGGTTGATCGTTATCATCAACCGACTTCTTCTCTGTCTAGGTCATCATGATTACCCAAGTAGCGTGTGCAGTGAGGCCTTTGAGTTCAAGTTTCCGAGTCGGCATTCTCAGCTCGCTCTTTCCATCTCGCTGCGCGCTTGACTCTCGGGTCCAACAGACGGGAGGTCGCTCCTCCCTCGGCTGACTTAGTGCGAACTAAGGACAGAAAACGACGAAACTCGTAATTTACGAGATGAACTGCTGGCGTAATTGCTTCTGTTAGTGACGGCATTTCTCAGTTATGTGAAAATCAATCGCTCTACTACCCCTTCTAACAGCTGCAGTGGGATTCTTTGGCGTGACACTTACCCTACTCAACTCGCGCGAACCAGACAGACGGCTTCGTAACCGCTGCAGTGCAGTTCAAGTTGGTCGTGAAGCCTCAAACAACTGATCGATCCGGCCAGCCTTTTCCTGCGATCCAGATGGAATGAAGTTGCTTGAGAGGCACAGAGGATGTCTAGGCATCAAGGTCGATGCTAAGAAGCTTCCAGGTTGATACTGAGAAGCCGATGAGGTATCTTAGTTGTAGTGTCGCTATGGAATAAGGGAGTTAATTCGACACTCCTATTTACTTATTTCCTCTTTGGGTATCTTGGGCAAACAAATTGGCCACCTCCTTACATCTTCCACTGCCGTCTTCTTCCACATAATCCTAGCTACGACCACCTCACAGGAGACTGCCTAGTAGGTACCTGTACCTTCAAGCATTGTCATTACCCCTCGCTCATACCATACACTATAGATTCAACGCGTTGAACTTAAACATCTTATTTGGAATACACCATTGCCACGGTTCCAATTCTAGAAACCTTCCATCAACAATCCATCTTCCATAGTCCCGCCGATTATCAATCATCGTCAAAACCTCATTGACGCAACTTCGCTTCTGTAGTCCCGGAATATCGGTAATTGGGGCCTACCGCATAATCTCGGGAAATTGAACTTCGGGAAAGCACAGGACGGGTAGGGTTAAAGGTGTCATTCAACCACATACATGCGTTTTTTCTGCTTCTTTTCTGCTTCTTTTCTACATCCGACACCTTTAACCCTACCCGTCCTGTGCTTTTCCGAAGTTCAATTTCCCGAGATTATACGGTATTGGGGTCCCAATCGGACGGGTCCGAATGTATGCCTAAAGTGCCCTTTTCTTTGCATATACAACTGCATTTCAGTTATGCATGCTTCGTCGACATGAAGCTTACATGGTATGTATGCAGCCTTGAAAGCCAGTGCCACCTTGATATTCGATACTCGATACTGACTTCAATACCGCTGCAAAGATGACTCGGGTTCGAGGCAAAGACAGAGCCAAAGGAAGAGAAGGGAGAGGCTGAAATGAAGGGTTCGTGTGATGGAAGCGAGGCATCAGTCACTTGATACGGAGGCTGTCGATGGTTTGAAGGCCAATGTAGAGCCTCGGTGGATGACATACAGTAAACATCCGAGATACCGCAGACACTCGAGAAACTCACAATGGCTCAGACGCAGGACTAAGCACTTGCCGTGAGGAGTGGCGGCAGCCACTTTGCAGATGTCGTTTCTCGAGTTTCCACGTTATCAAGTATCCAAGATCCAGGTTGCAGGGTGAAGGCGTTGGACAGGAACACACATGCTCATTGAGGCTGTTAAGACGCAACTGGCAATCTATCTCGAGTCTTTGTGGTAGACAGCAGTCCTCGGTGATGGATATCGGACCCTCGGCGATCACACTCTAGCCGCCGTGAGGGGGTTCGAGAGGGTTCGGGGAATTCATTGTATCCGCAGTCTTGTCCGTAGCCCCGACTGTCGCCTTTCTCGTGTCCATCGGAGACGCGGCGACTGAATTGCGCGAAACCGCTATCGCATGCCATGCCTGGCAGTCAATGTGTGGCTGAGAAACCTGTACTGGTGCTGGCGAATCTCTACCGAGCATCGGAAACCGAGCCAGAGTCGTGCTTCATCTGCATTTAGGAACTCACCCAGTCGCTCACTCACTCACTCACTTTACTTGTGAAGTTGTGAACCCTAGGTAGCTTGTTTGAGTCTCATACATGACAATGTGGAGTGATTCACTTACAGCTTCTGGTGATGTTTCATGGCTGAAATCTTGTGAGGTTACCGTACTTTCTCATTGCAGCTTAGCTGTGCTCTGATATCACTTTCGTTCTCAACCAGGAGGGCTTTCCAGTCACGGATGACGGATGGCAGGTGACAAATGTGTTTTTGGAGGAAGGACGGCGTTGACAAACCTCCGACCTCCTGGGTCGCGAAGAAGAGAGCGAAGACGATGCAATGCACAACCCAGCCACTCTTCTTCTGTAAGCTCCTATGCAGGAGGCAAGTCTTTCGGTTCCCAATTTCAAACGGCATATCGGGACCTTGTGACTTGCTTGTCGGACCCGACTGAGCCTGAGTCTCTCCTTTCACGGTTGAAGCCTTGGAAAATGGAAGTCAAACTTTGTCTGAACAGATTGGGATTTTCGGATACCGTACTTAAAGGGGGCCAATCCCTCCGAAAAGATAGGTTTGTTTTCCTGAGAGTATCACACTCGAAAACATTTACTTCGCCATCTAGGGGAGTAGACAAACCATCGTTTCTCATATTTCCTCACCGAATTTTTTTAGCGTCGAGCCTCAATTCACTCGCTTCTTCTTTAAGAAGACCTTTCCTCCCTCGTTAAAATTGGCGGCACCAACTTCGGTGCTTCCCATCGTTTCCATCACCGTCCGTCACTCCAGCATATCTGCTACCTAGACCGTAGCAGCCATGCGTTCCTTCACCAGGACCACCGTTTTGGTCCTTTGGACCTTAGCTCTAAGCGTCTCAGGTTCTGCTCTTCTGAACAGAGATGTGGCTCTGAGCGAAAGAGACTTGGAGAAAGCCAGTCTGTTGAAGAGAGTGTACGTCCTTCACACCAACCTACTCTCTCTCCCGTGCTTCGCCCCTTTGCTAACACGTAGAAATAAATAGGGTGTCTGCTTTCTCTGTCCCCCGCTCCGTCTACGCCCGCCAGGACGACACCGACGTCGTCGAAGAAGTTGTTGTCGAGGAAGTCGACGAGCCCGCCAAGAAGATGAAGCGCTCCCCTCAAGACGACTCCGACACCGACGTTGTCGAAGAAGTCGTCGTCGAGGTCGTGAAGGTAGTAACCGCCGATCCACTCGAGAGGCGCGGAGCGGCCAGTTCCGCTGCCGCCGATGCTGATAAAGCCAGCTCGGCCAACAAGGCCGCCTCCTCCAGTGCCGCCAAGGCTGCTACCGTTTCTTCTGACGCCAAGGCCGCTTCCAGCGCCGCTGGCAAGGTCGCTTCGGTTGCCAGCTCGGCTGCTCCTAAGTCGACTGCTGCTGACAAGGCTGCTTCGACCGCTAAGGTCAACGCTGCTAGTTCCCATGTGGCTTCCACCAGCAAGGCCGAGGCCGCTAAGTCCTCCGCCGCCGATAAGGCCAAGTCTTCGGGTGCTGCTGACGAGGCTGCTCCAACCGCTAAGGCCAACGCTGCCAGCTCCCACGCCGCCTCCACCGACAAGGCCGAGGCTGCCAAGTCTTCTGGTGCCGCTTATTCTGGCGCCGCCTATTCTGCCGCTGAGTCCGCCGCTCCGTCCAAGGGCGCCGCTGAGGATCAGGATAACGCTGGCAACGAGGGCAATGCCGAGAAAGGCGGTGCCGATGGTGCCGATGGCGAGGACGCCTCGCACACACCCGCCGACGCTGCTGGTGGCGAGCAAGAGGGCGAGGGAGAGGGAGAAGGCGAGGAACCCTGCCCCGAGGGGGATGCTGAGGATGCTGAGGGTGCTGAGGGTGCCATCGGTGCAGCTGCTGGAACCGGCTACGTCTATGGTGACTATAGTGGATATGGCGGTTGGGTTGAGTCTACTGCCCCGCCTGCTCCTGCGGCCACCGACGGCAGCGCGGACGGTAAGCAGCGTGAGGGATTTGTGGATGCGCAGCTGGCTGGTGCTGCTGGACAGAGAGTTGATGCTAAGATTGCGTTGGCTGTTGGGTTGGCTGGGTTGGTGTTTGTGCAGCTTTAAGAAGCTGATGTTCCTTTGGCCTGTGTGAGAGGGGAGGGATGGGCTTTGGTGGTTGATGAAGGGATGGAAGAGTTGAGTGAGATCAGGGCTCTTTCATCTTCGACTCGGCTTGGCGACCCCTGACCGAAAAAGGGGGTAAAGGATCAGATAACGCTCGATGACAAGCTGGCCGATACTTCTCAATGCTCTCTCTCACTCTCTCTTGATGGACGAAAAAGTACACTTGACTGGTTGACAGTCTCATGACTTTGTTTACTCTCTTGCGGAACCGGTTCCAGGCGATAACCAACAACCGAGAGAGATCATGGTCTTTGGTACTCGGTTCTGACTATGGCAAAGCTGTTAGTTGTTAGCCAGTTATTGTACCAGGATAGTTCGACTTGGAGGAATGAAGGGTTGTACATGTGAACAGGATACTGATTGAGTTGTCTTTGGCTTTGTCACTCTTTTCTGTTTATGCTTTTGTTCAGATCATTCTTTGGTTATGCCTTTTCAGTTTGAACAACAGATACACGGGTTGGATACGTTCGTTTAGATCTATATCCCAAATGGCAACAGAGAAGGCGAGCTAATGTTTGGAATTGAATGATGACAAGGGGACACAGGAAACACAAAAAAATTGTGGGAATGGCTCTGTATAATAGTAATAGGGTAGATTCTGTATAGAAACATGGCATTCTCACATCTCATAGTTTCTCCAGACGTTGAAGCGGTGTCTGGGCATGAATCGCTCTCTGAGCCTGTGGACTTTTCTCTGAAGTCTTTGGACTTGCTTGTAGGTTTTCTCAGTGTCGATCCTGGTTGGTGATGGCTTGACGATGTCTTTCCGTGTTTGGGTCAGGTGCAGCCGTACTCATCAGAGTACTCACCGTACCTAGACCCTTAAGCAAAACTGAGATGAATGACTGCAATGACAATTACCTAGAATGAGTCTTTAGTGAGCATGATGGTTCAGGGTCTTTATCCCAAGCTTCATCCGTCTATCTCGAGTCGTCTCCGATAGAACAGCGAAGCCGAGCTGTTTCAATATCATACGATATTTTGCAATGTTATGGTCTAAGGATATGTTCAGCGTGTAGGATTGAGGTAGAACGCGTGGAACAGGCTGCGAGGATCCCTTCTAGAACACCACTTCTCAGGCCATTAAGCTGCGTTGTGCCATGGTTGCATGGTTAGAGATGGAAAAGGCGAGAATGTTCTTGAAGTTAGAAGCCCGATGTTTACCAGTCAATGCGGCTTCTGGTGAGAGGTGTCAGGAGGTGAGCCAAATCAGCCCAGCCTTGCCGACTGGAGGATGTCAAGGGAGCGTTGCGAAACCGAGGGGTGCAGATGCACGGTAGCATACCAAGATTGATGTTGCATTTAATGTACAGCACAGCACATTGTCTGTGAAGCCGTTGACCTAGGCCGCAGGTCAAGCACACAGCGCATAGAGGCTGCAGTACCTTTTCCTTCTCAACACATTTTTCTTCTCTCAAACATCTTGCTTATTCATCTCTTCCTTCTTAGCGATCGCCAAATGGTAAGTTTCCAACTGCTGAGCCGTCATCTTACTCGGGCTCTTAACCGTCAGATCCTCTCCCTTCATGCTCTTGGGGAAAGCAATCACATCCCTCACAGAATCCGTGTGCGTCAGCACAGCGACCAGCCTGTCAAAGCCCAGCGCGAACCCGGCATGCGGCGGACATCCCGCCCGCAACGCCTCGAGCAGATGCGAGAACTGGGCCAGGCCCGCATCCGTCATCTTGAGGATGCTGCGCATCACGTACTCCTGCATGGAAGACAGGTGGATACGGCGGCTGCCGCCGCCGAGCTCGACGCCGTTGACGACAAGGTCGTAGTGGTCGGCGCGCGCCTTGAGCGGATCGGTGGCGAGCAGTTCGACGTCGGCTTCCGTGAGCGGCGCGGTGAAGGGGTGGTGGGTGGCCTTGAACCCGGCTTGGCCGCCCTGGCCGGGGTCGATGCCGTCGTCGGGGGTAAACATGGGGAAGTTAACGACCCAGAGGAACTTGAGGTCGAAGCTCCGCGGGAGGAGACCGGCGGAGACGAAGGAGTGGTAGAAGTGCGTGCGGGCGACGCCGAGGGCCGTGGAGCCTTCACCTTGGAAGGGGGCGTTTTTGCGCGCCTGGAAGACGAGCACGTCGCCGTCTTCAAGGTCGGAAAAGGCTTCCATGCTGGTGAGCGCGTCGAAGCCCTCGAAGCCAAGTGATGAGAGGCCGCAGAGAGGTTTCTTGGAGTTGAACATGAGGGCGGCGGGAGCTCCGTCGGGATTCTTGGCAAGGGGCTTGGGGAGTTGGTCCATGAGTTTGTCGACGAACTCGGCAATGGTACCGGGAGTGACGGTTTCTCCGTCGAACTGGGGACGGATGCGGAAGGCTTCAACGATAGGCTGCTCGGTGTGCGTGATCATAGAAACAAACTGGGCGGGGAGGACATGGTCGACACGGTGTAGCTGGAATTAGTGGTTAGATGAATCGATTTCAGGATTTGAAGTGGAAACACGTACCTCGAAGGGAATCCGTAGGTCGGGTTTGTCGATACCGAATCTTGTCATGGCCTCGTCGTATGTGAGCCGAAGAAAAGGGGCGGTAGGCTCAGGCCATTGAAGGTCGCCATTTCCGGTCGATTCGCCGTTGTTCAGGCCGCGCTTGGGTACAGGATAGATATCATCCCCCTGTCTAACGACGTTGAACTGGGCATTCAGAGCAGGAAGCAGCTGAGTGACAAGAGTCTCGACAGTGCGCATGACATCCTCGCCCGTGGCGAAGCCCATTTCCAAATCAAGCTATGTCGCGTATTAGCGTATGAATAGGTGATAGGGAGCATATTGACATACCTGAGTAAACTCGGGCTGGCGGTCGGCTCTCAAGTCCTCATCACGGAAACAGCGAGCAAACTGGTAGTAACCACGGATACCACTCGACATGAGCATCTGCTTGTATTGCTGCGGACTCTGGGGCAGAGCATAAGCCAGACCGCGACGTCTTGTCGGGACCAAGAACTCCCTTGCTCCCTCAGGAGTGGACTTGAACAGAATAGGTGTTTCCACCTCGGTGAAGCCAAGGTCATTGAGTGTTTTCCTGAGTTGGAAGCCGATCTGGGGACGGGCCAGCAGCCGTGAGCGAAGGGGGTCTGAGAAGCGGATTTGGAGATGCCTGGCAGAGGCAGGAAACTGAACGCCCTCGGAGACGATGATGTCTTTGGGAAAGGCATTGAGAGGTTGAATGGCGTCAAGGTCCAAATCGATACGGTTGCCATGGAGCTGGGCAACGGTTCCAGTCACGCACACGGGGCTATACAAGGGGACGGCTCTCAGGGCCTTGGTGACCAACTGCTCGGGGCTTCCATCCTCCCTGAACGTGGATGTGACCTGCACCGAGGGGCCATTCTCAACCTGTATGTCGGCAAACACCAGTTTTGAGCTCTTGACTCTTCGTCTCAGGAGAAAGCCATGGACGGTGACCTTGTTGCCCTCGACGAAGTCAGCGGCCTTGGATGCACTGGGAAATTGGCCTGGCCCGCATCAGCCAAGCTCAGGTATAGAAGGCATAGGATAACACGGCGATACCTACTGTACTGTGCCCATTCCTCGCGCAATTTTTGGCCGGTTACTTTATCACCTGATGGTGAAGCTAGAGCTGGGGAAGTGTGAAGCAAGCGTTGCGAGTTCCGGGGCAGGCATTTCGGCGACTGCCATTGAGGGTTTGTGCGGCTTGCGTATAGTCTCGAATTCTGAGACGGTATTAGTCTACAGAGCCGTCTCATAGAAACGCGGGGTTGAGCCATGGCCGTCTGATGTCGTCAACGTCTGTCGACCTTCCGTCTTCCGCTTCTGGTAGAGAGAGCTCCATCGTGAACGGGGTTGTTGGTGGTGTGAGCCCCGGTCCAGGGTTGAGTGTGGACGAGACGAGTGAGGGTTGAGCTGGGAGTGGTAACATGGTCCGAGCTTTGATAGAAGCTCGTTGCCGGAGGCTCCCGCGTTTGAATGGCCCCACATAATGTTGCCGCTCGTTGCTCGTTGGTCGGCAGATTGCTGGCCCGAGCACGCTTCGAAATTCCAAGTGGGGCCCACAGTCGCGCCCGCAGGGAACAAAAACCTCTGCCGCGCGCCGGCTTTTGAGAATTTTCTTCTTTTTTTTCCTTCATGACCCTTCCATTCAAAACAAAATGATGAAAGCCCAGGTGTTAATTTGATGAAGCTTCCTCCTTCCTGACCCTTCGAACTCTCCCCTCACGGGGCTTAAGTGGTTCGATAGTGAGGGAATGTTGGAATTTTGAAATAAGCGTTCGGCACACCGACCTTGTTACTCATCGGACGCCAACACGGCACTCTGATTCTATCTGAATGAAGGAGTTCTTATTTTCTTGTTTTCCTTATGTTTTCTCTTCCTTCCCCCCCCTGGTCGTTGACCACCCGCCTCGGTTTCTTGAGGCTCGGATTCTTCCCTTGGATTCGTCTACAATACCCTGCTACTCACTGTTACGAGTGTGGGTTCAAAGGTAACATGTTGCTGCAAAGAGAGACTGTTGTCCGTCGTGGGTATATGTGCGGGGTCCTCGTCAGACAGCTTGGTGGTTTCCCTCTCCGCAAGTTGGGGGTCACTGAGGCTGGTTTAGGACGGGAGACCGCTGATGTCATGTCGTCGTACAATATCGCACTTATATCGCTAGCATTGCTGTCTTGGAATGGGCGCCTTGTGCACGCAGAAAGTGTGGAATATAGTAATCTCCAAATAAGATGGGCAATAGCGTGATTTGCGATCTCCCCAAGCGCATCATGTCGAGATTTGAGGGTGAGCCCCATCGTAGGTAACCCAGACCCTTGGGTCATGCACATCATTTTCTGGATGCAACACTTTTTCAACATCGGCCGTGATTCTCGACGTGGTTCCGTTCAGACCGGCGCCCGACATCAGAGAGGTGGAACAAGGAATCCGGGTGATGTTTGTCGGAGATCACATCACTGGACTTGGTTCTGTGCCTGGAGACTGGAGGAGCCCATGTCCCTTGTATTTTCTCTAGCGCGTATCCGCCAGGAAATCTGCCCGTCACCTTCTGCGCTTCCATCTCCCGTTGTCTCCATGCTCCCCCGTGCAGCTGTCCCCCATGCAACATCCAATCGTGCATTGGCTTCAACATCCCTCTCCCTACCCTACCGCTGCCGCTCCCCCTACCGTTCCCCCTCGGCTCCCCCTACACATGCTAGTACCTGTTTCGGGGGCCCAGTCAAAAGTGCTGCACAGGGCAGTTCCTTATAGATTACTTGTGTTCATCCGACGTCCATATTGACGAGGCATCTACACTCCCGCTCCATCGACTTCCTCCAGCCAACGACCACCTCCGTCATTACATCAGACACTCCGAGTAGATACGTCCAGCTCTTCCGAGGTCAGACGCTGCCCGACCGCGACCCCCAACCCAACAACAACGGTACCAACTGTTAGGCCACCCGCCATTCGTTACAACCTACCCACGACATCATTAATCTTACAATCGTTGCGATTCAATCCCCCCACACGCTTCCGACACCCGACAACGACCGAGCGACAAACAAGCTGGAATTCGCGCGCCGAGGTTGATATTACAAGTTCATATTCTCAATACCCGGGAGCAAGTCGCCCGCTGGTCGCGATTAGCTAGAAAAGATGGCGAGCTCCTTTGAAAAGTCCGTCAAGGGCGCGACCAAAATCAAGGTTCGTCACCCGGTCCTACTTGTCCTACACTGCCATTTCAGAGCCTTGCGATCCAGCGGCGAACGCTCACAATCGATCATGACAACAGGCCGCACCTCCAAAGACGAAGTACATCGAGCATATTCTTATCGCGACACATTCCGGTGAGGCGGGAGTTGGAGAGGTCTTTAGGGTACTGCAGACCCGGTTGCGCGATTCAACATGGACCGTTGTCTTCAAGAGTTTGATTACCGTACACCTTATGATCCGAGAGGGTTCGCCAGATGTTACTCTAGCATATCTTGCTAAGCACCGGAGTATGCTGGGTCTGGGCATGATATCGGATGGTGAGTGGTGCCGAAGCCATTGGCTCCTTTCCTCTTGCTTTGCTCTTTGCGCAGAGTACTAACAAGCGGCCGCGCAGTTCAAACACAAGGTCGAAACATCCGTCATTACTACGATTACCTTACCGAAAGGGTGCGAGCGTATCGTGACACAAAGATTGACTGGGTTCGAGGCAGGGAGAACCGGTTGGAGAAGCTCTCGATCGAAAAAGGCTTGCTGCGAGAGACAGAGTCTGTTCAGAAGCAGCTCACTGCGTTGCTTAAGTGTGATGTACGTTGCTCTCCGGGTGAACGCTTTTGACGCTTGTTGCTGACACCTATGGGCAGGTCATGGACAACGAACCAGAAAACGAAATTACGGTTACCGTGTTCAGGCTCCTGGTTCTAGATCTTCTTGCCTTGTTCCAAGCTCTGAATCAGGCCATGATCAATATTCTCGGTAAGAATCTATCCACCTCCACCAGACGCGCTGCGGCCCCAAGCTTACCTGTTTCTAGGCCACTTTTTCGAAATGTCAAAGCCTGATGCCGAGAGAGCTATGGACATCTACCGGAACTTTGCCCGCCAAACCGATTTGGTGGTGCAGTACCTCAGTGTCGCACGGCAATATGAACACCATACTAGAGTTGAGGTTCCTAAGCTCAAGCACGCACCTGTAAACTTGGGACGACAGCTGGAGGATTATCTGAAGGATCCCGATTTTGAGATTCACCGGAGGCAATATCTGGCCGAGCTGGAGGCGAAGAAGAAGGGGGGTTCATCCTCGGTATCAAAGTTCCCCAAAGCAGAGTCATCCACCAAGAATACTGCCTCAGCGACCACAAGCAGCAAAGAAGAGTCATCCAGGCCGGCAATTCCTATCAAGTCAGCGGATGCCAACCTCATCGATTTCTTCGACTCGATCGAGCAAAACCAGACGCAAATGGCTGTCCAGGCACAACCGCAGCTTCAGCAACCCCAGGGACAGATGCAAATGAGCGCAAACCCTTGGGCACAGGCCGCTTTCCAACCTCAGCCCACTCAGCCGTTTCAGACCAACGATTTTGCAGCTCAGGCTGCCTTCCAACAAGCATTCCAGCAGCAACAACAGCAGCCAACAATGGATCCTTTTGGTCAAGTTCAGCAGGCTCCTCAGCAACAGATGCAACAGTCTTTCACGGGAGCTGGGTATGGTGGCTTTTCTCCCCAGCAACAAGGCTTCCAGGCCACCTCGTTGTCTCTTATTCCCCAGGATCCCATGGCAAATTTCCAGACGGCCGCAACCACCGGCTTCTCCGGTCTTCAGCCACCACAGCAAGTCACCAACCCTTTCCGACAATCTATGATGATGAACCAACAACAAACGGGATCTCCATTCTCTCCAGCGAACAACTCCCCTTTCCAGCAGCAGCAACCACAACAACAGCAACAGCAGCAGATGCAGCGTCCTGTGACCGCGCAGTCTACCAACCCCTTTGCTCGCGCATCTCCTCAGGCGGCACAGCCCTTCGCTTCTCCTCCAGCCAACTCGCCTTTCCAGTCGGCTCCTCCGCAACAACCACAGCCGACCGGAACCAACCCCTTCGCGAGGGGCTTCGCGGCTTCCCAGCCGGCTCAACAACAACAGCAGCAGCGCCCCGTTACTGCTGGTGGCCCACTTCTTCCGACGCCAACGGGCAGCACAAATCCTTTCCGTCAGGGCGCGTTCGTGAACCATGCTACCGGTATGGGGTGGCAGCATAACCAACAGCCTATAGGGGGCGGGCTCGACCAACTCGAGACAATCCCGGTGTTTCCGAGGCCAGCACAGCAAACGCCATGGCAGCAATGATGAACGTTTTTCTCCTCTGACAGCCGCATAACGCTTGGCTCCCTTAATCTTGGATTCCAAGGGCCGTACGGGCAAGCGTTTGACGTTGACAGGCGCACTGCCCCCTTTTTCTGTCATTCTGCTGTTTTTCGTTTTGGCTTGTCTGGTTTGTTCGGGATGGCACGAACGGGCAAATCATGCATCTAGCGCGGCGTTCTTCTTGCTTCTTTTCCTAGCCCAGCTCTTTTTTTCTCACTCGTATTTGTTATTCGATTCTCCAACCTTGACCTTTCGTCATTGTTGTCCCGAGTTTTCTGGCAATGCCCCCTCCTTAGTCTACCGAAAGGACAGCCTACGTTTGGGGTAGCAGGGCGGTTTGTTGTTCGTTGTACGTTTAAATGGGCGGCAATAAGACAGACAAGGATTGGCCGTGAAGAGATCAGGGTTGCGTACCGTCAAGTGCTTAAAGAGCGGGGCGAGATAGAAGGTTCACCAAGGGGGGGTGAATGGATACGCTACATCAAGACGGTGGAAGGGGCTCCGGGCTTCTCGAGATGAAGGAGGGTTGGACGTGAGCAACTGCGGGGACAAGTCATGGTGAAAGAGGTGTGATAAATAGTTATACCATCAAAACTTTCTGAGTTGGCGGCCATTATTCTCCTTCCAGGAAAGGCCAACAAGGGGGGCATACACATTTCTGCAGTAGGAGGCCTGGAGGCTCTTTTTACTTTGTAAATCTTAATCTATATTATTTTGGACATCTCTCTAAGTTCTATCGACCCAATCTTATTGATCTGAATTTGCTCTCCTTCTTTTCTCCATCATCGTCAATCCCTCACACAACACGTGGTCCTCGGTAACCTTGATCCTACAAGTAGACAGATGGCTCGCTAGGCGGCGAAGAGGGTTGAATGTCGTAATGTACTGCATTTCGCCAAGTTCTGTTCTATGTGGCTTCTGGACTGCCTAATCCTGAAATCCACAGCAGACTTGATAATCCGCGCCCTCTAAAACCACACAAGTCTAAAGTTCATTTAAGTTATATGATGTTGCCCCCGCCTCGTGTGTGTTCCGAAACCAAGATCCGCAAGAGAGGGGGAAAAAAATCAATCCCTGAGTGAACGCCGTCGCTATGCAACAAAAACACCACTACCACCAACAAAAAGGGCAGGGCATACCGCTCTAGAACCGCTCTCAGTCCAAATCCATTTTATCCGCGCCGCCCACGGCGGCAATCCCCGCGGCCATGCTCGTCTCTTGTGACAACCCAATACCACTGCCACTGCCAGCCTCCTTCTCCTCCTCAACAAACACACCCAACCCAGCAAACGCTTCATACAAGGCGCGCCGCGCAAAGTCGTCAAAGCTGTACCCGCCAGCAACATGCTGTCTGTCCAACCGGTACTTCTCCATAAGCGGGTGACTCAAGCCTCCATGCAGCTTGTACCGACTAGGCGCAAAGTCCATGCCTCCAAAGGGATCGTACGGGCCCTGTGGCGCCGGCGCCTTCGGCTTCTCCTTCAAGCCGCGGATGGACAAGCGCTCGACCTCCGACGCGCCCGTGCCCATTCCCGTTGCTGCGGCGGTAGGGTTGGGAGCTGCTTCAGCAACACGATTCACCTGCCCACGCCTCTTTAGCTGCACCTTCGTCGCCGGCTCCGCTGCCGTAGTAGTGATACCCTTAGCCAAATTATCCAACTCCGTCTCGCGACTCCTCACCCTCTCTCTCTTCTCCTCCTCTGCCTCCTTGATAGCCTCAATCCTCCTCTGCCTCGCCGCATCCCTTTCTGCCGCCAGCCTCTTTCTCGAAATCTCATCCGCCTCCCTCCCCGCCTTCTTATTCCGTTCAATATCCGCCCTATGCTCCGCCTCCCACGCCTGCAATTGCGCCTCCGCCTGCCGTCTCCTCTCATCCGTCCCATTGACAAGTTCAAACGTCAAATCTTCCACCATCTGCAGGTAATTATTATAATCCTGCAGCGTCTCAAAGTCGTCCTCGATTTGGTTGAACACCGCGGCCACGCGACGGCGGATGTCGACCTCGCGCTCGACGGCCAAGTCGCCAAAAAAAGCCGAGCGGAAGCCCTTGCGACGGAGCGTTTTGTTGCAGCCTGCGTGCGGACATTGGTTGGGTCCGTCGTTGAAGAGTCTGTTGGCGCAGTTGAGACACATGGAGTGGTAGCATTCGGGGTTGAAGACGAAGACGATGTCGGGGTTGAGGTACTTGCGCGATTTGCAGACGGGACACATTTCGTCTTCGAAACCGAGGGGGTCGAGGGGGCGGGCCATGTTGTTGGTTGTGGTTGTTTTGGTCGGAGGTTGGGGACCGAGTGCTGATATGGAGTTTTGAAGAAAGAGGAGGCCGATAAGTATGGTGAGTGTTTCGAGTTATCTGCCGGTCGAGGAGGACGTTGCTACTGTATAAACAACGAAACGGCGTTTTTCTTCAAGGGAGAGTAGTCCGTATCTGAGGACTCAGGACGTCTCTGAGTGTGTCGGTGAGTGAATGGCGATCACGAGCCCAAATCTTCCTTTATAATCCGTTTGGAGGTCAGGGTTTGCGACAAGGACGTGCGTGCACTTGGTTGCGTTCTGGATTGTTTTTTGATAACGCCAATCTTGCTAGGCAGAGTTACTGGTCACGCGGTGTATAAGCGGTGGAAGGGAAGTTCGAAAATCAAAGATGGAAAGTTTGAAACCTGAGTGTGACGGGATCGATGATGTTGCCCGAAAGAGTGAATGGAGACCGATAAGAGTTAGGCTCGGGCTGAATAATCCCTGTTTCCACTTGTCCCCCCAACGCGCGCCAGCGCTCCACTGGACGCTACCCTGACGGCGCAGGGTGGGGCAACTCACGGCAGGGCCTTCTGCCGCGCTCAGCTCCGTCTCAGGGGACTGGACGCGGGCAAGCGCGGGGTGGGGTCCCAGTGACAGCTCATGGGCAACTCCTGGGATTGGGCGGCCGAAGCCGCCCCGTTGCGGGTTGCCTGCCCCTCCAGAAATTCGGTCATCGCGTTCCATCGTCTTCTACACTACAGCACACCACCAAGCTGCTTTCGTTTCCAAGGAATCTACCAAACATCTACACCGAAATAAACAACACTACCGTAAAAATGGCTGACAGAGGTGCGCTTTCAGAACTTAACTCCTCTTGCTCTCCGGAACAGAAAGTCTATCCGCAATCAACATATCCCACTAACTAACTAACCTACCAATGTCAGACGTACCAGAGCTCACTCCCGCCGAGGAGGCCGCTGCCCGCGCCAAGGAGCAAGCCGAGCAGGAGGCTCTCCCCTACAAGTGGACTCAGACGATTGGCGACGTCGACATCACCATCCTCGTCCCCGGTAACCTGAAGGGCAAAGATATGGTGGTTGAGATCAAGAAGCAGTCTCTCACGGCTGGTATTAAGGGTCAAGAGCCCATCATTAAGGTACCTACTTGCCAACCTATCTACAAATCACAACCTTCCCAGCTTACCTACGCCGCTATACCATACCACCCAATATCGCATCCCGAATAGCTCGATTCTAACATCTCCCCAAAAAACAGGGCGACCTCCCGCACCCAATCCTCCTCGACGACTCAACCTGGACTTTGGCCCCCGCCCCCTCGGGTCAAAAAGCCCTAGAAATCCACCTCGAAAAGCACAACAAGCTCGAATGGTGGCCGCACGTAGTGACTTCCGCGCCGAAAATCGATGTGAGCAAGATCGTCCCCGAGAACAGCAAGCTATCGGACCTGGAAGGGGAGACGAGAACGATGGTGGAGAAGATGATGTACGATCAAAGACAAAAGGAGATGGGATTGCCGACGAGCGATGAGCAGAAGAAGATGGATATCTTGAAGAAGTTCCAGGAGCAGCATCCGGAGATGGATTTTAGTAATGCGAAGATTCAGTAGGTGGGGTGAAGGGGGAAGGGGGTGGATGGGTGGGTAATGGGGGGATACTGAGAGGATGGGGGGATGGGATTGGGGCAGAGGGGGAAAATAAAGGGAGATAATCATGATAATGAAGAATGATGACTTGGGATATGACCTTTTCTATTTCTGTGGAATCAAAGAGGGCGAAGTACTGTCGATGGACACTTTCTCTGGACTGTTCTGGAAAAGCCAAAGCTGTGATAGATTACTCTGCGTACGCTCCAGCAGACGACCTAGAGATTACACTCGATAAACAGATACGGTATTTCGGGGGCTGTCGTTGGTGGATGGACAGATCGCGGGATACGGAAGAATTCATAGCTGGAGAACTTGTCACGATATCAGGAACATAATACACATGGACACAAACGAAACACGATGAGCTGATGCCAAACCGGCCATTTATTGTCATGAATGCAGATCTATGAAACTCGGTTGACACACTGAAGTGCGCAAAGGAGATGTGATGGGTGAAACGAATCGCCGAGACCACGGTGTAGAGATCATGGCGTCAGAGAGCCCATCCGAATTCAATCTTGGAATCGCTAGTAATGAGAATGCAGACTGACAGCTGCAATCCATGAATAATAAGCGTTCCGAAAGATGTGTGAGCCGCAATCAACTCGTTGTTCAAAGTGCAAGTTATCAAGAGCAATGAATGGACCATGTCTCTTGGGGTCTGGGGTTCACGAGATGATAAGTGTCCTAGATGTTAGTCCATAACGCACAATCGCATGGATTGATCAGGGAGATAAGGAAAAAAGTGTTGCCTTTGATCACGAACAAGAAATCGTCAAGAACAGATGATGCCAAAGACGAGCGAGGATGCTGATATAGTTCGATTCTGGTAGAAATCGAGACTGCCGACAACCTCTTGGACGGGCCAAAACATGGGGGGTATCAGATCAACCAGGCCATCATGATCTGGCCAAACGAGCCGCCTTGAATCTGCTCATGCGCGGCGGGCCGCCCTCTTCCTCATCCAGCGGGACGACGGGCTGTTCCTCCTCCGGCTTCATGAAGCCTCCCTCTTTCTGGATCATGCGATTCCGCAACCGATTGTACTCAACCGCCGCCGCCCGGTACAGGAGCTCATCGTCCATGTCATGCGGCTCCTGCGGCGCAGACGAGACACTTCTCTCGACAACCTGGTTGGCCAGAATTTGATCCTCGGGAGGAGTGGGCTCGGCAGGAGGGGCAGAATGAGACTCGCGGAAACGCTGAGGCAGCTGGAGCGGACCAGGAGGTGGGGATGCCGCGGCCGGAGCAGCAGCTTTCCCGGTTGACGCACGTTCTTTCTTAAACCGCGACACACGCTTGGGAGGCTCTGGCTCTTCCGGCTCCTGCTCTTGTGCTGTCGGTTCACTAGCCACAGCTCCATGTTCGACAATATCCCCAATGGGATTGACCAAGGGCACCTCTGGCGCAGCGGGCTTCGGCTGCACAGCCGGCTGGATCTCCTCCTCAGGGGCAATGTCCAGCTCTGTGGCGAACCGCACACCCTTCTTCTCCTTTGCCTTCCCCTTGGACTTCAGAGACGAGGCGGTTGGCTCTGGCTGGGTGCTGTCCGGCGCTGGTGCTGGTGCCGGTACCGATGCCGGCGTTGAGCGAGGTTCCTTGACGACAGTGATGTAGCCGCCACCAGCATCCTTGCGATTTTCATCATCCGGTTGCTGGGGCTTCTGACGCTCGACAGTGAACGCAGACTTGAAGCCCAAGCGCTTCTCAAGCTCCTGCATACGCTGAATGTAATCACTGGTGATCACGCTGTGCTTGGAGCGACCAAGCTCATCTTCATCATCATCGTCATCCTCTTCGAGCTCGTCCTCATATTCATCCCACTCCGCATTCTCATCCTCGCTGGACCCTTCGTCAATCTCGAGTTCGGCCACGATGGGATGGATTTCTTCCTGCATGTACTGGAGCATGTCGGCGCGCAACTGGCTTTCGTCCTCCGGCTCGTTCTCGGGTATCACAGCTTTCGACATATCCATTGCCTCCTGTTCCTTGACCTTTTGCATGAGCTGCCTGAGTTCGTCGGCTGTGGTCGGCAATTGGTCGACGGATTTAGTATCGTCGGCAAACGTGACACTCTTCCCGGAGCTTGTAGATGGTGTGGTGGGAGCCGTGCTCGAGGATTCGCTCGTGGTAGTGGATGCAGCAGCAGCAGAGGCAGCAGTAGGAGGTTGTTGCTCGACTACTGGCTTCTCTTGTGTGGTGTTGAATTTGGCCTGAGCCTGAGAAAGATCGGCCTGGGTTTCCGGGAGCTTCTCGATGCCAGCCTTCTTGAGAGCTTCCTCGACCCTCTTGCCGACCTCGCCTCCGCTCTGCAGGCGGTACTGAACGACATTGTCTTCCTCATCCAGTTCCTCAATGATATCCGTGATGGGAAGGCCGGTCTCTTCATCGGTGCCGCCGTCAGGATTGGCGATGACCTTTGCCGCAGCGAGTTTGTTCTCTTCAGTTTCGATGAGCTTCTTCAGCGTATCGACGTTCTTCTCGACGTAGTCGAGGCGACGACCGAGGACACTGGAGATCTGATCCGCTTCCTTGAGATCATTTTCGCCAAAGATCTCGTTGATTTCTTTCTTGGTGATGAGGGTGCCGTCATAGTCGCGACAGATGCGAGCAAGCTCGGTGCGGGGAGGCGGGTCCTTGGGCAGGCTGTCTACCTCCTCTTTGAGTGCTGCATACTCAAAGTAGGTTTGTTGCCAGTGGGTCAGGGATGCGTGAAGCTGATTGACCTTGCCCTCGAGCAGCTGCATATGCCGGTCGAGGTCGGCAAGATGGTCTCTTGACGCTGCCATGGTGGTGAATTGGAGGGATGGACGAGGGGTGTTGATGGATGCAAACAGAGGATTGAAGGGCAAGAAAAGCTTCCCGATGAGGCTAAAATTTTGGGGAGCTTATGTAATGGAGTGGTCGAAGCCCGGGTTAGGGTTGGCAGCATCCCTCAGGAAAGATTAAGAAGCATTTGAAAATAGATCCATTCTTTCAAATTCCATGGAGATGGGTCCGCGACACTTGGGCGTACATTTGCAATTTATGGAGAGAAATGATGCTGTCTTTGAAGTTCAACCCTGATCGGCGGAAGTAATACTAATGCCACCATTGTTCCCCTTCAGAGTATATCTTCCTTAATAGAGTCACTATCCGTACCAGCGGCTAAAGTTGTTGAACGTTCCGTTGAACGCTCTTTTGAAGTGGTTCTTCAACTCGTTTTCATCGTCCTCGGCAAGCCCATCCATCAACTTCTGAATGGTAAATGTGAATCGGTCATGTTGTCCGTTGGGGTCTTTTTTTCATCTCCTTGATGAATCCCAGGAGTCCGGGCTTGGTGAAATCCGCATCCAACCTTAGGTTAAGATCTTTAAGCCGTGGAAGCTTCGCCAGTGACATGAGATGTGCGTCACAAACGATTCCGTTGGAACGTTCTTCGAGGGAGATTGTTTCCAGATTTAATGCCCCTCCACTGATGTTCTCAATGTCCTCAGGTGAAAAGTACTCGTTCGCGGCATTCAGACCACGAAGTTCGGGTAGCTGCGATATAGCTTCGGCAAGGCCCTCGCACCTTCCATTAATCGGCCCGTCTCTCCGAACTCGAAGGAAACTGCCATCTAACTGCAAGTAGCTGAGGCTTTGTTGGTGGTGCAATGAAGTATACCAAGGTGCGTATGTTTCAAGTTCGCTTGTCTCCTTGAAACGAAGATCAGTAAGTCGGACATTCGGTGATTTCAGAATATCTTGAAGAAGCTGACAACCACAGTGGATGCAGTAGAGCGTCAGGTCTTTCAGTTGAAAACAGTTCTGCAACCAGGCAACGATTCGACTGTAGACTGACGCATGAAGAGACGCCCAACTAATGTCAGGGTCACGATGCTCGTAAAACGGGCGTGCCAGCTCGAGGGTCCTCAAATTAGTGCAGTTTCGGAGACGGTCCAACGATGCATACGCTCTATACTCCTCCAGTCCCAGTCGCAGCTCCTTCAATGACCGAGCGTGTTTATCCAGAGCATGGAAAAGGGCGTTGCCTTCGAACACATCATGTACGTGTCTGACGGAGAAAGATTCTGCGCTCGGTTAGCTGAATACCTGATGCTTTTGCATTGAATTTGATTATACCTAGTGTGTTGGGAGGAAGCTGCTTGCAAAGTCTGATCACTTTGCTCTCTGCGTCCGCCTGTACCGCCTCACAGCCACTTCATTGTCGAAGATGTTAGCATAGAGCCCGGATGATCGGTAGTTGGCAACAAAAATCTGGGCCCACTTGAGCAGCCAGTCTCTGTGCCGCTATTCTGGATGAAGAGCGAGTACTTAAGGGTGTCTGGCATGGTATATTCACAAATGCTTGAACGCAGGGCAGTGCTGCACAATACTCTGCGTTAGGTGATTCTCCAGACAGCTTCCGTCGATGACATTCAAGGTTGTCAGGCCGGTGAGTCTTGAGGCCCAGACAGGAAAGTAAACGGAGCTGGGAGAGTAGTTGAGGTTCGGACTATCAAGGCACGTGAGACTGGCAGAGCCGTGCCCCTGATCGGCGATGCTCTTGATATATTTTGTCATCTCGTTTGTGACTTCAAATAGAACGACTTTTGAGTCGCGAGTTTCGAGGTTATGAAGTTTCTCCAGATAATCGAGCGGAGGGCTGTAAAGCTTCCGTCGCAGACGCGGATCGCCGGGGAGACGTTGGAGCAGACGTTGGAGATTCGGGATGTCCAGAGTCTTGATCCAAAGGCAGTATGGATACAAAGTTTTCCCCAAGCTGGACATAATGATTGACCGCCAAAAACAAACCCTTGCCTCAGTTTTGTCTATCTCCAGACTATTGTCAGGGGAATCGGGGTCCTTGAACTTGCCGTACATCAGAGGCAGGGCGATGAGTGCCATATCCCGACATAGGCGAGCAAGGAGAAACAGTCGTACATTCGTTACGTTCCTCGGCAGCTTTTTCAATGATGAGCCACCATATCTCTCGTGGAAGCCGGCGAGGCCGAGCAGTAACTGGAGCTTCTGTCCCAGTCATGCTGCAAACCGTTCGAACCAAAGGATGGGGGTTTGCCGCTTGTCTTGGAGTTGCGAGATATGGGAGGATCGTGTAAGTTGATGGGTGGCCGAGATGAACTTCTCTAAGTTAACCAGCCACGCCAGCCGACAACGGCAGGTCAATTGGGTCTAGCAGGTTCGCAGTAAAGAGTGTTCAAAGAACCGAGATGGAGGGGACGAGTGGAAGAAATCGAAGGGGTTGAGATATCAATGCATGCCCTCTTCATAGAAGAGGGGTAAAAGTGATTTAACGACACAAAAGGATCGTTCTAGTAAAGTAGTTTCCGACGATGATGCTTTAGAAAACAAGTTCTCGGAGCGGTTGGCGGGGTTTTTTGGAAGACTTATGAATTTCCGACATTCGTGAGTTTTCAAAATGGAACGAGAAAGCGGAATGGTGTCGGTCACAGGATGGTGGAAGCTTTCATTGAATAGGGCACTGGACCCTTGGTACCTGCCTGTGATTGATGGAATCTGGCACCGTGATATTGGACGTTCGAATACATGTTCGGCTTCCTGGAACTGCAGTCGCAAGTCTCAGCTTCCGGATCACGTTCGTTCGGAACTAATGCTGTTTGTTTCCTCAGAAAAATGGTGTTTCCAAATGTGAACCAAACAGGACTCTGAAATTAGCTGTAGACAGTCATATCACACTTTTATACCATCGCTCGCTCGAGCCTCGGTCACAATGGAAGCTGGTAGCCATAACCCAACCAGAACGCCATGAGCTATCCAAACTTGCGATCAATCAAGTGCTGCCGTATATACGTGCAGGTACAAATCAGTTGCATGTTCGACCAAGAATTAACTAGAAGACAAGTTTATATGAAGGCAAAAAATAAATGCAAGAATCGCCTAACACGCCTCGCCATGCAATTGGTAAGTATCCCCCTTTCCTTCAACTTCAACAGATATCAAGATGCCCGTCCCTTTTGCCGCTCAACGAGGTCACAATAATCCAACATTTTTTACAAGTAACCAAAGTTGCTTTCCTCACATCTGGACTTGGGTTCCTTAACCCCGGATGGCCAGCCTCATGCCTGCCACTTTCCGTCTTTTCCTTTCTTCTCCTTCTTTTTTTTCAAGATCTCAGAACTGTCCAGGCGGAAACTGCCCAGACTGCTGAAACTGTTGAGACTGATACGGCCCAGACTGATATGGTCCAGGCTGACGAGGCAGTGGAGGCTGTATCCGTTTCCCGTCCAAGAACTGGGCACTCCTACCATCATAGTAGAGATTCCTCGTCTCCATCTGCCTTCTCGCCTCAAAAGCGGCACGCTCCTCTTCATCCAGCGCGAACGCCTTCTTAAGCCACCCAAACGCGCTTCGCTTTTTCTTCAGTGATTTCCCACCGTTGGTCTCCTGGCTCGCTGTCGTCCCTGTCGTCATGTTGCTCCTCACGCTCATGCCCATAGCAGAAGGGAGGTTCCGTGGCGGCACCTGGTGAAGCTGACCGAGTGGTTGTTGTGGGGACTGGTATGGCGACTGATATGGGGACGATTGTTGCCCCTGCGCGCTGTACTGGGTTCCTGAAGTGTGCGGTCTTTGTTGCAAAGGAGAGTGCGGGCTCGCCTGGACAGGGCGCCAGAACTGCATCCCGCTCTCTGAGTGAGGTGATGAGACAAACCCGGGGTGCATGAGCGGTGGCGGCGGCGGAAAGTCGGCAACTGTATCGAATGATGCGATTGAGTTGACAGGTGGTCGCTCCATGTCCGATCCATAAGCAGAATCTGATGCCTGGTACGTTCTGGACGATGGGAATAACGAGTCTCGGTATTCTGGCGAGTCGGGTCGAGGTATATGTATCGAGTCCGGCGGTGTCGTCTTCTGTGAAATTCGTTGTCTGAATGAGGATCTTTGCTCAGGATGGACTACTACCTCTGGCAGTGATTCCGGCGATATTCTGTGGCTTTGCTTTGATGTTGGTCTTGAATCTCTCGTATCAACCGGGGCCAACTTTGGCTTCGAGGGTTGCGGCCTAAGCTGGGTTTGTGCTGCACGTGGATCATACACCTTTGCCTCCAATGTCGGTTCCTGACTATACACCTTTGCCTCCAGTATCGGTTCCTGACTATACACCTTTGCCTCCAATGTGGGTTCCTGACTATACACCTTTGCCTCCAGTGTCTGTTCCTTCGGCTTTTCAATGATGGGCACCGGTGATTCCGGCTTGTAGCTGGCCGGTTCATCCTTCGGCTTCGGGCGGTCGAACACGCGAGGAGAGGGAAGAGGCGATGTTTGTGGTGTATACGTTTTGGGTTGAAGGAGGTAAACCGGCTCTTCTTCTTCTTCCTCCTCTTCTTTGATTTCCTCCTGTATCTCGGGAGCTGTCTCAAGCTGAGATGGCGCAAGCTGAGGAGGGGCGGGCTTGGAAAGGCGGCGAGGATTCCGGGCTGGAGGGGGCGGAGACTGTATTGGTAGTTCTAATTCCGGTGAAGACCTCGTTGCAATATCCTCCACTGTGATTTTCTCTTCTGGTTTCTCCTTCAATGGGACTGTCGATGGAATGTCCATTTTCGTTGAATGCGCTGATGTTCGAGTAATTTTAAGATCGAAGTACGAGGTCGGCGACGACTGCTTGCCTTCCCCAATCGAACTAAGCCGCAACGATAACCGAGGGGGTGTGTTCGGAGTTTTGGCGATGGGAGACGTCGGGGGTGTGGTTACGGAGGATGCGTCGGAAGCATGGGGACTGTGACGCGGTGATGTGAAAGGCTCGATGGTAAACTGGGAGAAGGTCAGCAAAAACAAGAGGCATCCGGAATGGGACGTAGCAACCATGCAATAGGCAGAGGATACTCACTCGTGTCTTTCGGCTCACTTCACCCGCCCTCCGCTCCATCTCGGAAATGATCCCAATCAACTGGACAATTACTCCATTTAGAGCATTGGCCTTCTCTTCCAAGTCCATAAACGCTTGGAACCACCCATCGGTATTTCCCTTCATTGCATCGAATATGTCGATTACGTCCGGGCGCTCTTTCCTCCAGCGCCCGTGCTGCTGTTCCGCCAGATAGGTGGTAAAGTCTCTCGTAGACTTCAGCCCTTCGGTAATGTCATTCATGATCTGTTGGAGGGCGACCTGTGTCCGGGCCACGATATGCTCAATTTTCTCGTTTCCTTCAATGATTCTAAGCCGGAAGTTGCGGTCCTCCAGCATCCGTTCGAAAACCTCGATGTTATCCATGGGCAATCTCAAATGAATGATGCGCTCACTCAAATCTTTGGCTGCCAGGCCGATATCCTCCAAGATCGTCTCCAGAAACTCATCCACTTCGTCAATATGCCCCTGGAGAATTGTCACGACTGACATCTGGCTATTCGCCATCCCGTTAAGCAAAAGATAAACGCCAAAGGAGATCTGTGACATCAGTCGACGCAGCTCGTGCGTTTGTTGCCATGGACGATAGCGCCATTGGGCCGCCGGGGGTTCGGCTGACTTGTCTTGCTCCAACAACTGCTCCCGACGGGTTTTGGCGTCGCCGGTACGCAGTTTGGGTTTTGGGGTCGCACCGCCCTGGGTGGCTTCGAATAGGGATTCTGCGAAGGCTTCTTGCATGGACGGTATGGGATGACGGGGCGCTGGTGGTGGTCGCGGTTGCGGTTGTTGCTGCGGCTGCTGCTGCTGTCGTTCGTCCCGGTGGTCCAACTTCCTTCTGTGCCTGTACGACTCGGGTTGTTCTGTGTCCGACCCGGTGGCTGTCCCTTCGTCCTCGGTCCCTCCATTATCCGGGACCAGGACTATGGGAAACTGGCTGAGGGGTGACGATCGGGCCATGATAGGCACTTGTGGTGTGGATAAAAGCACTACGGTTTAAACAGAGATAGGCAATCAAAAATAGCACCGATGAGGAGCCCGAGCTGCTAGCTTCCCATGGGCCTCGCGGGCGACGGGGTCGTTTGGCTTCTCTCCTTACGGCCGGCGATCGACAGCGACGGCAGGTTGTGGGATGAACGCGTGGAGGTGTGGACGACGGCGTGGTACGGTCGAGGTTCCGTTCAAGGGAATAGCCGATTTGGTAGCGGATCTACCAGGCAACGAAGCCAGTGCACCGGGCCGGCGCTGGCAATCACCCACTCACTGCAGATGCACTCAGTGCTGCAGGTACCCGCAATCTCAGCGAGCTCAGGACCCTCCTCCAGTGGGAAGGTGCAGCTGTCAAGCGGACGGGGCGGGTCGCAGGTAAGGTGCCCCTGGTGGAACTGGGGGAACGTCAAGTTCGGATTGAACGCCTCCCGTCAATCGCGATGTCGAACTGGAACCGTGTAGCTGGGCTCAGATGTTGAACCGTGATGCTGTAGGTACTGCGTGTACTGCGGTAGTGTTAAGGTAAGCAGTGCCCTGGCGGTGGGCTCTGGGCTGTCCTGGTGTTGGTGATAGACGGCGGGAGCTAGATTATCAGGACTATCAGGACTATCAGGACTATCAGGGTGGGAATCGGGGGGGGGTCAGATCGGCAGAGGTGTAAATCACGGTCCTTCCGGGTAGTGGTCGGTCTTTACGGCGTCGTCGGCGTGTTTGGTGGTTGTGGGTGGGACACACGGCCGGTCAAGTTGCCATCCGATGTAAGTGGTTTGGAACTTTTAGAATGCGGAACGGAGGCGGCAAAGGGAAGAGAGCGCTTCACAGGTCGCATCCAGACATGGACAGTTCAACCGCGAGTTGTTGGTGAAAAGGAGAACAAAGACAGGTTGAGTTCGAAGCGAAGCGAGAAATTCATAGCACTACCTGAGAGCTGACGACTCCATGGCGCCTGGGACTGTCCTCGCCTAGACACCGGCAAACATTGGAAGCCGAAAGCTGGGGAAAATAAAATGAAGCTCAGGTGAGCCGGCGTCGAATGAGAGCGGAGGGCAAGCCAGTGGTAGGGGAAGGAACCCAGGTCTACGAAATGGAGCATCTGGCCGGGCCCCATCGAGCACTCCGGTTCCTGGCGCGGTCCCTGGGCCGTCCCTGCCAGCAGAAAACATCCATGTTGCAATGGCGGGCTGCAATGGGAGATGCTGTCCGGTCGAGATTGGCCCAGTATCTCCCAGGGCACATGCAATTGGATGCAGTCAACTGTGCCCCTGGACCGCGTTGCATTTGAACGAACACATTTTGACTTTCTTTTCCACATGTGACTGAGCACTCTCACCTTCATCCCCCGTCGATTTCAACCAACCGATGCCAATATCCGGTATCTCAGTTCAGTTGGACGGATATGAGAGAACCAACAATTGTTCCGTACTTTACCTTTAGCCAGGAAAACGGGAGATCAGATCGAGCCCCAAGCCTTTTGGGCGTCATTCCCGCTCTTCGTTTTCTTTTCCGCTTTGGGGATCTGCATTTCCCGGGCGCCTACAAGGAATATGCAACTTGGTTGCTGTCTTTTTCGACCCAGGCTCACCAGGATTCTCGGTCAAGTCCACATTTGTACGGGCAGACTTTCATTTCCACCTTTACCTTGCATTTTCATTCATTCATCATTCATTCACCATTAATCTGGAATATCAAGTAAGACGGTTGCTACATTAAATCAAGCCGCTTCCTGGTGATGTATCGGTCCGTACGTTCCATTTGAAGTTTGCTTCATTACCGCCATCATATGCGCCCATCTGTAGTACGTACATACGCCTCTACAGACAAAAGATTGGTGCGCATCGCCGCAATGCAATGGGACTGTAAAAAGGAGTGTTCCCTAGGGCGGTTACATCCAACATCGATCCAATTTTTTTGCATCCCAAAACGGCTTATTGCCGCGCTGTAAATAGGATTGTGGAATGTCACCTAACCTCCCCCCAGGGGACCCTCGACTCCTCTCGAGACCCCTTTCCCAAGAGAGGCACCTAGCATGACATCGGCATGGTCAACGCTACACAGCCCCTCCAAGCGAAAGAGCATCGTCATGATATCTTACGAATTTTTATACAAAGCGTTCCCTTTTTCGGTGACCAAAAACTATTTTGATACTCCGCTGGTATGCGCTTACCAAGTCATCTGTCATCTAGAGGTATCCTGTATATACGGCAAACTATGACATATACACCCGGAATACAAAGCGCGAACCACATATCTCCACACACACACACTCTCAGCATTTCAAATCAATACCCTTCCTCAACTCCGACTGCCTGATCTCAAACATGACCTGAATGCCCACGAACAGCGCAATGCATGAGCCCGTGAGGAAAGAGATGCCTAGTTGACGTGCGTTAGCAAAATACTTATTCTCAGGTCAAGCAAGCAGTGATGCAACATACCAGACAACCCCCTAAACAGACCCTCCCAGAGAGCCTTCATAGCATCAACACCACCCCCAAAACCCACCACGTTCGCGCTAATCATCATCAACACGTTGCCCACCGCGCCCACGCAGCACAGCATCCTGTACGCCGTCGGCCTGCCCTCCCACTTCCTACGCGGGAACAGATAACCGGAGGCGATCTCGGGCAGGAAGAACGCCACAATGAGCCAGCTCCAAACGAGCAGCTGGAAATCCACGTCGTGCCAAATAGCCACGAACATGAACACAGCCAGATAGGTGACGACCGAGTAGCCCGAGCTGGCGAGCGTCCTAAAATTGGACCCGCCCAGCGGGATGTAGATGTAGCGGAGCGTCCACCGATAAAAAGAGCGGTGCCAGGAGCGCCAAAACGACAAAGTGCTGTAGTTGTCGCTCACGCACCGCAGCATGTTCTCGGGCGGGTCGATGCCGTCGACCAGGGCCCAGAAGCGGAAGAGGCGCCAGGGCACGAGCAGCTTGAGCCAGATGATGTGCAGCTTGAAGAAGGAGAGCAGGGCGATCTGCGCGGGCGTGTACGAGGACCAGTCGGGCCGCGCGTTGGAGATGGCGTTGGCGTAGTTGAAGTGCAGCACGAACTCCATGGCTAGGAGCACGAGCAGGCATCGGATGCCGTACTTGATGGTGCGGGAGAGCTCGATACTGGCAGACTTGTACCGGCACTGAGAGATGTAGTCGTTGAAGGTCAGAATCGGGCCGGCCAGGTATAGCGGGGCGTAGATGGCGTAGGCGAAGTAGTTGCGGAAGGAGTAGTTGCTCTTGGGCGCCGGAGTGCCCACTCGGTCGCGTTCAGAAAGGTTGGCAGGGTCTAGTTGCTTCTTCTTTGGTGCGTTAGTAAGAGCGCAAATTGGAAAATAAGTATTGGTGCGTACCTCAATGGGACTGCCGCCCTGTCTGTCCGTCATCCAGGCATAATCGAGGTTGAAGCTGATCAGTCGGAGAATGGTGATGTTGAAGAGAATTTGCCACCGGTTCAGGAGTCCTTGTTGATTGTCCATCCAGGAAGCGAGATCAAGCAGGCTGTCAGGCGCAAAGGGAATCAAGTTCACGAATGTTTTGAACCTGTAACCATCATAGAGCTTCATGGTCACCAGGATGTAGAGGTTGAAGATCCATGTCGCCCATGGCACAACCTTCCTCGGGAGTCTAGTTGCAACTTGGTAGTTCAACCACAAGAGACCTAGGATTTTGAGTCCGCTGGTACCATGGAGGGCTGTGAGGAGAATAGCGCCAAAGAACGCATCAAACGATATGCGCTGCTCCAGCCGTGCCTCCGCCGCTCTGGGTGAGGTTTCCAAAGCACCAGGTTCAAGCCGTGTGGGCTTGAAGAGGTTCCAAACCCGGCGTAAGAGCGGTTGAACGACGAGTAGTCCAAATATATGCGGAATCTTCCCCCGAATCGTTCGTAGCTGGCTGTCCGATACATCCACTTTGCGACCCAGCATCCATCCATCTGACAGATAGCGCTGGAACTTTGGGTATCTTGGGTCGGATTCCCTGGATACCTCAAAAGGAACCCAAAACATGTAGGGAATTGCGATCAAGAACACCAAGTAGTATAGGTAGAACTCGGGTGTGCTCCATTTTGACCTCTCTGCTCTTTTCCCTTTGCTCAAGCCGCCCTCTTGTGCTCCATGAGGATCGTTCCTTGCCTCGGCCGCAAGTTTGTATGGGACAGATGAAGGTGTTGTGAATCGTGTGTCGAGCGTGTCTAGTTGGTAGATGCTTCGAATGAAGCCGAGAATGCCTCCTCCCATCTTGCAAGGTAGAATGCGCCGCAGTTCAAATCATAACCAAGCTTTAGGCGAGACTGGAAGTCGCGTAAGGATGTGTTATGCTTCGAAGTGTCTGGTTTCGGGTGTGTTCGTCCGGTTGTAGCCTCTTCAATGTCGCGAAAGATGGTTGGCCTCGTCTCGGGTAGGGTTTGTCCAAGGTTCACGATGGCTTGGCTTGGTGTTGACTCGGCGCAAACGCTATACGAAGGTGCTTTCGACAGTATGGGGGTCGCCTGTAGGTCAATTAGCATCCGAAAAGAAGCCGGATATAAATGGTCCTCACTTTGATATTGACCGCTCAATGGTTGTGGCGTTGTTCGTATTGGAGAGCTGTCCTTGAACTATTCAATTACAACGAGCGACATGGATAACAAGTGGTGGTTGTTCTAGCTCCAATTTCCCCAGAGAGGCGCTGCAACTTTGCAGTTGCTAGCAGCTGGCGTGGGGTTGTGTCCCTCAGCTCGAGCCACATGCGTGTTGCCCCTGAGTCCCTGAGCTCTCTCCCTCGGCTCCCGTTTTGTTAGACTTTCCACTTGTCACTTTTAGGACACAGACAATATCTCCTTTTTACCTGCTCCTATGCGTTGTCCAATGGTCCAGACTCTGGTCCCAGGAACTAGTACAGATATATTGTGGTCGTCATCTTTGAAGGGTATTTGAAGTCCTTGATTTTCTCTCGAGCTTCGCCTGAGCCTCGACGAGCGAAACAGAGACCGCAAGTGGCGACAGCAGAACAACTGGCAAGCCTGCCCTCTACCGTTGCTTGTTTGAGATACCCCTGAGTGACCCGTGCCCCTTTTCAACATCTGCCAGCACCCTGCTGGCGGTGCGGGATCCAGGAGAAGCCTGCTTACCATTCGTCGAACCTGATGTCAGCCCGTTTCCTGTAAAGTTCCATTCAGTTTTCTGCTGTCCTTTATGGGAGAGGAAAGGGTGATTCTATACGGCAGAGCCGCAATAGAAGGGCGGGATCGTGTTTCCCGGGTCCAACTCTGCATCATCACCGTTCCGGTCCAGACAGGACATACCCGGGTTGAGTTTCAAACAAGAGATGGACAAATCAAGTTCTTACCAGTGCCTCTTATTTTTGGACGTACATACGCTCACATATAAGCGCCTTGAAGAGTTTCATCTTCTTTCAGCCCGGCAAGTTGCAGGTGTTTGGGAGACGAACTCAAACTGCAGATGAGCTGGCTACACAAAGCCATCTATACGCAGGTCCTGGACTGTTCCCGCCCTGCCGCCCTCCAGATCTGAGTAAAATTTTGACGAGAAGATGGTAGCTACCGTCAAGCCTACTTCTTGAGAGGTCTAGGCATGTTACAGATCAATGAGACAGATGTCAATTAAGCTTATCGTCATACATCAAGGGTGATGGTGCTGCCCTATGTCCTACCAATACGCGGGTTTGGTTACCCAGCTCATCAAGTCGGGTGCTTCCAGTCACTTGTGTAATTGAGCCCCTGACCCATCGTCCCTCTCGCCGTCGTCGGCCCCCCCAGACCCTGCATCCATCGATGTAACCCACTGGAAGGAATCCGGCGCTCCACCAGGCGGGCACCCCTCCGGCCGGCTGCCTCTCAGAAGGCCCCGGCCATCCTTGTCGCAGCTGTCCTGCACGACCATCAGCGGCTGCCCCTCGCTAACAGGCGGGTACCTGTAGGCGTCGCAGTAGCGAGTTTACAGAAGAGAAGGGGTCGATGTGCTGTTAGACGACAGATTCCATCCCGGACATTGGTCGGACGGCAGTTGGGCTTCACGATCGCAATTGCCGTCGAGTACAACAACGTTGTTGGGAATGTAACTTCCCTTTTCCAACCGCGCTCTGTTCTCCTGCCATCATCCTGTCCTCACATTTCCACCTTCATACATAAATGGCTGTAGAGGTACCAAATGCGCTGAGCATATAATTCTCGACTAACAGGCGACCGACCCATTTATCTCTTGTCGCTGCTAAGCCGGCCCAACCGTAGCGGACGGTAGCGGACGGTCCACTCCGTTCCTTTATTTGATCGCCGTCACAGTGTCCACAGGATCTCTTCTTGCTTTTTTGTCCCTCCCAACTTCCTCCCCAATTCTCCAAATCCCGCCATTTCCTCGTCTTCTCTTGGGTTGGACACTCAGGCACACCCGGGCGCCGACGACTTGGCTCAACAGACGGTCTTATCTTTTGTCGTCGGCACAGCTCGACCCTGAACGGATTGTGAACCTCGTTGCCCCTCGCGGCCCGGCGAACTCGCAATACCCATTCGACACAACTTAATATCATGGTCCTTTATCGAGTAAATTGAGCTCCCGAAGACAATCGACTATACATACACTTCGCTTTTCTGGTCAAACGGGCGCGATCGCTTCCCCTTCTGTGCGAACCTGCTACACCTGCATGCGGACATAGACCGTCAGCGTCATCTTTGCTTCCGGACGCGGCGCACAAGGCAGGTCCTGAGTGCGCGGGAAGATGGCATACAACGTAGGATACGAAGGGGGCCCGGGAGGACGCCAGTATAGTGGCCAAGCACCACCACCTAGAGGACCGCCGCAGCGAGCATACACCGCTGGGCCTGGCATGCCACAACAGCAGTACAATGCGCAGCCGCCCCAGCAACACTACGACCAATATCAGGAAGACTATGGGTATGGCGGGGGCTACGATGACTATGGGGGTGGTTACGATCAGGGCTATGGAGGACAAGATCAAGGCTACGGCGGACAGTATGATGACAGAAACTACCAGAGAGGCCCGCCAGCTCAGGATTACTCTCAGCAAGACTACTATAATCCCGGACCCAATGGCCGCAATGGACCCCCTCCTGGACCTCCTGCTCCCGGTCCCGGTCGAGGTGGACCGCCCATGCAAGGAGGCAGAGCTGGGCCCGCCGGTCCGATGCGTCCTCCCGCAGACAACGGCAGGGGTCCTCCAGCTCCCTATCCGCCACGTGGTGGCGGCTATCCTCCGGGCCCGGGACGGGGTTATCCGCCCCAAGGCCCCGGTGGGAGACCAGGTCCTCAGGATCGAGCTGTAGCTTCAGATCCCAGCGGTGCGTTTCGCCCTTGCACATAGACTCTTCTAACGGCTTTACTGACATTATCCTAGCGAACCGCCGACCACCCATGAATGGCCCTGGGCCCGGTCCCGGTCCCGGTCCCGGTCCTGGCCCTATGAGTCCTGGAGAGCGTGGATTTGCTGGTGGTAATTTCCCGGGTCCTCAGGGAGCGCAGCGAAGACCGGATATGGACAATGAGAGACAGATGGCCGCGCAAATGGATGGGATGAGCCTCTCGGATCAGAGACCACCGACAAGGGGGCCTCCCGGGCCTGATGGACCTGGACCGCAACGTGGACCGATGCGCCCAGATACCAGGGACGGTTACGGAGGGCCGATGCGTCCTGATACTAGAGACGGCTATGGAGGACCGGGACCTGGAGGACCGCAAAGGGGACCGCCTCAGCCATACCGCCCCCATCAGGACTTTCAAGATCAGCGACGAGGTCCTCCTCCTGGCCAGGATTTTGGTCAGCCTGGGGGATATCAGGATGGTGGTTTCGGTCCTCCCGGACGGAGCATGACAATGCCTGCAAGAGATGATATGGGTTTCCAGCCCCCACCGCAGAATTTTATGCACCGGAGCGACAGTGCCCCTTACAATGGTCCTGTAGGACGCGGGATACAAAGACCGAACACGGCTCAAGGTGCGCGAGCGCCACCGCAGAGGGTTTACCCGTCTGACAATGGAGCGCCCCCGTTACCACAAAACAACTATGACCAAGGGTACGGGAACCGACCAGATATGGGTTATGGAGGCCAACAGCAACAGCAGCAGCCCGGCCCTGCTGGTGATTACTATGAGGATTATTACGAACCTAATGGCAATGGCGGGTACCCAGCTCAAAATCCGCCCTTAGCTCAAACAGACGGCCCGAATTTTGATGCCATACCTCCCCACAGGCATAAGGAGTCTTTTGACCAACACATGCAGCCTAATCAGATGCAGCAGCAAGCCCAACGTGGACCTGGCCGCCTTCCGGAGATGTCTAGGGCTAAATCTCAGCCTGACTTGCGAAATTCACAGACGGTTGTATTTGAGATGGCGGGTGATATTCCCCCGATACCCATGATGCCGCAACAGACTGGGGGGGCTCGGGGCTCGCTTGAGAGTCAAAATAGTCAGTACAGGCCGTCTCCTAACGGCCAGCCAGGACCGCCGCCGCCAGGAGCTGGTATGCCTCCTCACCCAGTACCGTACAGACCCGGGCAGTCTGCTCCCCCTCAAGGACCGTATAACCAGGATACTCTCCCATCACATCCTGCTCCAGTCCGCCCGGGTCAGATGGCTGGCTCTATGGTCAACTTGAATGATAGGCCTCCTCCAGTCAGGAACTACCAGGCTGCTATGAATAGTATGCCTGCTCCTCCCCCTCTCAACAACCAACCTGGTCCTCAACCACCCCAGAGCGGTCATAGTCCGCCGCCGCCTCCCACGAAACCAGTCGAGCCCAAGGTTACTGTGGAAGAACTGGAACACCTGCGGGCCATTGTCAAAAACGATTCCAACGACCAACAGTCTGCTCTTCGGCTTGCTAAGAAACTAGTCGAAGCGTCTGATGTCTTGGTCCCGAATCTGCCTGACCCCAAGGCTCGCGCTCGTTCTCGGGAGCGCTACCTCGTTGATGCCCACAAGATTCTTCGCAAGCTTGAGAAGGCCAGTAACCCAGACGCCATGTTCTTCTTGGCCGACAGCATCGGCCGCGGGCTGTTCAGCTCCGAGCCCGACCACGCACATGCCTTCTCACTCTACCAGTCCGCCGCAAAGCTCGGCCACGCGGCTGCCGCATACCGCACCGCCGTTTGCTGCGAGATCGGCAACGACGAGGGCGGCGGCACCCGCAAGGACCCCCTCAAGGCCATCCAGTGGTACAAGCGCGCCGCCACGCTGGGCGACACGCCCGCCATGTACAAGGTTGGAATGATCCTGCTCAAGGGACTGCTGGGTCAGCCGAAGAACAGGCGGGAGGCCATCAGCTGGCTCAAGCGGGCCGCCGAGCGCGCCGATACCGAGAACCCGCACGCCCTCCACGAGCTCGCGCTCCTGTACGGCAGCGCCGAGCCCGACGACGTCATCCTCCGCGACGAGGCGTACGCCTTCAGCCTGTTCAAGCAGGCGGCCGAGCTGGGGTACAAGTTCAGCCAGTTCCGGCTGGGCGCGGCGTATGAGTACGGCCTGTTTGGCTGCCCGATCGACCCGCGGTTGTCCATAATGTGGTACAGCCGCGCGGCGACCCAGGAGGAGCATCAAAGTGAGTTGGCGCTTTCGGGATGGTACTTCACCGGTAGCGAGGGTGTGTTGCAACAAAATGATACCGAGGCGTATCTGTGGGCGAGAAAGGCTGCCATGGCAGGACTGGCCAAGGCCGAGTTTGCCATGGGTTACTTTACGGAGGAGGGTATCGGTGTGCCGGCCAACCTTGAGGATGCGAAGAGGTGGTACTGGAGGGCTGCTGGTAAGTTTTTATCTTATCCATACCTTGGCCCCGTCGATGCATCCATTGAGAAGAGTTCGTTCACTAACCAACTATCTGCAATGATATAGCCCAAGACCACCCCAAAGCCCGTGAGCGTCTAGAGGAGCTTAAGCGATCAGGAAAGAACGGGCCGAGAAATCGGGAGAAGATTTCTCGCAACAGAAATTCGAGGCAGCAGGAGGGTGAATGTTTGGTAATGTAAAATCCGCAATCATACAAAGTCGAATGGATCTAGGGAGCGGTACCTAGCGGACCAATTTCCCTTTGGGAGGCATCATCGTATTGCGTTGTAGTTTGGGAGCTAGGATATGTAGAAGAAGTAATCTATGCATACCCCATATCCGGCCGATGGTTCATGTCGAGGTTCCTCATACATTGGACTTTGATGATGGCTCCTGTTCATTTGTCTTTCCAGGAGTCCTCTATCATACGTACGGGGCAATCAAGCGTAATCTTTAACGTTTGACACTTCCAATCACCTAAATATCCTCCCTACGCCTTCTGAACTCAGCTTCAATCATCGCCACAGCCTTCTCTAACACCTCTGTCGGGACGTTGCGAATGCTTTCGCGTGAAAACGGGACACGGCTCCCGGGATACTGTGCCTTCTTTTCACCCTCTTCAAGGGCTAATGAATTATTAGTTAATGAAATTTTAATCGTGATAAAAGAAAACATACCGATACGGAGGGAACAACCCTCCCGCTCGCCCTTATAAGAACAATTGAAGCACGCACCCTGATGCACACCGTCCCGACCGCCAGCGACGCACTCTGCAAACGGCCCATACTTTTCCGGGTTCATACACTCGGTGCAAGTCTGCTCATTTTCTTTCGGCGTAAAAAGATAATGAGCAACTGCCGTGTAGTGCTCCGGACGCTCGTCCCACTTGAGTTTAGAAGTAACAAGCTCGCCCTTTGCAAATTTGAAGCCGGTGAGCTCGCCGTTTTTGAATCGGAAGCCGGTGAGCTCGCCTTTAGCCCAGTACGTCTTGAGCAAAATGGGGCGCAGGATAGTCTGGGTATAACATCAAATTAGAGTCTTGATCGGGCGCCGTTTGTTGATAGCTAGATACACTTGATAGCTACCCACGCTCGCTGCGCTTACTTACCTTGTGCTGGGCGGTGATGGACAACGTTTGCTGGAAGTTACACTCCAGTAGCTTCTTCAAAACGAAGCGAAGACGCTGATGGGGCGAGAGGCTGTCACTCCACTCGGAGTCGTTCAAGCTGTCCTTGTCGTCATTTGCGTCGATGACTTGGTCGAGGAAGAGGTAAGCTGTGGACATGTTGGGCGGCGCGGGCAGCGCGGGCAGGCCATCCTTGCCCTCTTCGCTTTTGATATCGGGCAGGTCGCTCTTGCCCTCGTCGTTTTTGACATCGGGCATCTTGATGCTTTCCTTGTTGCAAGTTAGTTCAGTTTGAAGCGTGTGTATTGTTATGTTGCATGCACTTACAGTGAGGGTTTTGCTCTGGTGATAGTACCCTCTCGCAGAAGGTGGCAGAAGGTTGTGCGGATAATCTTCCTGAGTTATGATTCACCTCGTTCTCGGAGGAAAAGGAAGAGAGGAGAAGAGGAGAGGAGAGGGCCCAGCGAAGATTCTCATCAAGGTATGATCGAGGGCTGGACCCCGCCAAGGGTATATGAGATGAGGGACAAACAGAATATGGGATGGAAGGAGGGGTAAACATGAGGCTATCGCACGAGGAGGCTGTCGCAGCGGGAAGGAGCGATGAGGAGAGGGGTGGAGAAGAGGATAGTCATGGTATGGTATATGTTGATGGTTATTGCCATTGTGTCATTCCAGCATGACAGTGAGGTCTGCTGGGGGTCTGCTGGGAGCTGTGGGAGTCGTTAAGACTGGTGAGGCAACGCATCGGCCTCGATGGGCGGGTTTTTATCCGTTTTACAAGTTTCCATCCTGCCTAGGAACATTGATGGACCGCATGACCACTAAGGGCGGGTAGATAAAATTAGTCTAGTCAACGAAATAAGACTCTCCATCTTCTTAACATTCGTCTAGTTGTAAGTCACCTCCTTCTTTCTCCTAACAGAAGTCATCGTATAAAATCACATCACATTGCTATAACCACACCACACACGCTTCTAGGCGAGGCACCTTCTTAGTCAACACCGCAGTGCAGTGCACTTCAAACTACCAATCCACAAATAAGCTCTGTGCTCAGACCAGTTCTCAACAATAGCCCGATTAGCTCAGCTGGTTAGAGCGTCGTACTAATATCTTCTCGAGATATGAAGTCCATGCGAAGGTCAACAGTTCAATCCTGTTATTGGGCATCTTCTTTTTCGTTTTTTGCTCATACACATCGAGGTCATCAGTTCAGTCAGTCCTGTTATTTGATACATTCGGTTTGTTTTTTATGCTTTGTCTTTTTTTTTTTTTTTTTTCGTTTTCTTTCGTTCCAGAGGCCCTTCTTCATATTGTCACCGTTGTTAGGGGAATAGATAATATGAACCCGCTTCCTAATGAGTTACTGTTCTCTTCTCTAGCCATAGCATAGCTGAAGTCTTCTACTATATTAACAAGGCAAATGAAACGTGATAAATACGCTTGATTCTTCCCATTGGTTCAATCCTCCTCGCGGATTCTCAACTCCTTCCGAATCCACCGCAAGGCCTTCCCTAAATCCCTTGTCCTAGTGTTGCGAACAGTTTGGGCTGAAAACGGCACACCGCTTTGGGCATACCGCGCTTTCTCCTCTGCCTTTTCATAAGCTAGTAACAATTCATATCAGTTGATGCGTCACTGAAAAGCTGTGATAAAATCAACACACAAGCAGGACAGAACGAATGTTGGTCACCCTTGGCCGGCGCCTCTGTTGACTTGAAGATCAACAAGGAGCAATACGCCCGCCATTGTGAACACAAACAGCAAAAGCGCGAGGAACTGCTTCACCGTCTCTCCGAGGAAAAGTACAAGCAAGTCCGAGAAGAAACAAGGTGCAGTGGTCAAGGCGAGGATGAAGATAAAGACGAAGACGAAGAATAACATACCGATATGGAGGGAACAACTCTTCCCCTCGCCCTTATATAACAGCTGAAGCAAGCACCCTTATGCACCGCCTGACCGCCAGCGACACACTCCGCAAACGGGCCGTAGTTGTCTATAGTCGTACACTTAGTACAAATCTTCTCGCCATTATCTTTCGGCGTAAAAAGATAACGAGCAACGGCGGTGTAATGCTCTTGACGCTCCCACTTGAGGTTGGAGGGGACCAGTTGGCCTTTGACCCAGTAGTGCTTTAGCAAGAGAGGGCGCAACATGGTCTGTGAGTGACAAACATTAGATTATGTTCAGATACATGTTTTTGGACAGTATGATCGGTACCTTGTGCTCGGCGGTGATAGCCAACGTCTGACTGAACTCACACTCCAATAACTTCTTCAAAGCGAAGCGAAAACGCTGTTTCGGCGAGAGGCTTTCCCTCCAGTAATCGATGTTCTCATTCGCGTCGCTATCTTGGCCGAGGGACTCGTCGTGGAAGACGTAAGGTGTGAACATGTTGGGCGGCGCGGGCGCGGGTGCGGGCGGGTCGTCCCTGTCCCTGTCCTCTTCCTTGATATCGTCGGGCATGAAGTGGTAAGGTGTGAAGATGTTGGCGGCTTCGCTCCTTTTCTCATCAATGCGTCGCTTCTTGCGCGCATGAAATTCTTCTCTACATATTTCAATTACCTGTTCCATATCGGGCGATGGCACGGGCGGCGCGGGCGGGTCGGCCTTGCCCTCTTCGTTTTTGATATCGGGCATCTGGATGCTTTTTCCTTGTCGCAGTTAGTAATTTGAAGCGATTGCATTGCTACCTAGATACTATTGCTGTCTTGTATGCGCTGACTTACAAGGTTTTACTCTTGGTGATTTGATGCCTTCCAACCGAAGGTCGTGCGAACGGACCCAGACGACGAACAGCTTGTACGGTAGGGAAAAACTGCCAACTGATCACGCCCTAAAGGCCTTGGAGGAGTTGAAATGAAATAAGTGACAGCTGTTCACAGCTGCGAGAAACCGGTCTTGGGTTTTGAAACCAACGTACATAAATTTGGGACACTGTATTTTGAAACGAACACCGCTATGGACCACTAGGTTGACGATGACGTGGGTCTTGGAGTCACCTGCTTCACGAGTGTGAACTCCAGAGGTACGTCCCTGACTTCGGACCCATGAATTCGTTTGTTCTCGTACGGTTTTCTTATAAAGGGCCTCATACGACTGGTTTATACACAAAAAGGCGGCTAACTTGCCAACTGTCCCGAGTTGAGTTGTAACTTGCCTTAGGGGTTTCTATTTGAGTTGGGCTGGGTTGATTGGAGTCCATTCGAGTCGATCGGAGTTGATCTAAGTTGATCTGAGTCGATTTGAGCCGAGCAAGCTGAATTATTTCAAACGCTGTACCAAAACCGTACGAGCACAAAGGCAGTTATACTTTTATTCGCAGATCATCTTTCTACCACGGTGATCAAAATGGAGCGATGAAACTATTCCACTTGCTATTAGTTTAGTGATTAATTTGGCTTGGTTACCGTTGAAACTCGTCAAACTCGTAATTGTCGCCGCAGGGCTGAAGGCCATTTATGTTCACATTCAGCACGTCAAAAACGACCAGAAGAGCATTTGGGGCCTTTAACCCTGCAGTTCCGATATACGAGTTTGACGAGAGTCTACGGTACTATATTGCAGTCCACGTTATTTTACAGGTCAAAGTTGTTAACATTATAAATGAGCATGTACAATGACTGTTTGGGCTACCTATCTGGGCTGTGTAGGTTGTGAAGGTGCCTCGCCCTTAAGGATGTGGTCACTGCTATGTGATGTGATGTGCGTGGTGACTTCTGTTGGGTGTAGAATGTAAATTATAACTAGTCTAAGTATTAAGGTTGTCTTATACTGTAGAGTAGGGTAGTGGACATTGGCTATCACTATGATAGAGAAGAGAATGATTGCCGCTAGAAAGCGGGTGATGAACAGGTGTGTCGACTATGTACTGAAACGGGAAAGACACGGTTTTCTGTTGATGGTTGACCAACTTGTCCGCATCCAGTGAGACCGATCTATGCCATGCCATAGCCCAAGCTCAAGCTCAAGCAAGGGAGAAGCAAATGTGTGATACATACGTAAAAAAGGAAAGAAAAAGGAAACGAAGAGACCGGAGACGAAAAGATGAGGGGGAAAACTTCCAGTGCAACAGGACGACGTTGCAAAAGCATGACAGCCCAACCGCTAGACGTGACTGCTACCATCGTCATCTATTAGTTACCAAAGCCAAGCGGCAGTACGCCAAGCTTAAGGTGAGGCAGGAGGCGTGCTCTCAGGAGGCGTGTTCTCTCCCGACGACAAGGTAGAGCGAGCACTGTGATAGCTGAATTCATCAACAATGTTAGCATTGTTCCATAGGGGCGATAAATTATATAAAATGAAAGACAAAGTAGTACTCACCTGCTAACACTAGTATACTGACTCTCGGCCACCGACACAAACGACGACCCCGATGGCTTCTTCGAACCCGGACGACTACGCGCATAAATCTCCTCCCCGAGACCCATTTCCGTGACGGTGTCCTTAAATGCCACTTTGGTCGGAGTAGGCAAGCCGTGCTCCGTCACCGTATCAGCCGCTGGCTCTATTATGACCTGAGGCGGCTGCGGCGTCGTTGAGCGCTTCGTGTTGGAGGTGGGTACCGTGGTAGGTCGTTTGGAAGGACTCCAGACCTCTCCTGAAGGGGCGCGTGGCCAGGGATTGAATCCTACGTCGAGATTGCTGAAGCTTCCGTGGATTTTCTTCCTGGTTTGTTCCTTTGTTGGCTCAGCTTCGCGCTCTGGCGAATTCTCATGGGCAATGTTGCTTGGAGCCATGCCTTGCTTAATGTTGGCTGGAGTTACTTCCTCGGATATGTGTTCGACGTCTTGTGGCGGTGTGAAGATATCCCTGATGGCTGGCTTGTAACGCTGCCGGAAGACGTGAAGAGAGCCGCCAGCATCGGCACGATACGGCTTTGCTGTGGTAGCAGCAGGAGCTGACTCGTTCTTATGGATGACTGCTGTGGCCTCGGTGGTATCAGGGCTCTCAACGGGAGCGTTCTCGGCAGGGGCACTCTCAACGGGGGCGCTCTCAACGGGGGCGCTCTCAACCCGGGCGCTCTCGACAGGAGCACTGGGGATGTTGGGAGTCTGCTCGGTGGTGCTTGGTCCTCTCTTCGCAGGCTTCTTCTTGGTCTTTTTGGTCGCCTTCTTAGACTCATCTTGCGAGGCCTGTGTGGCCTTGCTCTCAGCAACGACATCTGGCGCCGCTTGTGGCTCCTCTTTTGTAGCTTGACTCGTGTCCACCGAATTTCCCAACTCCCCAGAAATGGCCTGAGAGCATGCCCCCTGTGCGACATTGTTCTCCTTTTTCTTCTTCTTGCTGGGCTTCTTCTTGCCCTTTCCGTTCCCGGGCAAATTTTGTTCCTTGTTGGCTTCCTTGGGTTCTGTGCTGGGTGGGATGACAGCATCTGTCGGGCCCGAATTCCTCTCAGACGCCTCATCTTGGGTGACTGGTGCTTGTGCGAGCCACTGAGACGGCAAAGCTTGCCTACCAGTTGGCTTGTGCCGTATCACTGTTCCAGTAATATCGTCCGAGTTGTCAGGTTGCCCCGAGTTCTGATCTTTGGAAGGTTGAAGCTGCGCATCTGATCTTAACTTCATCGACGTCTTCTAATCGCCGACGATGTGGGTTTCATGATGTCCTCTGCCTTCCTGGTAGAATCCAGCCTGATGGCCTTCGCCGTTCGAGCCCTGCTGCGGAGCGGAGGCTCTCTCTTGCTCGAGCCGGATTTCCTCCGATGTGTTACGAAATGAAGGTAGTCTCACCGGAATCCCGTGGGAGCTAGAGGAATTGGAGCTTCTTGAGGATGGCAACTCCCTCTCTTGTAGTAAGTACACTTCGGCAGGTTTCTTAGTCTGCGCATGTGAATCTTCTCTTTGGTGATGCTCGACGTGTGACTGTCCGATCTGATTTGATGACTGACTGGCCATCTGCACCGCCCGTGGTCCTGTCGGTGCTCCTGCCGGTGCTCCTGCTGGTGACCCTACCGATGGTCCTGCCAATGGTCCTGCCGACGGTCCTGCCGGCTGCCCAAGATGGATGGGCATATGCCCGTGTTGATGAGGGCCACCAGGATAAGGTCCATGCGGGGGCTGTTCGGGCCAAGGGGTATAGACCATCGGCATCCTAGGCTGATGATGAACAGTCGGGATCCCCGAACCTTGTGCCCACGGATGAGTCCTAGGCGGCCCTGGAAGGTGTGCCGGTGACACTACCGGTGGCACTGTCGGTGGACCGCTGCCAAAGGGAGGCGGTGGGGGATATGTAGGGACAAAGTGGCCAGGACTGGTGTAAGGGACATGAGCAGGATGGAAAGGAACGGGTTGCCCCTGAGTACGCATCCTGTAGGGCGAAGGAGCATGACAATGGGGATGAGGGAGATGATGCGGATGATGCGGATGATGCGGATGATGCGGATGCTGGGGATGCTGGGGATGAGGGGGATGAGGGGGATGAGGGGGATGAGGGGGATAATGTGATGGGTGAGAAGGCACTGCTGCATGTTGGGGTTGAATATGCAGCATATGCATAAAATTCCTCGGATTTCCTCCGACAAAGGGATCAGTCTCCGAGATAGATGAATGCCTTGAAGAAGTTCTGGCATTGCGCAAACGGGCTGAACCGCCACTGCCAAGATAGCCAGCCCTCTGGCTGGAAGTGACAGAAGGTGTGCGCTCATGAAGCTGTGCAGGTTCCTTGGTTGGTTGTGGTCCAGTTTCAGCCTCGCGTTGCTGAGGTTGACACCGCCAGTGTTTGGTGACCCAAGGATGCTCGAGCTGCAGACGGAGATAGCCGGTGCCATCTTGAATTTGGGCCCCATTGCCAACGTTCACGGCCTTCACCGCATCTTCTTCCTTCCTGAAACTAAACCACAAGTCAGCGTAAGTCTTTCAGCATTTCCGTGTGTTTCAAGTATGCAGGTACTCACGTAACAAATGCAACCGTCTTGCTGTGATGATATTTCACTGATGCGCTGGAGCCATCAATGCTCCCAAATTGACGGAGATAATCCTCAACGGTTTTCAGTTTGGTCGGCGTGAAAATTGTTCCTTGGCCAAGGCGAGCACGAACACCACGATTCTTCCTGTTGCAGATATTGCACTCACAAGGTTCCCAGACGGCCTGATAACCCATCTTCCCAAGGTTAGGACATTGAGGAATAGAATTGGCCGCTGGTTCCTGGGGTGATGTATGGTGGTTGTCCCGATTCGCAGTTTGATGGGTGCTGGTGTTGCTGCTGCCCTGAGGTTGTTTATGATGCTGCCTGATTGGGCCGTGTATGGGATCATTCCGCGAGTGAGACCATCCGTTCTTGGGCTTCTGGTCGGCTCCTTTCTTCTTCTGTTGGCCTTGCGCTTGGGATACCGAGGTGGGCTGATTAGGAAGACGGCCGGAAGTAAGACGACCGGAAGTATTCTGGTCACGAGTTTGAGTGTGCAGGTTGGCGCTTCCAAGCTGAGATTTGCTTGGGAGAACATTCCCGGTATGGGGCACCTCAGTAACAGTAGCAGAGGACTTGGATGGAGCTGGCATTTGCTGCGAGACTCTGTTAGGAAGACGAGAAGGGCCTGCAATCCCCGTCCCAACTTGGAGTTTGCTGAGTTCAGACTCCGGGATTGGGCCTGACTTTGACGTCTGGTGTTGTACTTTGTTCGCCTTTTTGACGTGTTCGTTAATGACTGGAGTCTCGACCTTGCCGGCAGCAGTTTTATCGCAAAGGTCCGATGAACTTCGTCTGATCAAAGGGATAAAGTCAGGGGCCGTGGCTTGGATCGATGCTGACGCAGCGCGTGCGAAGGGCGGATGAGCCACCGTCAAAGAGGAATTGCCGAGAGGAGGAGACAATGTCACGGGAGCGCCTGCAAGGAGTTAGTTGGATGGCTTTGTCTCGTGCTAAGCTATCGGAGGAGGAAGGTCAGGGGGCAGCAGTGGTATGTGCACTTACCTTGACAATCAAGCTGAAGTGTATCCTCTGGAGGGATAGTGGCCACAATGTCCGGGGAGATTGTGGCCACAGTGCCTGGGGAGTTCACGGCCACAATGTCCGGGTTGCGATAGTAGTGATACCAATACTCCAGCTGGTCACAGAAGAAGACAACGCAATCTTTCGGGAAAGTAACACCGTGGGCGTAGATGTTATCCCAGTCAGACGGACCGAACACCGACGTGATATCCTTGGTGGTATCCCAGCAACTCAGCCTGTAGCGATTCTGCTCCCAGGTGAGCCAGCTTTCGACCCACATGCAGATTTCATTCTCTTTGAGGAGTCGGAAGACCACCTCAAGGAGGTTAGAAGCGCCTTTGTACCACAGATCGATCGGGTGGAAGTACTGGTGAAGGTCCTCCCAGTGACAGGGGATAGTCATGCCTTCGACAGCATCGGGCTGAAGGCTGCGGATCTCCGCTGCAACTTCCTGGACCTTCTGAGGAGACCAGTTGCGTGGTGTGTCGCGAGCGGGCAACGTATGTTTCAAAGCAGGCTTGCCTGTATGTAACGAAAAGGCGCACTTCGACCCGGACGGTAAGTATGTGTACAAACTGACCTTTGGCTTCTCGATGATTGGGGTCGGGGCTGGCATCTTGTCGGAGGTGAGTACAAGAACACCTTGACGAGTAGCATGTCGAGCCATTTTGTTGAAGAGGGGTAAGCTGGATGGTGATATACCGCAAGCTTGGCTTTTCGGCGACCTGGACCAGATTCTGCTGTGACAAATAAGTAGGCGTGCTGGCAAATAACCTTGTTTTCAAGTCAATCAGATTTGCAAAGACCTTTGCCGACGAGCGAAAGTTGCTGGAAGGAGCTCGATCAAGCTCAGCGTTGGCGGGGTGACGGTTTGTGAAGAGCTGGGTATGCGCTTCGCAAAGAAGGCTGCTGCAACGAGTTGACCGGAAGTGAGTATCTTTGTCGGTCAGTTACTGGGACGGTACAAAGACTCGCTGTCCTGTGTTGATGGTGATCAGACAGAACGCGGGGCTGTGGAAGGTTGTTCTGGGAGGAAGAAAAAGGGTGGGGGGAAATGGTTAGTGCTGGGGATTTATGTTCAAGGACTGCCCGGACACTGCACGAGTGAATGGAAAATTGTTTTCGAGGTGAGGTGTTGTTGACCGGAAAGTGAGGGGAGGCTGAGCTTCTGCCCGAATACTTTACCGGCAAACGTATTCGTCGGACATGCTGCCAGCCAATTTTACCATGCCCGATATTACCGTGCCCGGATTTACCATGCACGAAGACGTGGAAGAATGCACCGAACCTGTGCAGGACGATAGCATGAAACTTTCGTCGAAACCCTTTCCTGCAAGCCCCTCTAGTGCCCTACTGCTTAATCATCACCTTCTCCTTCTCCTTGTTATCGATGGATCCGGACATGGCATTGTGCGGATGTCCGTTGTGTGGATGCATCGATATCAATGCTGATACCTCTTCGTTCGATCTTTGCTCACGACATTTTTAGCCCCAGTGGCGCTCACCATATCATAAGAAAGAAAAGAGGCAATCGTCCACTGGTATCGGACAGGTTTGCCCGGTTGATTGGAAAGACTTCTTTTTGCTTCATTCAACCACTTGGTGTTTATAAAGTAAAGGTGCTTCGGTGAGAGGAGCACGGACAACAACGCCGATTACATATTTACAGAACAAACGGGGAGGAGAGGAGTATCTTCTGGACAAGAACAGAATTGGAAAAAGGAGAAAAGAAAAACGGGACAATGCGCATCAGCATTAGTTCTTCTTGGGGAGACCCTCCAACAACTTGAGGATGGCAGACTCGTTGTCGCCAGTGAAGACCTTGCCGTTGTTCCAGTCAACCACCTGCAGTGAAAGGTAATCTGGTCAGTAAGCTGCCTAGGTATGTACTCAAGGCGGGAGGGGAGAGACGGACAATAGGCCTATTGAGGTTATCGGCGTTCTCCTTGAACTTCTTCAGGGCTTCTGTCTCATTTTGGGCATCCCTGATGATGGATGAAATGCCCGTCTTGCCGACATAGTCCAACATGGTTCTGAGCTGTTCGGTGGTGGGGGGCTCTTCGGTGATGTTGAGCTCAAAGTCGGACTTCTTGGCGGGCGCATTGTCTGAAACAGCAGCACCGGAGCCTGCGGCTTGCTTGAGGAGAGTGGCAATCCTGATGGATGCAGGATTGCTCGCCTTGTGGAAAAGAGTGATGGCGTCAAGCACCTTGGGCTGGAGCTACGTGTGCCGAGTTGAGTCAGTGTACTGTCTTGCTGTAATGTAGCTTTTCCGCAGCTGTACGTCGGGCCACTTACAAACTTGAACATTATGAATTTGAAGAATGGACGGTCCCAGGTATAAAAGTGAAAGATATCTTGGACTTGACTGAGAGGCTGTTGATGATGTTCTTGATGATTGGTGTGTTGTTGATGTGAAGTCTTCCGTGCAATGGTTCGGGTGACGTCCACGAATGGAAACCTGCGTTGCCCCGGCAGGCAGGCTTTCTGAGCTGGGAGCTTGGGCCACGCGTTAAGCCTCAACTCGGAGGGGTATTGCCGAATCGGGATGAAATGTGGAGTTCAGACTAGGCCTAGCCGGGCTGGGGCTCGCCCGGCAACCACACCGACCCCACATCGCAGTGCCCGTACCTGAAGGCCCGACAACCCTGACATACCTGATATCATCAATCCATCCTCACTTTGAAAGCTTTCTTCCAGAGACGAATTTTTGTCGTTGTTTATGGATAAAAACGTAGTAGGAAGCACTTTGTAATAACACGGACTCTCAGGGTAAGCGACAAGGAACCATGTTTTTGTACACTCATGCCCAATGAAGTGCATTTTCAAGATTCAAGTCCCTTGTTGTGATGTCTGTCCACCGTTGGAAAACAGCACATGGCGCTTGATATGGGAGCTAACTGACATTCTTCTAACGTAACAAGCACGTTCCTACTCATCAATGAATTCGGCCATCTTTGACAGGTTACAGCATGCATTCATCGTCTGCCAACAACCTAGTCAGCTAGTGTACTTGGGTCTGTGTCGTCGGAGTATCTGTGCCTCTTCGTCACAGAGTGTTCAAGATCTACTTAAATTACAGGCAGAGCCTACGGAAAGAACGAGTGCGTTTCTTATTTTACCTGCCAACTGTACCTATCAATGTCATGGCCAGATTGACGCCCCCGTTTGTTTCAATGCTTAAGTTCGAGTTTCACCTGGACTGCTCTACACCTCAGACCTCTACACAGTAGAAGAGGGAAGATGCCGGTATGATACGGGTACATACTCCGGGACTCTTTCCACCGTGTCCTTTGTTTCATCTCGACTTCTTGACCTTGACAGTTGAGAGGTTCCTGGACTCTCTGGACAATGGCTTGGACCTGCCCTTCAAGTTTCGACCCCCACCCCACAAGTGGGATCTCCCGCAGGGCCCCGCCCGCCTAAACATGAAGCGCCTTGGCGCCCCTCCCTCCTCATATCCCAGCATTTTGATCAAGGTGCTGACGGTAACAACTCTATCTGTTCCGCCCGCTACAACCGCTGTGTTGTGACTGTATACACACGGCGGAGTTTGTGGTTGTTCTTGTTGGATTCATCTTGTTCATATGAAGGATTGCCTATCCGATTTTGTTGGGCAAAAAGGTGCAATACCGCAAACACTTTAGCGCACTTTAGCTTCCCCGCAATCACCAAGCGCCCTGTCGATCAATGACGTAAATGATAGGACCAAAGCCAAAAGGGCACAATGGGGTGCACCAATGGCGCAAGACGACCGACAGCCCGACGTTGTCCGCCTGCCCGCTTGCGGGCGTCGCATCATTACCATACCATAACCGTAATCCATCACCAAATCCATACATCCGGGCAACTGCCCTCCACTGAGCTTCACATGATGGACAGACAGCCCCATTCAGTGGGAGGTGCCCCTGAGCTGTGGAAGCTGAGTGGCCCTGGCATGACGTACAGTCAGTGGACCCCATGACCAGACCAGACCAGCAGGCGTCCCTTTCCTCTTGACATCTTTTGGAGGTTTGGAGGTTACCTCTAGGTATAAGTAGAGGCAGGCAGCCGTGTAGTTGTCTTTTGTTTTTGCTCTGTATTCAATTTGAACAACAGCATTCACAACATCATCAAACACCACATATCACAAGCTTTGTTTCATGTGCAATACTCCAGGATTCAGATTCCCGCCAAACGTACAGTTTCAGCAACACCCCAGCAGCAGAACAGCAGGCAACATGAACTCCAACGTCGGAAACGCCCAGGTCTACGAGGCCGGTGACCAGCGCAATGTGAAGCAGTCCGAGATCGAGACCCCCGACCGCTACAACGAGGGCCAGGTCCACGCCCACAACAACATCGACTCCAAGGACGAAAGGTCAATCAAGAACCGTTTGGCCGCCGCAGAGGCTGCCGACGACTCGCAACAGGACGGTAGAGAGACACACTTGCACAAGAAGGACCCAACACTTCCCGTAAGTGTAGCCCGCTTAGGTTCAATATGATAACCAAGAGAAAGAGAAACAGGCAAGGCTAATACATAGTTTTAACCTTGGACGCAGGCAAAGGATCACGGCAACGAGCCATCCCGAGGTGCCAAGATCGACGCACAGATCCAAGCAGAAGAGGAGGAGATTCTAAAGAAGAAGGGCGCGAGCTTGCCAGGACAAAAGTAAATGGAAGAAAAATGGATAGAAAATGATATTGTTGTTTAGGGGACACAAACGAACAACTGGGCATTGGAATTATTAGGGGCATGGTCAGCATTGGGATAGGTACGTACCTTACCGGCAGGTAATAAAACGAACAGCGTTATGTTAAACCAACAACACGTTTATGATACAAAAGTCGCTTTCCCGCGTTGCCTTCCAGATCCATGGGACCAGTGACGGTAAAGGATTTCGTATGATTTGAACGGCAGGGACTACGTGGTCGTGCAATGGAGCGTATACATTCACGCGGTTATGCATATTGTCGTCGTGTTCCCAAGTTTTCCGCGTCACGCAGTGTTGTTGGCGGTCATAAAGTCGGTCATGTCAGCATTTAGCTGGATTTACAATCTGGATTCATACAGAATCAGGACTCTCGCCCTCAAGCAAGCAACCGTTGGTTCGGAGAGTAAGCCCAACAACAACTTTGCTTGCGTGTCCATTGGCAAGATCGACATGTTCATACGTGCTCCCGGCGTACTCTTGGGGAGGGGCGACAGGTCAGCCTGCCGACAGGAGGTGACCATCAAGGTACCCGTCAAGGTAACATCAACATGAGCAGCACATTATCGCGTGCTAGTTAGTATCAATATAGTACAGGGGCTAGCTTATGGGTACATAAACAAAGGCATGTGCCCCTTTTCGTATGTTTACGTGCCTGAGTTCTCCCGTCATATTTCAGATACTTCTGACTGACATCACAAACCATTGTATACACCACAACCCTTCTTTCCAACAATCTCATTAGGGACGGACTCAACCATATTGTATCGATTTCCCAAGACAAAAGGTGGGGATATCTCACAGTGACAACCTAATTCCCATCACGCACCAACGACCCCTCTCTTCAAAACCACGAGTATACACGGCTCATCTAACTGACTCTACCACTTACCTCTAGGTTGAAGAGCCCTTCTGGTCATCCTCGCCCCAATAACTTATCCATCCAAACCAAGTCCACCTTCTCCCACCTTCGGGATGACCCTTCGCGTAATGCCACCACCCAAAACCTTCACGGTGCATTCCTCCCTCCTCTTCGACCCCAAGCAAAAGGCCTTCCGGAAGAATATCTCGATAGAAATCGACCGGGACACCGGCTCCATAGCCAATGTCTATGAACGCGACGACGACGATGACCTTCGGCTTCAGATCCAAGCCGGGGACATCGACCTAAGAGGCCCCGGCAAGTGCGTCCTGCCTGGCTTGGTTGACAGTCATACTCATGTGTTTTTGCACTCTTACGTGTAAGTTTCCCATTTATGACCTACATTCAGGTTCGACGCTTATACACCCATCACTGCAGCGACCGCCCCTCCATAGAACAAATGCGCGACTCCTCCCCCGTCGAACGCATCCTCCGCGCCACCTCTCACGTCCGCGCCGCCTTACTCGCAGGATTCACCACCTATCGGGACCTCGGCACCGAAGCCCTCGGCAACGCCGACGCGCAACTCCGTGACTGCATCAACCGCGGCCTTGTCCCGGGGCCCCGCATGTTCGTAGCAACCGACGCTTTGGCATCCAACGGCTCCTACGAGATCCGCCGCGAGAACAAGTCCCTTTCGGGATCTGGCGGGTTAATCGTTCCCCGCGCCTCCGACCCCTGCGACGGCGTCGACGGGGTGCGCGCTGGTGTGCGTCGCAGGGTGGGCGACGGCGCGGATATAATCAAATTCTACGCTGACTACCGGCGCAAAGTAATGCGTTTCCCCGGCCCCGGTTCCTCCAACACTTCCAACCAACCCATCCTCTTCCCGCCCGATGACCGGCGGAAGCGCAACCCTGCCGTGCCGCTTTTTGGTCAGGACGAGATGGACGCCATTGTGCGCGAAGCGAAACTCGCAGAACTCCCTGTAGCCGCGCACGCGGGCGAGACGAAGGCGGCGCTGATGGCGGCGAGGGCGGGGGTGACGACTGTTGAGCACATGTTTGAGGACTCGAACGGGCTGCTGGATGAAGTCCTAAAAGAAATGAAGAGGCAGGGAACCATCTGGGTGCCGACGCTGGCGACGGTGGAGAGTGCCGCGCCGCAGTTTATGGAGGATTGTTTGGCTGCTGTTAGAAAAGCTGTAGAAACGGGGGTGAGGGTGGTGACGGGCGGGGATACGGGGGTGATTGATCATGGGCTGAACGCGAGGGAGTTGGAACTATTTGTTAAGGCGGGGATTCCCATTGAGGAGGTGTTGGAGATGGCAACGGTGGGCGGGTGGGAGGCGTGTGGAGGGGAGTTGACGGGGTATCGGTTTGGCTGGTGGGAGAAGGGGTGTAGGGCGGATATCATTGCGCTGGATGCGGATCCGAGAGAGGACGGGAAGGCGCTGAGGAAGGTGGGGTTTGTGATGAAGGATGGGAAGGTCTGGAAGCGGGATGGACGGGCGGTCGATATGATCACTGTCCCGGAGTTCCCGCCGCCCATGGACAATGGATGGTTGTGGTGAAAGGCCTGGTGTGAACCGAGAGTAGTATAGGGAGGTGATATCACCACCGGATAGCCCACGACCGTCTGGTACTATATGCCGACATCTGTTTGAGAGAAAGAAGAGCCTAGAAAAGATATAAGAGTGGACGGAAGATTTGATGACGATGTTCGTAGTAAAATCATGCTCACTTACAAGCATAATCTCCCTTTTCCAGCCTGACGATACTATGAATCATGTTGCTATAAGCTATGTACATCCAAAATATAGTAGGTACCTAACCCATCTCCAAGCTGATGACTTCATGTATATGGGTGTGACCGGCTACAGTCGTGAAGAATGCGAACTTTTATGGTGATGGAGAAGCAAGCAATAAGACATTAATTCATAGGTAGACTCCAATAACTCCCTCTAATGCTTCGTAGCAGACATATAAATGTGCTGAGCCGTGCAATGATTGGGTAGGACAACACCCGCTCTCATGTCAAGTCGTTTTGCTCCCATCGTCCCCTCCCCCTCTCCCTCTATGATGTCGATAAACATGTGAACAGGTGAAATCCTGGTTGACTTCGGGATGAACAGATCGATTGCCGTTCACTGCCATCCCATCCAGCGTCTCATCGGGTCATCGTCGGTGACTTGGTAATCGTAAAAAGGATATGGTATGTGCGTAGAACAGTTGTCGGTGAAAAGCGCGTATGTATAGGTGATGGTATGCGGAGTGTGAAAGTATTTAGCTCCGAGGTTATCGGAATCCCGTTGTTGATTAGGTATAAAGTGAAATGTCGTCGGTCAGTCGGTGAGAACCGTCTCCGTGGGCCGTGTTCGTCGGATTTTCCCATCCATCCCGGTGTCATCCCGTGTCCCAGTGGAGTCGCTGACCCGGGATACGAGTGCAGGTGGGGCCGTGTACCGAAAAAGGAATCGCCCAAAAAATGATGGATGGCTGGACGGTGCTGGGTGGCGCAAGGGCGGAAAATCGAAGGCTTCAAGACGTCCCCCGTTGGGAATGAAGATAGTTGTGATGACGTTTCGAACAGCCATGTTTGCGGTTACAGATTGCTCCTGAAACAGCCCTTTCATGACGAGGCAATCACCACATCCCCCAGACACCTGCCGTAGCTACAGCATGCCTCCTTTGGTAGGTCACCTTTGAGGATAGCATCGCGCTTGGCCTAAGTAACAGTCAGTATATGTGTACATAGAAGTTTTTCTTTGCTTCAGGGGAAAAGGAGGACATACGTCTGGGCAGACAATTGGTCTTGCTACGGCCATGGCGATGAGAGAGAAGGCGGCGAGTAGTTGGAACTTCATTTTGAAATTGAAAAGAGCGAATTGAGGGCTACCTCACGAGACAGGTATGGCCGATTCGAGGAATGATGTATATATAAGCTGGTCGGTTCGCCGAAAATAGCAGGGTAGCCTCGTATTATCGTGGACCAACTTTTGCTGACAGTTGCTGTCGTTGGATGTGGATGACGAGCGGGAACGAGAGATGGCTCGCTTGTGGCGTGAGGGAAACGAATTAAATAAGAGAAAAATGGGAACAGGTTTCCAGCAAGACTTCGAAAACGCTCTTTAAACTTTTTTTGAAGGGATCATGCATACCGGCGAGGTGGTCGGCGAGATATATACAAGTCCCAAGCCCCCGTGGCCCCGTGGGTGCTAGGATCCCGGCCCGGCCTCGGGGGAGAACATGGACGAAAAATGAGGGCTGGTTTAGATGTGGACTTCCGCGGTGGACGATTCCACATACTATGGTAATCTAATTGATGAAGATCGCCCAGGAGCCCAGCATCTACAGCGGATACCTCAGCACTTGCTGCTCCCTGCTTGCATTCAGGCAACTAATCCACGCTCCATCAAGGTGCCTTTTTCGAGAATGGAGTCGTGTGTCTTGAGATAAGGTGTGGTGGGCATTTTTGGGTTCAGGGTGTTGCATGGATGGAGGATGCATGTTGGTTCTCTCTCAGCGGGCCGCAGTGCGGATTACAGCCGAATTTGGACAATTGGCTCCGACCTGCTTTTTGAGGCGCAGATAGGATTCTCTCGTGAAGAATTCGTATGTATGGATGACTGGCATAGTTATCCGAGCCGGCGGCGTTGGCTGTAGCCTATCGGTTGTGCTCGTCGAATGGTCTCGACACTGTTCTCGGGGGTCGTATTCCTGATACCGATACGTACATGTGTACACCGCATTCCACGTACTGGTGCCTCATACGGCAGAGACGAAGATGCGGCGCGGGATGTGCTGCTCAGCAATATGTATCAATTTGAACAGAGGAGATCGGCGCAGGGAGCGATGGAGGGGAGAGAAAATAGAGAAAATACCGTTTTCATGCAACCGCATTCTAGCAGCATCAATGGATCTCGAAATGACTCGCAAGTCTCCATATCTTTTCGTGATCGGGCTCGCCGTCACTGTTCTGGCAGGTCCCTACAAGTAACCTCCAAAAGAAGAGGAAGGACCGGGATCGTCAAAAGCTTGATCCCTAGTTCCCAGATGACGGAATGGAAGATATGGAGAAGACGACGGCGTGGATATTATTTGGAGGTGACGATGTGCAGAAGTCTTGACATGAAACACGCTGGCTTGAGCCGCGAGCGGGGATCTGAAATGGATTTGGAGAATCGGAGTGGCTTCCAGGGCTTCCCTCTGCACGCACTTTATCCCAGAGCATTTTGTCCCTCCTCATCCTTGCTTTTTGCATCAACGTTCAGCACTGCAAGGACAACACCATCGGCATTTGAGATATCAGATCACAAGAGAAGAGCGAACACTCGAGAAGCCTCCTTTGACCGATCATGCCAGGGGTAAACAAAAGAACTCTGCTTGGGCCAACTCGCAACTTTCGACACAACTTTGAAAGTGAGCCAAGAGTGCCAAGCGACCAAAAAATTGAAATCACGTCGATCAGTGGCCGAAGCCCATCGTAGTCAGGGTTAGGGTTCTCTCTGCACCTTCTCGGGTGCTCCCGAGCCCCTAAACTCCAAATCTGCTTGGCACTTGCCACTTGGCCTGTGCAGCGGAGGCACATGTCAGGAGCTGTCAACTTACTGATCCGCTGAGCTGAGCTGAACCTCATCTCGCTCCAGCCACAGCCAAGCTCAAACCCCCGATCAGCAAGAGGCTGAAGACACGACTGAGATGAGCGTTCAAGCCACAAGCAATGACGTTGACGATTTACAGACCCTGGCATTCCGGCCCATCCCTGACGAAGCTCCTCGAAAACCAGCAGCAGCAGCAACAGCCCACCTGTCAGGCCCTGCCAGTCGGACCAAACACGTCACACCTGTCCCGCCGACCTACCCACGCAACGCACTGCACTGCCCACAGCAACCTGAAGCTTGCAAGCGCACCCGACTGCCCAAGCCAAGCTCCAGATTGGCGGGAGACCTCATTTCTCTTTGCTGTGACCTGTCGGCCGTGTTTTCTGTTCTTATTTTCTTCCTGCCTCGTGAACCTGTCGCCCTTCTTCACACCTGAACCATTATTCTTCCTCCAAGCTCCGGCATCATCGCCAACACCAAACCAACACCAATCCACAAGACCACAGTCGCGCATTCGGTCACAATACCAACCCCATCTCCAATACCCAAACACTGATTTGAACACGAGGACTCGCGAGTCCCCCCACAACCGTCAAAATGACGCTTTACTACAGTTTGGTATGTGTTTACTGTGTCCTGCGCCGTAGTAACCACATCACATCGCTAGATAGAGAGGACGACGCGGCAATGCTCAATGGACAGACCTGGCTAACAATGTCGCTTTGCAGGTGTTCATGCTCCTAGTAGCAGAGATGAGCATCTTCATGCTCCTCATCGTTCCTCTGCCCTTCGCCATTCGCAGGAGGCTGTTCACATTCATCTCCGAAAATCCAATCATAGCAAAGCTACAATACGGTCTAAAGATTACGTTCATATTCATCCTCATCCTGTTCATCGACAGCGTGAACAGAGTATACCGTGTGCAAGTCGAGCTTGCCGCTGCCACCGATGCCTCCAAGGGTAACGCGTACGTACACCTTCTGTTCTCTTCCCTTGCATGCAAATAAAAACTGACAAAAGCCAACAGTGCTGCCATCATGGGTCACGAGCGTCTCGAAGTCCAGGCTCGCAAGTTCTACTCCCAGCGCAACATGTACCTTTGCGGCTTCACCCTCTTCCTCTCCTTGATCCTTAACCGCACCTACATCATGATCCTCGAGGTCCTCCGTCTCGAGGAGAAGCTCAAGAAGTTCGAGGGTACCGACAAGAACACCAAGCAATCCGAGAAGCTCGCCATGGCCGGTGACCCTGGTGAGATCTCCCGCCTCAAGCGCGAGGTCCAGCTCCGCGACCAGGACATCGAGACCCTCAAGAAGCAGTCGGCCTCTCTTCACCGCGAGTACGACGAGCTTGCCGAGAAGTACGGCCGCACCCAGCAGGATGATGTCCCCAAGAAGATGAAGTAAGCGGAGACCGCGTTTTCCTCGGAACGGAACGGAACTTTTGTTCTTTCGTAATAACGCAGAACATCATAAGCACGACGTCGAGACTTTGATGTCTGACGCAGTGTGGACCTCGAAAGATGGATCATGGAAGAGGGAAGGGAGGTAGAGGGACAATGGTGACTACCGTCGCTTTAATAGGAGTTGGGTGCATGATCATACCGTGGTGGAGAATCAACAGGGACGCTCGGTTGTTCGCGATCGAGCAAGTTGTCAGTCGAAAAGGAGTTTCATAGCTTTTCAAGGATACCGTGAGAATGTATTTCGGAAACTGCTACTTTCATAGCCCAGATGTCGAATTGGTGGAAGAATGAGAATGAACAGAACGTGGTTCTTTCTGCTTGGTTGTGTGTTGGTACAACCATCTCTTGTCCATTCCCATTCTAATTTGCATCAGCACTGATCTATGTCTACCTAGTATTACAAGTCATTTCTATCCCACATAACACTCTTCATATCCTCCCATAATCATACAAATCAGGAAACAATATCCCATTAGCCATAGCCAACACCTCCCTCTCCGCCTCCGTCCGCGCCTCCTCCTCATCCCACGGCAACAGTCCCATAGTCCTCAACCCATCATCCCCGCCCGCATCATTAACATCCTGCACCCCCGCCCTTCCCATATGACTGCTCTCATCACCTGTACCACTCCCACTCCCACACCCACTAGTACCACTATCATTTCGCAAAAACAGACCAAGTCCGTTCCCCGTACCCCCCACCCCGCCGTACCCGTACCCATAAGTGCCGTAGTTCTTGTGCCCTTGGTGGAAAAGCGCTTGGCCGCCCCCGCCGAAATCGGGGCCGGGCTTGCCGAGGAGGAAGGCCTTGCGCTGGCGAGAGAGGTAGAGCGCGTTGGTTTGGGTTAGGGGGCAACAGGGGAGGTAGAGGGACATTGTTTGTTTTGTGTATGGGTTCGGGTTTGGGTTGGGGGGGTTGTTGCTCCTTGTGGTCATGCTGTGTGTTTGTTGGTGTTGCTGCTGTTGTGGCTGGCTTGGTTGGTGCTGGTGGTGCTGGTTCTGGTAATGAGTTTGGGGTTGGTTCTGCCGTCTCCGCCTCTCCCAAGGTCCATCAACAACATGAATCAAATCCGGATGCCAAAGCACGTAATCACCCGGTTCCAGACGGGGGATGGTCACCAGACTGCGGTCCAGCTGGAGGTGCGGGTGCAGAGTAGGGTTAATGTCCTGAGCGTAGCTGGGGAGGGCGCCGTGGAGGATGGAGTTGTGGGGGTGGTCGAAGAGCCAGGATGAGTCTTCTTCTTGACCAGCAACGGAGAAGGAGGAGGAATCTTGCTCGGAGTGGAGGTTTGAGGATGAGGAGGCCGGGGATGCAGAAGGCGAAGGAGAGAAGAATGGTCGTAGGAGGAAGTAGGCTGTTGCTAGTTGGGGCATGGGACAGACTTGGAGCGAGTCTGAATCTGAGTCCGAGTCTGGGGAGATAGGACTCATGGCTAGAAGACCTTGGAACATGCGGAAGATGGAACAGGAACCGGCGCCCTGGTAGAGGTCGCTTGTTACTTGGACGCGGGAGGAGCTCTGAGTTGGGAAAAGGGGATGTTAGCTGGGTTCCAAAGTGTCTTTGGGGACAAGGCGAAAGAGATGGGGTGGATTTGATGCATACCTCCCAAGGATTATAATCCTCCCAACGCCCATTGAAGATGTCCTTGTACGTCCCTGCCCGTCCATACCCATCCGGCTCCCATCTCTCGACACTGCCATTGTCGACATGGGCGCTAGGAATGGGTCTGCTTTCATCACCGCCGCCGCCGCACGTTGTTGTCGTGGTTGTTCGTATCCGCACACGATCGCCGTATGTGATGGGAAAGTTCGTGCTGACTTTGGCATTGGGGTCTTTAGACTCCCATATTCCCATTGCGAACTTCTGCGCGGCTATGACATTGGGATGCGCCCTGGCTTTGATCTGGGCTGGACTCCAGTAGAGTTCGTAAAGTTGGGGGTCTTTTGTTGGCACTGCTCGCGTGCCTGGGTTTTGGCTGAGGTATTCGCTTGCTTCTTGTCTCCAGCTGGTGGCTGTCTCCTTGGGAATCACATTTCGAATGATAGCCACCCCTGATCTTCGTAGTTGGGTGAGGAAGTCTTGGGACTGTTGGGGATTTGTGATGTTGGAAAAGTCGATTGTTGGAACCACCTTTGACCCCATAGAGGAGATGTGATCAACCTCTTCTTCCAGCTTTCGTAGTAGCCTTTGCCATGATAAAGTAAGTGCTGCCTCATTGCCTGAAGCTAGTCTCTCTTTCAGGAGTGTGAATCGTGGTGGCAGAGGAACGGGATCGGGGCATGAAAATGACTGCATTTCATCCTCTTTCTCCCAGTAGACATGAGCTACCGTGTTTGCAGTAATGGGATACGATTGAAAAGAAATCGCCATGGTGAACGATGAAAAGAAGGGACATCTGAATGGAAGACACGTAGAAGAGAAATAGAAATGCCACACTCGTAGGTATATAGAGAGATGAGACAGTACCGGTGAAGATATGCTCGAAGAAGTCGGGATGCATATCCGCCTTTTGACCGTACATTGTACTTCATGTACTTGTCTGCCCACAGTGCCGCTCGTCTTGTTCCCATCGTGTGTTCATGGAGATACATGTCGCCGGCAGCAGTATCTCTGGTCGAAGCAAGAGTGTATTGTTATCAAAAACCTTATCCACATCCGGTCGCTTCGCGAACCGACTTGGGAGCAGGGGACCACAGCAGGGACCCATCCGCAGCTACGGGCCGTGAACGCCGAACACTCTCATCTCGTGGGACGTTACTAGCGTTTACCAATAGGGGAATTTCGAACGTCGAACCCACCCCCAATGGTGTTTCAATTTGGCAGCCAAAGTTTGGTTCAGCTAGGTTCGGGTATCTTGGTGTCAACACCTCGTCTTTAAACGGGTACCAAGTCGCAGTACACATAAAGGCAGGGCTGAAAGAGGAACAACTTCCCTGCACCCATACAACATCGAGCTTCTTGTAAAATGCACTGCTGACCGTTCCGAGATCCGTGATAGTGCGGTTTTAGACTGGTGCTAAAGCCGGCCTAGCCTTCAAGTCCCTGCGCTATCTACACCCCCGAAACCCCTATTGTGCTTCATACTCTCAACTAGAGTGTTTTGTGCGTTTCGAACGTCTCACGGGCTGCTCAGGCTCTTTGGTATCGTCATCAATGGTCTTCCTCTTGGTCTTGGGGGGCGTCACCTTGGCGACGCTGCTGACCGACGGCTCGGGATCAAGGGTAGCACTTGCGGCTGCTACATCCCCACTTTCTTGCCGCATGAGAACGAAAGCTACACGCTCGATGTCAATGGCTTTGACTCCAAGCCGGTGAGATAACGCTTGAGATTTCTCGCACAAGGAGTTGTATTCCTTGACGTTATACTTGAGGGGCACCGTTTTACCGCCTCCGCAGAGCCAGTAGAAGGCCTCATCGGCGAAAAAGATAACATGGTCTGGGTCATGCACCGCCAGGAGCAATGACGCAGTAGCCGGGCCGATACCTTTTAGCTTGGTCAGGATGCCTAGGGCGCCGGATATGTCTGACTTGTCCCGATACTGCTTGATGGCATCTTGTACGGTTGTCTGGACCAAATCGGGATCATTGGACGAGACCAGTTTCATCAGAGTTGGGCGGAACTTGCCATGACGACTAGACCAAAGTCAGCGGCTTGCAAAGTGACATTGGAGGACAGAAGGAAGGTAAGTGCTTCTTTCGGTAATCTCGCTCACAAGCGGCCCAGTGGGGGCATCTGAAGCGAGCTCTAGAGATGGTGTTCGCAAGCCACTAAAAACGGCTGCGGCTCTCCTTCTACCGACAGCTTGCAGCAAGACGGTAGATGACGCCCTTAGAGTTTCAGGGATATCTGGATGGGTGGCAGGGAGAAGAATTTGGAAGGGGACATACAGCTTCCATTCGACCAAAGTCTTGACCTCATCGACCCCCATGGATTTGGTGCCTGCCTTTTCGGGACCAAAGGCTGTGACTGCTTCACCATAGCGGTGCTCATCTAACTCTGCCAGTGTCTTCTGGCCTGGTTTTGCTATTTTCAGGGTATCAGATAGGGGACCATAGCCAGGGGGGTGAAGATTTTGAGTGAAGCCACGATACCTCCTTTGTCCTGCGAGATGGCTTGGATGCAGGCGGGATATCTTCCGAGCACTTCATTGAACGCAGCGAGGGAGATTTTGGCTGCAGACAGGGGAGTTGGTTTGCCCATTGCGGCTCTTCGTCGTTGTTGCGGGCCAAGCTGTGAAGCCGCGGAAGAGGGGTCACAGTGAGTTGTAAGTGACACTGCAGCACTCAACCGTCTCTGTGAAAAGTGGACAGACAGTTCGAATTCTGTGATGTTTGGGGGTCGATCAGGAGCGGATCAAGGGTCTGGTTCTGGAAAGGCCGTCTCAGCGAGGTCTCATTGCGCATGTTCAGCGGTCCACGTTTGCGACATGGGGAGTCTGGGTCGATGCGACGGCATGGAAATCGGGAGCTCGTCCCGTGAATACGAAGACGGCGAACATTTTGCGCAGACGAGAGCAAGCGAGCCTTCCGGCGGCTTTCCTAGAGATTGTCGGTCCCGTCTCTGATGGCGACCAGACCGGACTTTGTGTAGAAGAAGCCTCGGTGGACGGGGCTGGCTGGATCTGGTTCTTGACCGAGCCGGCGAACCGAGAGGTGTTGATGCCAAGTAGAAGTTGGGTGCAACCTTATGCCCAAAACTCTCCCCCGAGTCCAGTGAGCTTGTGAAGTCACTTACAGAAATTGACGGTTGGTCCCGTCGGAGGCGTCGGGCAGATATCGATCAATTCATGCAGCGGGAGGCGGCCCTGAAAGTAATGTGCAATCTCGGATGGCCAAAAGCTAGGTAGAGGATTGACACAAAGATGGGATGTTGAGGTTGAATAAAGAACGTTGGCTCCCATTGAAAAAAGTAAATAAATACCTGCAGTCACTCAAGGGAGCATCATCCGTCAATGGTGTGCTGCCAAACTTGACGGCCTCTTGCTGTATGCAGGCACATCACTCCCGTGTTTCCTTCCTTTCGGGCTACAAGAAGCGAAGAGAATGGAGAGGAGTGAGTGAGTGACCTTGTTCCCACTTGAATATGGGAGATATCGATAGCCACTCGGAGTTGTAACCAGACATCGGAACAACGGGTATAGGGTAGGTATACACTAGTGAGCTCGAGACCAGCGGGCGATCTCTTCAGAAGATCGAACTGTCTGGCCCTTGGTCAGTGCGTTGCTTCTAACCTGCCTCTGTCGCTGTCGCCCACGGGAGGCCGGCGTTAGTACTGCTTGTGACAGCTGAAATATTCTGTAACATACCTTACGTATCTGAAAGAGGCAGGCGGTGGACTGGCTATTACAGTAAACCTTGTTGAAAGTTTCGAAAGTAGCTGAAAGATATCTTACGAGGCCGCCAAATGTGTATTTTTCTCGCGCCACTTTGATGGGACGAGGCACATGATAAATTCCGACGACGTTCTAGGCTGGGAATATTTGCTAACCTTCCGCTGCTTACCGTTCGTTGCACTTGCCTGCTCCGCCATTTTTTTTTCCGCCCTTCAACCTCACTTTACCACCTAGACCAACCTCATCTTTCCCTACCAACCAGCAAACCACAGACAAAATGGGTGGCGGTAACGTACGTTACATACATACCTTGTTTACTTTGAACCTCACGATCCGCGACGATCACCACCTTGCTGGACAACGTCTACTAACACGGTGTTTTCTTACCAAATAGGGAGCCAAGGCTGCGCAAAAGCGCGAGCGCAATGCGAAGAACGCTGCTGGTGGTCCTAAGTCGCAGCTTAAGACTGTACGTCGTATTCTCCTCTCTACGGACGAGATTTCTTCGTCCTTCGTCGAACCCGGAAAGCGGATATTCAGTAGACTAACACACCTTCTCTAGAATGCTGCTGCCATGAACATCATCTGCCAGACCTGCAGGGCCACCTTCCTGTCGACCTCGCGCGCGAAGGCGTAAGCAGAATCCCCCGAATTCCTCCTCGACCAGTCCCATTTCCCCGGGCACCCAGTGACGATTTGAGATACCTGCCGATCATGTCTACCGTATACCCAGACTGACCTCGACCCTTTCTTTGCAGTCTCGATGAGCACGCTCAGAACAAGCACAGCAAGACGCTGGCGGACTGCTTCCCCGGCTTCGTCGAGCAGCCCAAGAAATAAATGCGCATTATCCGAGTTCCATCGAACCAACGATCTGTGACGATCCGATATACGATATATGGGAGTTTGGAATCAGAATAATGGAGCAGAAAAAACACAAAAAGAAGGCTGGACGGGAAATAAGAAAAACATCCTAAGCAGCACCAGACGGGAGTGATTTACACAAATGGCGATGCATCAAAGCGGGTGGGATAAGGCGTATTATAATGAATTTGACATTAATAAAAAGAAAAGGAAACATACCCAGATCTGATCCGACAGGCTCCGAGAGATCAGTCATGACACGCAACGCAGCTGGACTATTTACATAAACTCGTCACGCCTTCTTTACGCCCGGCAGACGGTAAAAACGCTGGATATAACCGCCTCCCCTTCACTCCCCCCGAACCCTCGATTCCCAACCAACACTGGAACAAAAAGTTCTTTCACTAATGCGCCTCAACAGCCTTCACTTCCGGCGGCACCATAGCCGCGTTTACCGGAGGACTCGCCGCCGCCGCCCTACCCTGCTCCTCCCTAAGACTCTTCAAAATCTCCGGATACCACCTCTCCCCCACATCCGGATGACTCTTCACCCTATTCCTCAGCGTCGCCTCCCCGAGCGTCGTCGCCACCCCGCCCTTCCTGAACGTAAACTCGACATCATCCAGCCTCTGCCCACCATTCGCCTCAAGCACCCTTCTGCGCTGCTCCTTCACGTGCTCGGGCACCTGGCCCACGCCGACTTTCTCCAAATCGTCGAAGGTGGTGTCGCCCCGCACGCCCTGGAAGAAGGGAATGGAGAAGCGGGCGCCTTGTCCCGCGGCAGGGGAGAGTACCCGGTGAGTGGTGCTGACGCAGACGCCCTGTGTTAGGGCTTCGAGACCTTGCCCGATGGCGACGACGAGGGTCCCCGGGATGGGCGGGCAGTGGATCCATTCGCCAAGTATGTTTTGGACTTGGAGACCGCGGTGGTGGGAGGCTTGGAGGAGGTAGCTTGATAGCACTTTGATGCGAAAAGAGGGGTTAGTTCGTCAGCCTGTTTTTGTGCCTTTACATCCAGGGAAAAAGGTTGGGGAGAGGATAAAAGACGTACTACTATCCTTATGCGGCCCCACGCCCTGATTTCCCTCCTTGCCTTCCTTGCCCAACGTGCTCACATCGGGGTATTTAACAATCTTCAGCTTGTGCTGCTGGTCTTTATCAAAGTATTTGTTGAACGCGTCGGCGGGCAGCTCGATCGCCTCGGCGATCAGGCTGGTGAAGTAGATGGAGATCTCGCCCATCTTCTTCATGTAGTCGGTGAACACCTGGCGGAAGCTGGGGAGCACCTCGGGCGACGGCCACTGGTTGGGTGCTAGCAGGTTGTAGTGCAGCGGCGCGCCGGGCGAGGGTAAGGGGTGCTCGGTGGACAGGTCGATCTGTTCGCGGTGGTCGATGGCGCCGGCTGTGATTTCGGCAGAGAGACGGGAGTAGCCGAGGAAGGAGGGGGCGTTTTTCATTTCGATCTTGAGTCTGTTTACCATAGAGTTTAGTTGATGCTCGCAAGTGTCTACATATATGAAGCAATGGCAGAACACTTACTTTTCCTCCTCTGGGATGTCAAAGAAGCTCTTCCCTTCCCGAATGACCTGGTCAAACACCTCCTGTGGAATACCGACATTTTTGAGATATAGGAAGCCCACTTCCATAAGAGCGTGTCTAAGGTCTGCGAGGAAAGCCGGCTTGGTCGCCGGGTCCTTGGCCAGAGACAGATCTAGAATTGGAATAGATGTGAAAGACATTGTAAGAGGCGTTATGAGTTGCTTAGGGTTGAAGATGCGAAGTTCTAAAGCAGATCCAGATGATGTAAACCGTCCCAAAGTCTACGTGCCTCGATACGGTGCACTAATATTAGTCAAAGCAGCTGAAAGAGATCGTCGGATGTCCTTCCCCTCACAGCAACTGGGATGTGGTTGGAGTTCCGAGGTTTAAGTTGGGAGGAGTCTGATGAATGCTCTGATGGGTGGATTGATGCAAAAGAAATTGCAAGATATAGAATTAATCAAGTTACAGTTCCCAGCAACACACAAACATCTAGCTCTTTATATTACCACAAAGCAATTGCAGTTACAGCTCCAGTTCTAAGCTACATGACCTGATATCCCAAGGTTCCCAATGCTATTGTCGGAGTCTAAAAATGGCGTAATCGGTCGCCATCGGAGCGTGCCGTAAATGCCCCACAGCAGCCGCCCAAACTAATGCGGGGCGGTTGCCCCCCAGGATAAGGGTCCCCGGGCTTACACGCGTAAACCTGCCGAGGATTCCGGCCTTCCTTATCGTCGTCGTCGTCATCGTCAATGTTGAGGACGAAAAACCCCTTTTCCTTGCTGCCATTTGGGTGATGGGGCGGCTCGGCACTGTTTTTGATGTCGGTTGCCAGTGTTCTGGCCCCCTCCTATTTCGGCCATATCCAGCGCCGCGAAGGTCAAACTCCACGACGTTATGACTCCTGGTGCCCCCAGCCTTGGGCTTTCCAAGGCACGATGAGCAGGTGCGCAGGCGAAGCGATGAATGGTAATTGTCCATCGAACCCTGCAGACCCTGCGAACTATCGGTTTTGCCTCCTTTGCGCAACTGGACCGACTTGTGCGGCCCTCTCATAATCATCACACGTAAGACGGGCCGACTCGAGTTGCGAGATCTCACAATTGATGCGCCCTGAGTTTAGATTGTGGAAGGCCTCGTGGAGAACAATCCAGCGACCTGGTAGAAGATATCCTCAATGGGCGCCATAGCGAAGGCGGGCGCAGCGTTGAAGATCTCAGCCAGCTTCTGGGGAGCGACGACAGCCTGGTGGACATCGTAGTCATCATCCTCCATCTCGACATCCGCGTCCGCGTCCTGCATCTCCTCGTCGCTTACCTCGCCGTCCTCAACCGCATGATCCACTGGGGCTACGGCGCTGGCACTTTCGTCCATGTTGAGATCTGCCAGGGGTTGAAGCATCCGCGCCTGCTCTCCGCTTTCAGTGATGGACCAGATCTGGGCAGCAGAGTCAACTGCGACGAACCCAGCCGAGTTGGTAGCAGGGAGGACCGCAGTGATGACCTGAGGGAACGTCTGAATCAGTTGAGGCACTTCCTCATCGATCGAGAAGACAACGAGCTCCGACTTTGCGCCCTTCTTCAACTTCTCCTGGTTAGAGTTGGGGATAGGGGCAGCAACGGCAAAGGATCGGGACTCCCGGTTGACCGCCAAATGGGTCATCTGCTTGGCAGCCTCTGAAGTCTCCTTCAGGGCAAAGCTGTACTGCACCTCATCTGACACGATATCGTAGACCGTGAGATCCTCCGAAAGGATGATCAGAGACGAAGAAAGGGCCTCGACGCCCCGGATATCACCCCTAGACAAGTTAGGGATGGTGTCACGAATAGCTCCGGTCGCCGTATCGATAACTGCAACAACAGCTCCGGATGAAGGGCCGTAGGCAGCAAAGAGCACAGAGCCGTCCTCAGAGAAGGCAAGGGCACCGCTGCGAGGGGTCTTGGGAGAAACTTCTACCGCCTCTTCCAGTTGCCCATAGGCAGGGAGCTCAACAACCCGAGAGCATGACCATGTTCGGAGCTGTTGGCCTTCGGGGCCGGTTGACGCCAAACCATCTTTCCTGCGCAGCTTGGGGCTCCAGAAACGCACTACACCGTCAGTGCCAAGAGAAGCAAATCGAGAAGAAATAGGGTCGCTGACGACATCCAGGATGGTCTCCGACTCTGTTGTGAAGTGTGCCTCGTTGATGCGCGAAACGAGCTGCAACGAGTTATCCTCCGCTTCAACCTCCCAGAACTTGAGGTAGATCTCCCGTCTTTCCCGCGAAACTTCGCATGTGGTCTTGGAGCCAGTCAAGAGAGGGTCAAGGTCCCTCTCAGGTGGCTGCCACTCATCTACCGACGCAAGCCATTTTCCATCGTGGGAAAAGGCCATCTTGGTGACTCTGGGCTCGATGATTGGCGCACCCTGGCTTGTCATGTTGGCATCGGTAGGGTTGGTGCGCGCAATGGGATGCTTGCTAACGCCCTGGAACGAGGAGACGTCGAAAACTTGGAGAAGTGGTGTGGACGGCGCGTTTCCTGTCGAGCTGGCCTGCTGCCCATTGCCGACGCAGAGGAATATTTGTGAAGGGTTGGTAGGGTTGCTGGTAGTAATCAAAGGTGTTGAGATTTCGTCGACGGATTTCCAGACACGGCGCACCAGAGACTCCTTCGATGGCTTGTCGCTGAGAACCAAAGACTGAATGCCGGAAACGTAGGTCGTGGGCTTCATCTCAGCGGTCGAGAGCACCATGGCGGAGTTGTCGTCGAGGTGAAGAGCGTAGGATGATCCCTTGGGGGAAACGACGATGTTTTCAATGGTTGCTGAAAGGTGAGGCAAGAACTCCCTCTTGCCGGTATCCAACTGCCACAAAACGAGTACGGTTTCGGCACCGCCGGAAATCAGATAGTTACCTGTCAAACTGTCAGCACTTGGTGGTCTCCCATATACACTTCACAAGTCCTTACCATCTTCCGACCACTTGACGCTGTGGACGGCCCTGCGGTGCCAATGTAGCTTGCGGGGCTGAATGGGGCCCGCCTTGGTCGCGCTGCCGGGTAGTATTGAGAGAAGGTCACCATAAACGTAGATGGCACCGCGAGCGCAACCGATGACGAGATCGACGAACTGGATTTCTACGCCACCCTTCTTGGTTGTTTGGAGAGTCGGACGAATGTCGAGGCAAGTGACCAAATCCGGTACGCCGAAAGAGTGGAACGCGTATTCAAGGTCGTCAACCGCCTTGACATTCTTTCCCTTGGACTTCAGAGTGCCGATGTGTAACGTCTCCTTCGCGGCAGCGACAATGAGTCTGCCACCAGCAGCGGAACGAAGCAATTGCGGGTTCTCGTCGTATGTGTGGATAAGCTTGCCGGTCTTCTTCTGGAGGGCCTTGAGGTCGTAGGCCACGATTTGCGCCGAGGACTTGGTGAACTTCTGGAGGACAAAAAGTACATCTTGCTTGTCGCGAATGTCGACCGACTCGACGGTCATGTCGAGGACCTTCTTGACGTCAATCGTAAAGGGTGTTTCGGCGCCTTCGCCTGTCGTCCAGTTGAGGTGCCAGATACGGCCATCTGAGCATGCGACCCAGAGGAAATCGGGTGCGCTGGCGGATAGCGCAGACGCGACGATATGGGGAGAAGAAAGCTCGGCGCCGCTGTCGAGCTTGGTGACGGGAAGGGCTATCCTCCTGACGAGCAGGGAATCCTCGGTGGAATAGACTTGAATTGATGTGTTGTAGGTGATAAGGAGGTATCTGAATCGCATTAGTAGAGCTCCTACCTGAGGAACTGGTCTCAAACGAACCGTTCATCCAAGGAGAATATGGGATCGATGTCGAGCATGCGGCCGCCCATAGGATTCGACACCTTCCATGCCGATGTGTCGCGCGTCGTCAAGGCATTCGAAGCATCCGTAAGTTCCAAATCGCCATTGGTCGTTTGCAGGTCTTTGTTCTCGAAAAGGGTGCTTTCTTGGGAGTCGGCAGCATCGTCAACATTGCCATTGGCGGCAGCGGGCTGGGTCTTTGGTTTCGATCGTTGCCTTTTTTGCGAAGCGGTCGTCTCTTCCTTGGGCTCTCTCTTTCTCTTCTTCAGCGAGGCGGTTTCGCCGTTCGCATCCATCTTGGACGCCTTCGAGGCCTTGCGAGGGGTGCGTAGCTCCACCATCTTGTCGTTGAGTATATGACGATGCAAGTCGGGCAAGGAATACACGATTTGTCGTACCGAGCTTCACGTCCGCCTCGTCCTTCCAGCGAAAGAAATTTTGGCGGAGTACCCTTCGAAAAGTTAATGTGGGGCAGCTTCCTTATCAGCGATAAGGCTGAAGTGGCCAATCAGACCCTAGAAAGTCAAATTTGCTGGGGCCTTCCGACTTTCAAGTTGCCGCCTCGCCCTTCAAAGGTCAAAGAACTGAAACTTGCGCCGTCACTACCACCAAACTTGCATCACCGTCTCGCCAGAAACTGGTCGCTCATCTGCCGCGGACATCGCCATCCCGCCAAACAATCTTTATCAGTCTTTCGACTCGCCAACAAAATGATTATTCCGATCCGGTGCTTTTCGTGCGGCAAGGTACGCGACGCGACGCGCCCCGCTTCCTCCGCCATTTATCGGTCCAACAAGGTTACTGACTTTGGCACATAGGTGGTGGGTGATCTCTGGGAGAGATACCTGCAGCTGATCGATGGCGAGGAGATCACCGACGGGTATGCGACATCTACGAACGACTTTCGATTTACAATCAACAATAACTGACAGACGATGATTAGTGATGCTCTGGATCAGCTCGGCCTCAAGCGCTACTGCTGCCGTCGCATGGTCATGACCCACGTCGACCTTATCGAGAAGCTTCTCAAGTACGTTCTTGTGGACACTCCGTGCTGGAATTTGGTCGCTGACTACGGTCTAGGTATACTCCCGATGGCCGCAACGTCAAGAAGATCGAGATGCAGACCCGCAACGAGGAACAGGGGATGTAACACGCCCGAGCATTCGAAAGATTTCATTATTAACCATCCGGTCAAGCCGACTACTCTATCATCCGGCAAGAGAAAACTGCATAATCATTAGGCGTTTGGGAGTATCACCACAACTGTGCTGGACAGGGTATAGAAGCGTCCCTGATCTCGCATTCAGGAGGCAGAAAGCAAGAATTTGATTTGGTTGTGCTTTTTTAGGTTGGAACTTCCGGCGTCAAGGTACATTTGGGACAATTTGTCTTCTGGTGTAGGTTCCGTTGGCGGTTAGGTTTACCGAAGCAACATTGCCAGACATAACAGACTAACCTTTCAGTTTGCAATTACAGTTGAGAAGTTGTGATACTACAGGCATCGTCTACAGCCGGTACCTGCCTCTTGCTCGTGTGGCTTGATGTGATATGATCAACCGCATAGTTATCTGCATTGACAACTCACAAGCCGCCATGCTCGCCTGCGCGGTTTCCAACGCCTCGGGTCCGGATGTCTTCTGGGAATGGTGGAAAAGTCTACCGCTTCGGTTGGGCTGGACCGATCGAATACAGAAGCGACACTCGGATTGGATGGATCTTACAATGGTGGGGGGCATCAAGCCAGTGCAAGGGACGATGGCGCTGGTGGACAAGAGACATTCGCACAAGGTAGCACTGCCGTCCAAATCACACGTCCCGGTCCATGACATTGGTACAGATTGGGGATGTCTTCGGGATAGCCTACGCTATTCGCTCACATGTGTATCTTCTATCTTAAACGTCATGTCTTCCAAAGTATGTTTACTTCGGCGCCCGGTCAACTGGCTCTCTACAGAACAGTTTATGTGAGTAGCTTCCACATCCGAATATCTCCGTTCTTGATAATGCTTCACCCATGCTCGGGTCCAGTGACTCGAACTGTATGTGGCAGCGAAGCGAGCGTTGGCCCTGTTCCCAGGCCCGGTTTGGACGCCACTCGGTCAGATGCTTTTTCGTTATGGTGCTCATCGGTAGCAAACATGTTTTCCAGAAAATGAGCTTTCAGACTGATATCCAACTTGAGCGTTGTCTTTACCGATATGGACCTCCCAACCAGCCGTAGACTTGCATCGCTATTCAGTCTACAACTTACCTATTTCCCCAACCCTTCATGCCCGTACAAGTGACGGCAGGTAAGTTCTCTTTTTCAAATCGGTGTAGTAAAGAATGAGGTTCACACTTAGTGATCTTTCCATATCTGTTTATTAGCCACTTTGCTACAATGTCTCCGGCCTCCTTCGGTTCGTCTTCTCATCCAGTTCTTCACATCTTCGAGCTGGTCACCGCCGGACCAGTGTTGTTGGGTCTCGAACCCATCCCAGTAAGTGTCCAAAATCAAACAACGCCCAAAATGTTGGGCGAGTTAAATTGGCGTAGTGACTTCTTCCCTGTCTTTATGTACGCGCAGGTAAGATCAAGTAGCCAACCGTATGCAAAGCATTATTCCTTCACTGATCGAGATGTGAGGCTTCGGCACATCGATTGCTTGCAGTCACCATCTCTCAAGCTTCTGGATGAGCATGCCAAGTTGCCCAACAAGGAGCCAACAAAGTAAGACCACGCCGTTCATAGCGCTGCCCGACAGTCCGGATATCACAATTTCTGGGAGTTGTTCTTTCCCCGCGGAACCGGAAGGCAATGTGGTCATCTGACAAACGTGGCCCGGAGTGCAAGTGGAGAGTTGTCTGCTTGTTAAATCCGGGGTGATCGCGCAAGGTCTACCAGGAACCGATGAACACCCTCTCTGATAGTGGAGATCCTGGCGCTTTGATGAGCCATGGTTCCCCTGGTAATAAGGGTTGGGTCACACCAACGTCAAGCAACTAATGTGCGGATCCATCACAGGGCAACGAACTCTTTTGTGTTTTCTGAACCAAAAGCCCGAACTGGTCCCTCCGGAATTACTTCCCCATTCACAGCTTTTCCCGCGACCGTTCGCACGTTATCTGGACCCGAGTGTATGGTTCAAGGGCAAGAAGCCGGCGAGCCAGTTTCGTTCCGAACCATGAGCAAACATGAGCAAGGAACATCACAACCAATATCAGTCCCCTCTAACCGCCGAGCCCAGCACAAAAACAGCCCTGGGATGTTTGTTGCAAAAGCCCGGGCTCATTCTCACCTTGCCCATGCCATGCCGGAATTGGAAACCGGTCGGCGGTGCTGTCCCAAGGGTGTTGATATCAAAAGCTTCCATAACACTCCGCCAATATAGCGACCTTTTGGCCGGCCGGATGAGCGTTTGAACTTCCGGAACTCTCAAATCCTTGCCCTATAACAACGGTTCACATCATTTTCTGGAGGATTCATTTTTTCCATGCATCGTACGTTAACACAGGTGCCGATTCGACCTAGACTGGGCATCCTTTCCCCGGGACGCCCTAAAAGGCCGGTGATATAATGCAAGCCTCAAGCCGAGAAACTCCTCGACAAGCTCAGCAGTCATTACAGTGTGGCACATCTCGGTAGTGAACGAGGTCTGCATGGTGCTTTCAGCCTTGAGACGTAAATCGCCGACTACACTTATTGAAAGGGTCGTGGGCCGGTCTTTTCGGGTTCTTCAGGGAAAAAATCCAAATTGAGAAAAAGGCATCATCCGCGATATGCTCCAGACGATACAGATCGGGGGATGCCAGAAACACTGTGCCAGATGCGGCTCTCTGCGTGTATAATCCGGTTCCATGGGTTTCAGGGAGCGACGCTATGTCTGAAGGTGATGCTCTGGCCGAGCCAACCTCCTCGGTTTTGATAAACCAAATGAAATTTGCTGATAGTGAGTAGGCATGGGATGTCTCGAGTTTTTATCATGGTCTGTCTCGTTCTGAACACAAGTTGGGATCGTTCTGTCATACCTGAACCAGTTCAGCTATCGTATCGTCGATACTACAGAGGCAGAGAGAGGTAGGTAGGTCTCAAGGCAAATCTTGCACCACCTCGCCATTGGCCACAGAGACTCCCGAAGAGACACAAGATCACGGAACAGCGACCAGCAGGTTGGGAACGCGGCGAAGACACACACTTTGATGCGATTGATGTGCCCTTGAAGAGAGCCCTTGAAGCAATCTGATTGGCCCAGAGCCTGCCCCTCGAGTGTGAAGCGGGGCTTTTGGACGTTGGATGCTGAGTGGCCGCCAAAGCGAGCCCATCTTCCCTCACTGCATGCTTAAGCGCCGAAGCCTGTCACCACCATGCAGGCTGTCGGTTAGGGAAAGAACACTGCGACTCTACCACATTTGGTTTTGGTTGAGCAACATTTATCACCACCACCCAAGAGTGACTCTTTTTCGGCATGGAAAGGACCACGCAGTAAGGCACCTTTGCCAGTCCCGTTGATGGAGGTGAGGTAGCAACTGTCACTTTTGCAGGTTCATGCCATCCTCTTTATTCTGTGCTTTATTACTGCATAAAGGTAAAGTAAGGTACCTTACCGTGCAGTAACTATTTCCACTTTTCACAAACTGAAGGCAATAGGTTCAGTTGCCTGGTTGCCTGACAACCTCAACGGGAACTGTACACTGATATTCCTGTAAGATGAGTTCTCCGGCATCACGATATGACGAACTTCACACTGACGGGAGTCAGGTACTTCTGGTCATATGTATCTCATTGACCTTTACCTGCATAAATTCAAGCTCTTGTCCGTAGCGGGTGTTTTGAATTTTCATCCTCTTCGATTCACTGCCAGTGTTAGTGCCCGATAATACCAAAGCCTGACGGTTGCGACTTGCAGAATGGAGCTTTATAGTCAAAGTGGCTCCTTCCCGCAAGCAGGGACGAGCAGGGACTGACACACCCCAACTCCAACGGGCAGGGACAAGGGCAGCAACACATGGGAACGTCGTGAACGATAGGCGGAGCCGAGTGGACGCTGGATGGACGCCCACCGAACCTCTCCACTGGACTCTTCCCGCTGCCAGCAACCTCTCTTCACCTCTTTGGGCTGCCGGCTCTCCGCTTGGCTGCCCGTGAGGTTCCAGCGAATCCAGCTTCTCGTCTTAAGCGCAGGCGGCGTTCCTCCCCTCACACAAACCCTCAAAAGTGCACCAAAGCCCAGATCGTACAGTAGCCGAGTGTCCTCGACCTACCTCTAGCTCCAGCTTCCATCCTTCTCACTGGCTGCCCGTCCCATTGCTCTCCCACCCGGACGACAACCCAGCAAGACTCGGTGCTGAGTGGAAGAGAAAGAATTGGGTCGGCTTGTCTATCATATACGTAGATTTTGTTTTTCCCTTCTGGCAAACCGTTTCTGTCGGCTCTTTGTTTTCTCCATTCGTTTCATCTCTCTGTGGTTTGTTTTTTTCGTTTCTTCCTTTTCCAGAAGCACCATCTTCGCCCATCTTCGTCGTCCAGTCCTTCAGTTGGAGCTTCGATTTGCGATCCGCGAGTCGCAAACCTAGCACAGCATCTCGGCCGCTTTGAAAGGCCCAAGGAATATTCCAAAAAAACAAATCGAACCGAGCCTCCATCTTCGGCGCCAACATCGCCGGCACCCGACTTGCCAACAAGCCTCCAAGGTCGCATCTTCTGGCCGGCCCGTGGCTTGATTGTCCTTGGACCCATTCCCGGAGCCGCACAAGGTTGAAAGAGCTTGAACCTTGTTGTCCTGCTCTCGAGTACGCCTGCCTCCAGTCTGCCTCAAGGGATCAATATCCATCACCAACAAGCACACCACATATATCAGCTTGGCCTTCAGCTTCAAGTGCTGAGCTTCCTTTTTGTCCACGAGCATCTCGAATCGCGGCGCATTCCATCGAGCTGATAGCAGCAACCAATAGACGACGACAGCATATCCTGTATCACCGCTTAGGACGCAGCTGCACAGTGGTGTCTATTCTTCACGACATTTTATACCGCACCGAGTGTGGTGTCAACGATCACTCGAGCTCACACAGGCCTACACGCAGCCACTCCTCTGGCAGCTCCCGTTGGACGTTCTTGGAAGGCCAGCGCGAGCCTTGTGTTAAGGGCTCCTCTGGCTTGCTGTGCGGGTTAGCGATTGCAACCATCCCCCGCAATGGCTCTTGAGGCACCCTTGAGATCATCGACTGGAAGCTTTAAATCCATCTACTCTCCATACACAGAGATGTCGCTCTCGGCGGGTCCAGATTCCCCGCTGCCTGCTCAGTATATTGCGTACGACTCCCTCCCTATCGATTTCCAGCCCAGTCATACTAACTGACTCTTTCAACTTCAGCTCCTCCTCGGCCTCCGATTCTCAGTCACTACGCCCTACTTCCTACATCAGACCCAACTCGGCACATCTACTCCTAAGTCCAACTAGCGACATTGTTGGCCCATCTCCGGTGACATCAAATGGTACCGAGACCACGGAGATCGAAGACGACGAGGCAGAAGAACATGCTGGGCAAGGGCAAGGGCAGCATGGTCATCACTCGGTTAGTTCAGCCTCCTGGCTTGATATTGAGCTCAAACTCCGATGCTGACGAAAGAAGCTTATGATGCTGCGGACGAATCTACCGGACCACATACGGAAATCTATGGGTGATGAGGTTGTCTCTGTGATACATGCGCCACCAAGCTTCGAGAATTGGGTATGTATCCCCCGCAAACATGAACATGGACAGAATGCAATGTTGACTCGAACTGGGGACAGAAATCAAGTGATAACTACTCAAGATCCAGCCTCTCAAACTCTGTCAGTGCCGCCAGCGCAGAAAGTAGCACCATCAGTCCCCCGGCCAGCGAAGCCTCGACGGTATGAACAATGCCTGCTTCAGTAATGAACATATAGCTAAACGAAACCTAGGCACAATCCCCTCCGACCCACTCCCTCCCGATGGTCAACACGAACGTGAAGCCGGTAGCGTTCGGCCTGGATGCACCGACACCTCAGGCTCAGAGACTGGAAGATGTCTTTGCAAACGAGACTTCCAGGTTAAGGTCTAGCACAGCGAGTAGCTTAGAACGTGAGTATACACATGTCACTTGCTCAGAAGCGCCCGGCTGATTATTTACAGTCATACCAGAAAGCCACGAAGGGGATGAGCGATACGAAGATGCCGACGATTTTCTCACTGCCGAAACCACGCCGAGCGAACAGACCGAGATTCAGGCCCTTTCAGCAGCTCTAGAAGAGTGCTGGACGCTTTGCAATACTCTTGCGAACCTCAGTTCCATACACCGCGAACGTGTATTCAACAGCTCTGGTACTCCGGACGCTCATGAGAAAGCGTGGAAGAGCTGTTGGAAACTCTGCAAAAGACTTTATCAGAGCAGAAATGATTATCCCGAGTCTCACAACATTGCCCGGACTAACCTAGATCTTTGCCGCGACTTTTGCCAGTCATTGTTCGATGTGCGACAAAAGAAAGACGAGGTAGCTGACTCGATATTAAGAGTGAGCTTTGAGTTAAATAACCAGTAAGAAATTCTCGTCTTATTATGCTCATTACATCCCGTCTGCTAACACGTTATACAGTCTATATAGCGCTCAAGACACTCGAAGCCTTCCCGAGGCGTTTAGGGAGCGGACCTTGGACTTTTACATCACATTATGTCACCGACTCATGAAACAACGAAACGATTCCCCCGAAGAGACGGACTCGCTTCTACGAGCTTGCTGGGCGCTGGCGGAGATGTTGTTTAGCCTTCGGCAAAACCGTCGTGACGGTAAAGCCCCTGATGAAGAGCTTTTGGGATCCGCAGTCCAGGCGTGCTGGGAATTGTGTGATATCTTCCGGGAGGGGTGGACACAAATCCGACCTGATCGAGGAACACCCCGACCGAGCCACATCAACTTCTTCTCTCCTGGAAGCTATGGGTTACAGAACCTCTCATCCAACCACCAGTCCGATTCCCGATCCAATGCCGGCAGCCGTGCCTCAATCCGCTCGAAACGTGAAAGCCTCCGGAGCCTCAGCGACCTTACAGATCGACCACGACAAAAGCCAATCATACCCGAGACCCCGGTCACCGAGTTTGAAGACACACCAGTCTCGCCAGATGCCAGCCCCCAGATGCCTAACATCATGGTACTCGGGCCATCGAACGACCGCAGCGACTCGCGTGGAGGGCGCTGGTCGAGCAGCGCCTCGAATCTTTCGGGGTATAGTCAGAGCAGTCAACATACGTCTAGCACCGCCACCACTGCTACTGCCACCATTGAGGATATGAACATCTCCCGCATCAAGGTTCTGATAGTCAAAGCTGCCATGAACATTGGTTTCAGTCGGGAAACTGCGGCAGTGGACGGTAAAGGCGGTGCTGCGGCCTTGCAAACATTTGTCAAGAGCTTGCCTACGGGATCTTTCGGCTCGTTACCGATGCATGCCACGTTATTGCAAAACTACAAGAATCTGGTGCTAACCGATTCCGCATTCCGAGCCTCCGCTAGTCTTCCGCCTCGAGGGAAGCGCATCAGCGCCATCGAAATTGCGAAGAGCGTCAACTGGATGATGATGAGGTCTGGACAGTACGGGTTTTTGAAAGATCTTTTTAGGCTTGTGTTCGGCTTCCAGGTTGAGGATGCTGAAAGCAGAAAGAATGCTTCTGTTACGGTTTGAAAGCTGCTCTAACTAATCACTGGAACCAAGGAATCTGGGCACGATGCGGTAGATTCAGGACGACACACGTCGACCTTCCCGCATATTCGCCTCAGTATTGACCAAAGTTGGGTGGTCTGGAGGCCTTTTGCAGATGTCGACCTCTTCAGCTACAAGTAGGCGGGATACGGACAATACCCAACCTACGATTTCACCAACCAGCCTCGTCCCTTCGCCCTATTGGTATCAAGTATCACGGCCATGCTCGAAAGTGTCAAGGCACTAGCCCACTTCACAACACGAAACTGCCTCACGGCTCACATTAACAGCCCACACGATGGGGCAGAATAGATGTACTTATCGTTTACTTGGAAGCGCAAGCTACCCCCCTCGTAGGCCTATCGACCACACAATAACATGGCCTTGGACATCTATTGTCTGAGCATCCAACATACCTCGGTTGGCCATTTAGCCAACCCGGTTTCACATCGAGGATGAACTGGCACTTTGTACTTTTTCTCTTGGAAAGAAATCCTTCATTTTGGGCATGTCTGTCACTGTCCACTACCTTCATTTTGGAAATCTTGGGGTTAGGCGCTTGGTGGTTGTCTCTTCTGAAATTGTAGCCTTGATTTTTAATCGAAATGATTTGGACGCTATATACCCCCTTTATTTGTTGGAGGATGAGGTGGAACGAAGGGCGGCGGCATCGGGGCGTTATTTTGAGTCTTGTGGTTTTAACAACATCACCAAGGCCGGTCAATGATATCTTGCTTGTATCTTGGTGTTGATGGATTATTGTCCGTCGCCATCTGCTCAGTTGCGCGTCAAAACTTGTTGGATTACTCATTGCCTGTGCGTCCGTATTGGTGAAATGTCACACGCATTTGGAGATCAGAGAAGGGTTGATGTTCATGGATGTTAAGGAGGACCACCGGAGGGAAGTATAAGTAAGGTTCAACGTGTGCTTCAAAGTATATGAAGCGAGTGTCAGAGGTATGTATCGTCATAGTTAAAGATGGCATGTAGTCTGAGATCGACGAGGTACACCACGACGTACATGAGAGGCCATGCCAACGATAATGAACAGATACGCTGCCGAATTCAGATAGAATGATACCATAAGAACTATTCCGGCTCTATATGTTGAGCTTTCATCTCACATCTGACACCCTCCAACTGTTGACGATGAGGAGGAAACGGAGGTAGGATGATCGGTGGCTTTGCACCCATTCTCCAAACCTCAAGCACATGTCCCGTCCGTTATACAGAATATAGACACGAATGACATAAGTTTACGTCCGCTTCGGCCTGGACCGCGTTGTACTGCGACAATAACGCGGGTTTCTGTTCGATTGGTGAGTCCACAGCAATTTGACACCAACCGTCACAACGCAGGCCACCCATACTCGCTTATTACGAAAAAGAAGCCGTTGCGGGGACCGAGATACCTGGCTTTACGCAGCTGTGCTCAAAGTCGCGACCAGCAAACGATGAACTGCAAGTTGCCAAACATCGAATAAGCCGTCGGCACGCAAAGCGCAGACGACTACCACGACCACAACAGCATCATTAGTTCTAGAGAGCGAATACAGAGCAGCAGGATTTAAGTCCGCACAGCTCAACAAAAGGTCGCGTATCTACTACGAGGACATGGGACATGGTTCAGCTGATCGAAGAGCAACGGACGGGCGACTGACTTGCGACTGGCTTGCGAACCACTACTGCTACTAGAGCTCGAGGAGCCAGAGGGCAGCTGGATGACAAGCAGCATCGACGCACCAACAGGCGTTTCCAACCCGAAACTACGACCTACCGGGAGACAAACATCATGACTGAGTTACGAATGATAGTTGCCGAGTGGGATGATAGCTATGAACGGAAGCGGAACGGGAGGTCACCAATGTGGTGTTTTGTTGACGAAGTTATCGAGCTCGTGAAGCAGACTTGAGTGGACGCCGTGGCAACCAGGCCGATGTCGAGGTGTTGTGCAGGATTCGTCGTTGGTTGTAGGGCGCTACAGGTAGGTGACGAGGGTGTGTACCGGTTCAACGTAGGAGAAGGGCGACAAATAACAAACGAGTTCTTCCTCGCATCCCGAGCTCGCAGCCCAAGTTTGCAATGAAAGGGGTGGTGAAGCCTCGTCCTCAACAGAGTAATCGGAATCGAATTGTGCAGTCCATCCTCCCCCTCGAAAGGGGAATAACGGGCATGCACGCTGCGTATTGCACTCAAGTGATTTCATTCACAAGCTTCGTAATGGCCCTCCCAGAGGAAACGCTGGAACTATCCCCGATCGCAAGCGACCAGGGGAGCCCAGCGCCCTGCTTTTCTGATGCCAATTACAGACGCGAGGATCGCGCGCAGACCGTTGCCGGCAGAGCCAAACACCAGGTGGACCTAATGATTAAAAGGCTGAAGTGAAGCGATTTCTCCGAATTTCTCATATGCCTGGTAGAAAGTGTTTCCCCGAAGGAAAACGTGTGAAAGACACGCTTGCGCGAGTCTCTCCGTTCGTAGCATAGAAACGCAGCGTTGAAGAGGACGAGGCTTCACGAGGAGAGGAAAAAAGGGAAAAAGAGAGGAAAGTGGAACAGTTCCAGAAAATTGTTTGGGGTCATAAAAAAGGAATTGAGGCTCTGTGCCTTTGCAGGCTCGACCAATCAGATGTGCGCTTTGTCCAAAAGATCCACCTAGAATTGCGGATGCTGAGGCAGCGGGCAGCTGCTGCCGCCTGGGGCTTGGCGCACGGATTGCTTATCGATTTGATAGCAGCGGATGACCCTTGCCAATCCCGCGTCAAAGCGGGACTGTCTCCACCGATCTAAGAAATGGAGTCCCACTTCACATCGTCAATAAAAAATCGGGACAAAAAAAGACACAGAAAAAGGCGCCAGCAAAGTTCTGTGAAAAGCGAGACATCATGGGTGTGGGCCACCGCCTGCGACCCTGGTCGTATCACGGCCTCACCCGTTATCCTTCTAGGTTCCGGGGACATGCTTCCCCTGGAGGGAACAACGTTCACAGGGACCGGCCAGACCGTTCCCGGTTTCTGCGATAACCTCTCACGTTCCCGATTTCCCCAGGTTTGCCGCGCCAGAATGGGGAAAGGCGAGTGAAAAAAAAAAAGCTGACATGGTGAGACACTTGTTGGGTAGGGGTACCTAGGTGTATGTTTGATAATATGAAGATACAATCCCAATCATCTGTTCACATTTTCGTCCCTCGTCCTTATCCATCATCTCTCGTTTCTCATTTCTCGTTCTTGCTTCACTTTCAATAAGTTCGTTTCCTTCTTCGCCGTGTCTCTCTCCCACTTGACTCTCTCGCTTTCTCCACCTCCTACACGCCAGGCTACCTACCGCCCTGCCCCCTCTTGGCCTTCCTTCCCCGAGCCGAACGAATCAACAACTTCAAGATGACGGTCTCCCCATCACCCGAGGAGCTCCCTCATCTCTGGCAGAAGCCAGCCTACGCCACGCTCCTCGACATCCTTCGGCGTCTCCGTCAAGAGCCTCGTATCTGGGGGCTCAAGGAGTCTCGGGAAGAAATTCTCAAGGCGCAGGCGGCTAGCATGGCGGAGGCGGCCTTCAACCGGCAAGAGATCATCTCGTTTCTCTCATCCATCATCAAGAGCGGCTTGCCATGGCTCGACAGCGACGAACAGCGGGAGGACATCTGGGAGGAGGCTAGTAGGCGGTTGTCGGAGAGGTGTGGTCGGACAGGTATGTGCAAAGAGTTCGTAGAGGGAAAGGGGACTTTGGGTCGTCCCAGAAGGGCTGGATCTGAGAGGTCTCATCGAGTGATTGGATGTTGTGAGTGAACGGTAGTGTTGATGATTTATGGGGTTTTTCGCATCTTGTAGCAATGGGCGAAATCATACGCCAATGGCCCTTCCGGGATGAGAAGAACGTGTCATCGGGATGCGGCAGCGACTTCGACCTAGCCATTCGCGAGCCTCCCCTGACTGGTGATTCCCTCGGTCTCAAAACATGGGGATCATCGTACGTTCTCGCCCAGCTTCTCCCGCAGTTTTCGGCTGGTCCCTTGGCGCATCTCTTTCTGGGAGACGAGCCCCTCGACGTGCTGGAGCTCGGATCTGGCACCGGCCTCCTGGGTATAGCGGCCGCCTGTCTCTGGAAGGCCGACGTGGTCCTGACCGACCTGCCCAACATCATCCCCAACCTCTCGCACAACGCCGAGCTCAACCGGGAAACAGTGGAAGCGCGCGGGGGAAGACTCGAGGCGGCTGCGTTGACCTGGGGCAGCGATGACTATGAGGAGGAAAGTCATCCGCGGTTTAGGGAGATAAACCGCTACAAGGTCAGTTTGACATTCATTCATACAGACTGCAATGTATTGTCAGTTCAAGAAAACCGTGACTGACTTTAATCAACAGCTCATCATTGTAGCGGATCCCCTGTACGATGACAATCACCCGGAACTCCTCTCCTCCGCCATCGATACACAGCTCTCCTTTGAGAGTGACGCCAGATTGTTGGTCATGGTGCCTCAGAGAGACGAGACCACGAAGGGTTTGACCAAGTCTCTCCGTTGCAGACTGGAACAAGCAAGCAGTCCCCTGACGTTAGTCGAGGATGCTATCGCTTCCGGTGAGGACGATTGGGGCGAGGGAGAGACGGACGAGACTGATCGTGTTGGGTTCTGGTGGGGGATTTATCGGCGAGAGAAGCCTTCGTGGTAACCTTTTGGCTGCATGCTATGGTTGAGAGAGCGGCAGGGATCGAGAAACCTGACACCAATTTTGGCGGTTTTTATTCGATTATAGAGCTTTAAACAAGATCTGATCAATATAGAGAGACTAGAAACATGTAGGTAGATTGCTTATAGACTAGAGACTTTGTGTTGGGAGGCTACTTTCAATGGACTAACTATTTTTAACATACAGGTAGACAAGGAAAAACAGCATCGCAATAGACGAGATATCAAGGACTTGCCTTATTGATGTTGATGTCCTCTTGATACCGTGAATAAACTACTACCTGACCGCTTACCAAACCATCGAACGATCTGATCTCAAAATAGACCGTTGTTCATCAACCGAACAAGCTAACGCTGCTGATTATTCCATATAGTAGAACTGGGGCAACACAATCATACCACCTCTTTCCAAACCCAGTCTCACTCTCTTCTTTCCTCATCTTCAATCACACCAAAAGTCAAAATCCTAGCATCCTCTCCCCAACTTTCTTCACACACTCCCGCTATACTTCCTTCTCCACAATCTCAAGTAGCCATCGCCACATCACGAGCAAGAACCAATGACATCCAACGTCAACCCAAGCCAACCTAACTCGGCAAGCGGGCAAGCCATGAGGGCAAGCCCCAAAGCAAGGACCCGAAAGACCGTGTAACCACCCTCTCTAGGTCAGGAGTGCAGCCTCACATGGGTATACATCAGGGAAAGGGGCAGATTGAACCGAGGAATCAGGGACGTACCCGCTTGGCCATGGACATCAAGTCGGGTTTCGATCGGAACGAGGTCTCGGGAGGCGGCAGGATCGTTGGGACTTGGGAGGGGAGTAAGGTAGGTAATGCTGGTGTTTTGGATTGTTAGCTAGGTTGGCTGGTAAAGAGAGATGTGCGGGAAGTTGGGGAAGGACCAGTTAAGTAAGTGGATTGGAAATGTGTGGTAGATCGATGGATGGATTGGGCAGATGGAGTGTGGTTCTGCTTTTGTCGGGAGATGAGAAGACGGAATTTTTTCGGTTGAGGTTTCCTTGAACATTCATTCTCAACGGTTTTTTTTCTTCTTTTTTTTTCTTTCTTTTTTTTCAATGATGACTGAACGGGAGTTGATTACAGCGTGTATTCCGTAAACTGCTCTATAGTTTTGAAAGTCGGTGATCGTAGGTACTCGCCAGAATTTATATTGGACTGAACCTCATGACACAAACCGGGCTTATAGACCGGTAGCTTGATGCCGGTATACCATAAGTACCTGGTTTCAGGAGTGTTCAGTACAAGTATCACTGCTTCGGTCTTTCATATGTGTAGCCTGTCTCCTATGTACACAACAACACTGAAGTGAAGCTGCAGGAGAAACCGGTTCAAGTGTCCGGGGATCCGGGCAACCTAAAGTATCGTCAACAAAGATAACCCTTCGAGAGGAATATCATCAGCACGCTTCAAACTCGAACAGACAAAATCATCCGGCCGCCACATTGACACTGTTGTGCTTTGGGAACAATACAAGGCTGTCTCTTTCCCACCCATACCTGTTTTTGTCCCGTTTCACCATAGGCAGGTCCGGCCAGGTGAACAAGAGACAACACACCGAGCTAAACAAGGCATAACCTTGCCTGACTTGGCCGAGGTACACTACGGGGAGAGGAGGAAAGGTACGACAGAGGAATGTGTAACCGTAACGGTGCCTTTTCCAGTGCGTAGTCTGTTGCCCGCCTCACCTCACCATGGAGTGAAACTGAAATCTCATTCAGCCAGCCATGCGACCGCATCGTTAGCCGGCTGGGGCCTCCAACCCAGCCACTGGGAGCTTTCGACCGAGAGAACTTGCCTGAGTATCTGTCTTCTTCTTTTCGATCGGGCATGATGAGGTTGAGCTTCAGTTAACAAGTGACCTGCGTGATTGTCAATAATGACAGTAAGTTCTGCCAACATCATCCGCATTCAAAGTTCAACGAGCCTTCAACTGCGAGGAGGACGAGGAAGAGAACGATAGAAGAAGGTGGAGACAAGGGCGAGATCGTGTGGTGGTCCACCGGGATCCCACCCAAATCCAAAGTGGAACCGACGCTAGTCCACTTCTGGAATGGCGGCAGATCCGGTCGAGTCCGCTGAACGTCTTCTCCCCGTAAACACCCCGATTCAACACTCCACTCTCCTCGTGCTCCCTTCCGTCCACCATCCTGACTTCCAGTTTGATCACACACAGTGAAGAGTCGAAGAACTTCTGTCTGATGCCCGCCATCACCTCTCCTAAGCACATTTACGGTGCACCATGGAGGAAAGGAAAGATGTGGTCGGTCAAGCTATGAACTTCACAACCATCGTGAGGAGACCAAGATGAAGAAATGCCAGAATATCTCATCTGCCAAATGAATAACGAAGCCCGCTTCGACTCCGAAAAGAACGCACGAGACATACGTATGCAAGGGACACAATAAGTAGGAAAACCCAATTCAGGTACTTAAATCACACATGTAAAGCGTGCGTAGGAAGACACGCATGTTAAGGGGTATGTAATGCCACCCACCCACTCACCCACCCCCTCCCCGTATCGCATTTCCAGTAGGGAGATTGACGGTAAGCACAGTCTACCTATGTCGGTTAGAACTCGAAATAAAGGTCGAGTGAGGAATATATCCGCATTTTACGATCGCCTCCTGGCCATCTTCGGCTTCCGCAAAGCTTCTCCTACGATCCGGCGCTGGGGTGCCACCGTCACAATGAGCGCTATACTCTAAGTTAGACGAGGGGAAATCGCGGGGAAGCAGGGGTGAATTAACCACGGTGATCCGCTTGGGATTAGGAACGGGAACAAGTGTTCCGCCAGTGACGACAACAGCCCAGGAACTACGTGTAAGACGATGTTCATTTGTTCAATCGAACATGTTCTCTTAACACGTTCCGCTTTGCTTTGCTCTGGGTTGCCACTTGCCAATACAGTTTTATTTTCCATTATACAATGTGTACTACGTGAACGTATCAGTTTGTCAAGGAAGTGTGTACAAGCACTCGTTAAATGCTACGTTAAAGTCAGGTTACATCAAAAGCGATATTTCACACCTGACGAGTCTGACATGGATGGGTTGACAGTTGAATGGGATGTGCGCTATCTTCCCTTTCTGGCGTACATTTGTAACGGACTCTTCCATGATTCCTGTTCTTCCTAGTTGGTAGCAGCATCCCGCCCATAGCCTTTCCAACCGAAACATTCGTTTCCCAAACACCAGGCAGCACGTTTCCCTTTGAGATGCCAAACAGCTTTGCCACATGGGAGCTATCAGTTACAGACATAAGACGAGTGAGACGGCGGGACATAAAATTCGTGGGGGCGTAAGACCTCATTGCAACGACCAAGCGAGGCTTTTGTCCGAAACAGGGAAACTCCGGGAAACATCGATGCGGTGAAGGAAAAGGTACCGGATGTGAATGAAAACCACTCTTTGCTGGAAAACAGACACGCATTGGTACAACTTGAGCGGCTCTCGTGGTTATATACCCTTTGATGCTCGTTCTTCAAAACAAGCACATGATGTGGTGGACGCTGACACCAGGCCTTGGTTACAGCTTGGAGATATGTAAACGTGAGATGAAGTAGTGTGTGGGAGTGTGTTGTGCAAGCTGAATTCCCTCATACCACTCGGTGCCAAGTACCTGGTGAACGACAAGGCAAGCTGGCAATGGCGATGAAAAAGCGCGCAACTGCGGTGATGTACCGTGGTACCGTTGAAGTCAAAATGGTCCTAGAAGCCCAACGGCGTACCAAACAATAACATCCTGGACTACATTGTCAAGACGATCACACGCCGATCACGCCTCTGTATTTGGCGCCTGTAGGTAAACAGATGACATGAGTTGGCTTTGACACAAGGCAAATGATATGAGAGAGCAACATACTACAAGCACCTCCTTCGATCATTGCTCTTAAAACTATGGTCCGTCCTAGGACAACAAGACACTCAGAGAATCTGTGCACAGCATCATGGAGGGTTAACATACCCAGATATACCCTCTCAACTTAGCATCTGATGTGACACCCAAAGAAGGGCTGTCGTTTCTGCTGCGCGGAATGATTTACCTTGCAGAAGAGACCAGACGATCATCTTTCTCGCCCTACCCGTCAGCCCTTCCGCTCACCGTCTTGCCTATCCACTATAAAACAGCAAGCCACAGGCACGATTCTGCAGCGCGAGATACCTCTAGGCAACGAACCGGGCGAAGCGCTCTTCTTTGGTAATCCCACCACCCTGGCATAACTCGAGGCTGCGGCGCTAGCTTGTTGTAAGGCTAGGTAACGCGTATGTATGCTCAGCCAGACACGCGGATCATACCAGCATCGCTATAGGGATGCAAGGGGGGTGATCACCTATCCATCTCTGTCGGATCTTTCTCCTCTTCAAGTCAAGAGTCCCAAAGGTTAGGGTCTTCCCGAACGCCGGTCTTTAACGTCAGCCGCCACCACCATTACCAGTGAGGCAGGCAGTCTCTAACATGACTAATATACCTCGATTCAGTTTCAACCGCTTCCGCCTGTCTGGCACTTGGAAGAGTTGTGCCGTGTAGAGATGCTGCTGGGCGACCCAGGGAGCCAGGTGCCCACTGCCCTATCGGCTCCCAAGTTCCAAACCAAAGGGCTTGCCTACTGTATACCTACGTAAGGTAGGTAGAGGCATGTTATGTTGTCCTGCTGCGCCGTACTTTTCCGGGCACACGGCACACGGCACACGGGGCACACCGTTCGTCCTTGTCCTTGGTCCTTGGCCCTTGGGTGCCGTGGGATTTCTGGATGATTGACCAGGGACTTGGGGGAACACCAACTCGTGGGTCCTTACGTTAGTTAGGTCGTGGTTAGGTATGTGGTGTAGCTAGAACTGCGTGGTTCTGCGTTCCTTGAGTTGGCAGGGGGGTCGCTTGCGTTGAGGTTGAAATACAGGTAGAGATAGCTACGGCGCGCGCTTGTTTGGGTATCACCTCTCGCGCGAACGACTCGGATCTCGGAATAACGAGCTCTTGTGAATCTTTCTGAGACTCGTTTCAACTTTCGACTAGTTGACCTCTGCCGATCAGGCGAGCCTGGCATCGGTTGTGATGAGAGACTGCGTGGTTTGAAAAATGAAGCCAGGGACTCGCCAGGGCAGTCAAGTCGGCACGTCACATCCCAGGGCAGCAGCGATATGGAGCATTGTTTAGGTTCAGGGGGGTGGACACTTTCGCAAACCAGGACTGACGTAATTCTCTGCCGACCATGTCCCTTTTAATTTCTACAAAGGGACCGAGACCATGGCATAGCCCGCATAGGTGAGATGGGGCAATTGGCGCAATAACGACACGCCCAATTCAAATCCTCGGTGGACTTTCAAGCGCGGAGAATAACATTAAGTTTGATTGATGGTTCGGGACAAGGAAAAAAAAAAAAAAAAAAAAAAAAAAAAAAAAACGCCCACAATTCGCAAGTCGGTTATGACCTGCATAGATTACGAACATGCCGCACCAGTTCTACTTCCATCTCTTTTGCGTCGACGGTGCCGGCTGCTGCCGCTTGTTGCTGAGAGTGGCTCATGCTGACCAGCCACTTCCAACACACATCATGTCTGCAGCTCTGAACCACAAGTCTCGCCGCAACAGAACGCCGCCAACCACTCTCTGACATTGGCGCTCGCGAGCCTCGCGGGGGCCGTCTCAATTCCTCCCAGTAGTAGACACAATTAAATATCCAACTTGAGGTCAAGAGTTCTCATCATCGTTCCCGAGTTGCTTCTCGAGGGTCCATCTCTCAGCGCATTGTATTAGACCAATGGGATCTGGGTTGCGAGGGATCGGTGCCACGGCACAGTATGTCACTGGTCGGTGGGTATTGTGTGTGTGAATGGACGGATGATTTTCATCGCTAGGAGCGGATTGTCCCGGCTGGGGTTCCGGGCCTGATGAAGGGAAGCTTGCTGTGAGCCTGTGGTAGAGGTACCCCACCACCCAGTGAGATGCCGTTGGAACTTCCGCTCGTCGTCAGCATGAAGAATGAAGCATGGAGAAGAAGGGCTCATAATTGAAAGAAGCTGGGGCTAATCTGGCATCGGATTCCCAGGAAGGCCCTTATTAGATAGGTATTATTCGCCATATTCGTGGGACAGAATTGCGAAGGGGTTTCGGCAATTTCCACGCAAGTTTGAAAGCGCCGTGATTCAGAAGCCCGGACAGTTGGCTGGGCCCTCTGGAACTTGGCGAGATAAACACAAAGCCGCGATGAAACTTGGCGGCCGGGCAAGTCCAGAGCCACAAGCGATGTACACAGTTTTGGAGACTGTCACAGTACGTTGTAGGTATTTCAAGCAGGACATCCGCCATGCTTTCCATTGTGTTCGCACCCTGTGTTGGAGCGAAAAGAGGCACAAACTGACATGTATCACCGCGAGACCGGCCATATGGATGGTAGGCTCAAAGGTTGACAGTCAGACCATGCTTACCTAGAAGATGTGCGGAGTGAGCTAGGCAAGGGCATGCAGAACCGGCGTAACAAGCGAAGCAGCTGCTTTGTGCTTCAGAAAGCAAAGGGACGCCGGCGTCCGTATGACTTGGTGATTCTCGCTGGCCACCTCGCGACTCTGAGCTGCTGTTAACTTGATCGCCGTTGATGTTCCTTAGGGGTCTCCAACGCCAGAATTAACGTGTGAGGGTTACGTTATCAGGGAAAAGGATCAGCGGAGGAAGCGATAGCCGTACTCCCGTCCCGTACAACGGAAGAGCGCTCAGGACATTCATCGAACGTAAGCGTGGACGACGGTTGGTTGGGTAGCATTCGCAAGTCCAAACTGGAGATGGAACTTAAAACACAAGTTCCGGTCGTTCGCCCAACAAGCCCACGTCAAAAAAGGATCCCTCAATTGGGAGGCCCCAAGACTCCAAGGTACGCACGTACTTTGGTGCAACCACTGTCTTCTTTCCTAGGTATCGTCGTATCCTTCAATACAGGCCCGGTATATACCGGCCTTTGTGCTCCGCTACCTACCGTACATATATAGCCAATACTACTCATAGCAAAGAAACAAAAAGTCGACGAAACAGAACAGCGCCAGGCGTGAATCCGCCATGAAGAACATGACTGTTCCTTTTTGTTCTTTCCTGTGTTGATTCGCAGATTCGCGAATGCGGGCATGATGCCGGGCTCTGAGCTGCTCTGGCGCATGCAAGTTGCTGCTCACCCGCAACCCCTGTCCCCTGTCGGACACGAGATGGCACTTGGCCAAGAGTGATGAGTGACTCTCTCTCTCTTTGTGAATGGCTTGAACAAAAGTGGAAAAGTCAGACAGAAGTGATGGGATCAGAGGAGGTGCCCGTTCGTTGCCCAGAACAGCGGGAGGGTGAGTGAGCCATCAGCCAAGTGCTGTGCCCCACCTCGCGCATCGCCAGCTCCACTCGTGGCTGGAAGTGAGGAGTGAACGGGGCGGCCCACCGTGTACCTGGCGATACCGCCTTACCTCAGACCACATCACTAGGGGTCGTTCAATTGTACATTTGCCTGCCCCCTGTTTTGCGCCAGTCACGTCAAGCCTTGTGTTGCGTCTTTTGCTTTTGCGCCATTAGCAGCAGATTGGCAGCAAACCCAAGTTGCTGCAGCAAAAAGAACCAAACCACACTCAACCGCAAGAGGCCCGGGTTTAGGCTGAAAATGGAGGGTTGTGAGAGCTGCGGCGCTGGTCAAGACTTGGCCGACAACAAAGGGCGGATGAGGTGGTCCTTTGTAGCGGATCGATGTCGCAAGCGCTGCGGTTAGGCTATTCCAGCCCAAGGGAAAGTACCGCCCACACCTCTGATGGAGGGAAAATACTTGACACTGTCCGGTCGTTGTGGGTGAGCCCGCCAAGGCTAGCGTGGTTCCTGCCTTTTGAGTTGCTTCCACTTCGTTTCGTCCCCATCCGTTCCATCCTTTCGATCATAGCAGATCCATCGAGGTACCCCGTGCTCCCCGGACACCCCCGTACCACCTCTTAGCACCTGTACACCAAAAGTGTAGCCCGGGCTGTATTCCACACCAAGAGGTACCCTTTGCGAACGGGGTGGAGACCTATCCTCCTGCAACCACCTCCACTCTCCACTCTCACCACTTCGCTTCCACTCCCAACCTGTCTCCCGTCCTTGACCTCCGCCCTTCCTCTTCCAGGTTCACGTTCTCGTCGTCCAGGTTCTCTTCCACGTTGCGTCGTGCCCTTAGTCACTCCGTCCTCCTCTCGCTCGTCTGCCTCTCGTCGACTGATGCCATCGTCCAGGGCCAGTTGCTGTCATTCTTGGGTGCCTCGCCTCTGTCTCTCTTGTGTGCGCCTTGTCGCTCGGTAATCCGACTTCGGTACGGCTTCCGCCCCGTTCTCGCTTGTGTTAGCCTTAAAGGTTCGCTGTTGTCATTCCCCTCACGCCGCCCTTTTCTTCCGAGAGCACGGCACCCTCACCGTCTGCCTTCTCTTCCCTGCGATTTTCGGGCCCGTTGACGTTGAATCTCCCCTTGCTCTCGCCTATCGGCTTTTCCAGAAATCAAGTCTAACACCCAAGTGCCTGTTCAAGTCGCATCTTACCACATCCGACGACGATCGACCGTCCCTGGTCACAAGCCCAGCGAGTCCACGCGAGGACGATGAAGCGCCGCCCAACACCCTACCCATCCGCGCACTGAGTATACCACTATACCGTACCATACGACACTCGGCGATCCGTGAAGATCCGTTACAAGTTTCGGCGCTGGACAATTGTCACTCTCTGCACAAGACCTCGAGCCACCGCTCCAGTACGGGAACCCCGCCGTATCCAGTATCGTGTCATACACATAGGAGTAGCGAAGGAGGAGAGAGCCTCTAGAAGGAAAGACAAGAGGAGGGATTTTGGCAGACGCGGATTTGTGATTGAGTGAATCTACCCAAGATGTCGCTGGTAATACCCGACAATGGCCTTCTCCTTGAAGGTCCGACCGAAGCGGCAGCTCGGCGACCGACGCACGCATTCGCGGTGCCCTTATCCGCTGAACTCGTTGCGCAGATGATTGAGAGCGCACAGAATGGGGGCAAGCTTCAGTTGTCACTGAATAATGATCCGGTAAGTTTGTTGAGCCTCTCGTCACCTTGCCCTCAGATTGTTCAGAAACAGATGCATGGTCCATTGCTATTGTACCTGCCGCTCAATAGCACCTGGGTCTCCACCCAAAACTCAGAACATGTTCAATACTCAATAGATGTCAAGTTCTATTGTTGTGCTGCCTTCCTACCCCGCGCCTTTTCTGCCGACTCTCCTCCCCTCTTTTCTCATTCCTTACTCACCGTTAACCGTTTCACTCCAGGCAATCCTCATTGAAGATCAGGAAGTACCTCTCCAGCCCGACCTTCTAACAGAATCAGTGGACTACGAGTTGTTCTACACCAACCCCAACAAGCCAACAAGAGGTCAACGAGTCTTGGGACCAGTCATGTCAATCTTCGACTACTGCAAGAGGGCCAAGGCCCGCAAGGCGGCTCAAACCGCCAAACCTTCCAACAGCATTGAAGGGGCAGTCGAGAACCTGAAGAATTCCTTCGCCAAGGTTGAGGCCGACAATCGAGAGAATTCGTACGTGTTCCCAAGGTGAACTACTCGTGAGCCTGTGACTAACATGGTCTCTAGCGCTTTGATCGTCGAGGGACTGCCTTCCAAAAAGGGTGCTAAAATCAACCCTGGCAAGGCAAGACTCCTGGGGTCACAGACGAATGGCGCGTCTCGGTCGATTTCTGTCAGTCCTGCGTTGAGTGGGCTTGGTTCACCTTCTCTGGGTCCTACCAGCAACGGCCCTGGTGACCGATTGAAGCAACAGAAATTCCCCATCATCCACGAGCTTGCTGCCCAAAACCTAACATTCGAAGAACTTCTTGCGAGATACGACGGCGATGAGCAAGAATTTCACCCAATTCTCAACAAGGTGGCTGACTTTGACTCGGATGAGCAAAAATGGGTTCTTAAGAAAATGTATTGGAAAGAGCTGGATGTCTTTGAGTATGCCTACGCCACGGACGAAGACCGCCAAAAAGCTATCGACAACGCCATCAAACAGTATGATCGCATGCGGTTGGGTGTTTCGGATCCGCTTTGGCAGAAGCTGCTTCCCAAGGGAGAACGCGGAAAGGGTATTTGCCTGAGCAAGCTTCATGCCACTATCGCCAAGAACATTCAAACGGCTCCGACCCCGAACCGAATCACAGGAACTGCCAGCCCTAGCGGCGCAGAGACGGAGAAGGGAGAGCCGATGTCGCGGTCCAACTCTCAGACAGGCGTGACCAAGAAGAAAGTGTCGGCTTCGGTTGCGCAGGCCAAGCGTCTTGCCACGGCAAGCGCAAATGCCAAAAAGCCGGGCAGGCCGAGTGCTGCCAAGGCAGCAGCTTCAAAGGTGGCATCGCCTAGGATGGCATCACCGAAGGTGGCTCCTACAAAGGTCACTGGGTCAAAGGGACCTGCTGCAAAGGGGGGGCGTATTCTTTCAAAGGAGATCATCACGGATTCCGATTCAGACGAAGACGAAGTGCCTCTTTCGAAGAGCATAGGAAGGACTCAAGGAACTGCTGCGCCTGCTCCTGGTCCCAAAAAGTCTGGTCCTCCCGTGGAGAAGTCCAAGACAGCAGCAAAATCGATTGAGGCCCCAAGCCCAAAGACTAACCAGAAGCCAAAGGCCGCTCCGATCAGGGCTGTTGGGAAGAAGAAGGTGGAGGAGACCAGGGATACAATTCGGGCTCAACCCATGCCCAGAACGACCAAGCCGATGGTGTCAAAACGCCCGCGGGATCCAGAGGACGACGACAGCTCCAGCTCCGGTACTCCGCTTAGCCAACGTGTCAAGCCAGTGCCCAAGCCCAAAGCACGACCTGACGCCGCGACCAAATCTGGCAGCACAGTTGCAAAGGGCAAGTTTGCCAGTCCCCAGAAATCTTCGCCGTTGGCCTCATCTCCGCCTACCAACGCGTCGGATAACGAGGAAGATCGCCGGACCATCGTATCAAGGCCTCAGAAACGAGAGCGCGAGCGCGAGCGTGACCGTGAGGTTATCGTTAGCAGCGCAAGCAGCAATGCCGGCAGCGTCAATGGAGATGTTGGATCTACAAGTAAGAAACGTCCTGCGCCGTCCGATTACGCATCCGGCAATATCGGCTCCAAGCGCCCACGCCTCGACCCGGATCTCCTCAGCAGGGCCGAAAAGTTTAAGCGCGCATATACCCGGTACGAGGCATTGCACCGTGAGGTCAGTAGTGCGGAAGACCCTTCACCAGATAAGGTGGATAGTCTTATGCGAATGCACGCTCGACTTCAGATTGAGAAGAAGGAAATCTACAGCGCTGTCACGTTGGAGAATGACTAGGAGCCCCATGAAGAACACGAAGAGAAAGAGGCGGAGAAGGACTTGCAAGAAGATAAAGACGACCGATCTGCAGAGGAGGATGGGCACAACTCATCACATAATATTGCCAAGACGTCGGCACATTAGAGGAGTTTCATGGCATGGAAGACAACACTTTGGCGTTTGGTTTCTCTCCAGGAGCCCGTTGACAGGGTTTACAAGAAGTGGCAGAGGGTCGACATGACTTATGGAACAGCAATTCAAAAGGGTATATCATGATGGCATTTGTTTTTGCTTTTTTTTTTCCTTTTTCTCCTTTTCTCTTTTTTCTCTATCCTGTTTCCCGGTTTATGGCCTACATACGGTCTTTCTGGCAGTTGCCGGAAAATCGGAAGAAGCAGGATTCAGAGGCCGTCTTCCTACTCTCCAGTTTACGAAGCATCAAAGGCATGGCGCACGCATTCAAAAATACCCCATGGTTGGGCCTAGGCGGGTTTGGCTTTTCAGGGTTTGGCTTTTCACGGCTTGGCTTTTCACGGTTTGGCTTTTCACGGTTTGGCTTTTGTTTTAACTCGGTGTCTTTCTTGTCTTTTTTTTTCTTCTATTTTCTTGCTTGCTGCTCTTTTTGGTCTAAACATGTCTACTTGGCGACACTCACGTGCTGTTCCTGGTAGATGTAGACCTGGATACCAATTTGGGGAGGAATGGATGGATGTACTACATTCCCCAGTCCTGGATTTTGTGGCTTTTGTCCTCTGGAGTTTTTTTCCCCCCTGCGATTGCGATGGTTCATTACACGAGACGAGCATGAGATGAAGAGGAAGCGAAAGAGGTGGGACCGGAAGTGACATTAGGTTTGAAGATGGGGATGGGGGAACCAGGCGTTTAATCATATCAAGTTCCGTCATGCTGGTAAAGCAGGCAGGGAAAGAGCGAGAGAGAGTTTCATGAGAGTCGTCATTGCTCATCTTTGATTTCACTGATGGCATGATGGTTTTGAGCGCGAGCCATGATGGTGACCTTAGCTATGGAAGGCACCAATCCAGACGGGACAGATAGGCACTGCGTTGTCGCAGTTCTGCCTACATCGCAAGGACACTTTGATTAGCCACAATGGTTTGTTGGCGATCAGTGTTCATTGACAGTTGATAGTGACTGGTAGAACGGTGACGGACAGGTAGTCGTCGGCCGGTTGAGGAAACCGTCACCGAATAGGAAAATCAAAGGAAACAAAGCTGAGAGACTTCAGCGTTCTACTGGCTGTAGTGTTTGCACGTGAATGTGTGTCTGGCATTCTGCTGCGTTCTGTGTGTGAACATGCATATATGTCTATCATCGTGACGGATGTGACAGCACATGGAGGAAGATTCTGCTAAAACCACTGCCAAGTGAAGGCCAGAAATCATATATCACGGATCGCGAAGAGATAAAGCTCATTGTAAAGAAAAAAAAAAAAAATTTAAATACAAAAAAAAATTTAAAAAAATTTTAAAAAATTTAATAAATAAAAACGCTGCACCTATCACAGAGAGACATCACTCAAAGGACGAGAAAATATGTTTCTTACACCGTGAGTGGTATACAATCCAGCCCTGGTCTATTTATTAGTCTGGTACAAAAAAGCCAAAGCTTTACTGGATATAGGAAAGCGTTCGGCTTTCTATCGGGTAACGCCGTGAGATTGATATCTTCCAGTCTTAAAGGCCTTGAAGGAGACGGAGAGAGGCATAAGAGGACACCCATCAGAGGCTTCTATGGCGTCACAAACCCTTGCCATTGTCCCATATCGCTTTAAACGGAGGACAGTTTCTCTCTTAAAAGGCTAATAAGAGCTCCAAAACTTCCCTGTTCAACCCATGTTCGAAGAACCAAACTAACAAACAAACCAGCATTGTATTGTAATGCCGTGTCCGTTTGACTCCCAGATCACTCGTGTCAGATTCGATGTAAAAGAAAGTGTTGGGACTTGAGGAATCTGAATAGACATCACGCACTCTTCTCTTCCCTGATCGCATCAAGCACTACGCTAGGTACCTGTGTTGATGGTCGATGGTATCATCAGCGGTATATTACTAAGGTGGGCAATGGCGACTGGGAAGTTACGGAGAGAAATTTCTACCATACGCCAACAAAGCTCGATCATATTCTTAACAGCAAGCCGGAAGCTTTAACATGGTCATCTTATGCTGTATTGTCTCGTCTTCTTACATGACCAAACGGCTTCAGTTTACATGATATAGTCAAAGCGTTCTTTAGATGCAAACACTCGCAAGGTTCTCTTTGTGAACCCAATCCACTCCACTATTCTCTTTCCGAACCGCCGCTGACATCACCCTCCTTGTTTGAAGTTCGATGATCATAAAGATATTTTGATTATTTGTTAACGTTATGATATGGTATGGTAGTAAGGTATGGTATAGTAATGCTGTATGTGGTATGTAATGATATGGCCCACTTTCGTAATGAATCCCCCCTCTGGACATGACAGTCAACGCCCCTTTAGTCCTGTGATGGCCTTCTAGGTTAAGGGACGCCCGCCGTTTTATTTCCCGTCGCTCTCAGAAAAGCAAAAACCAAGAAAACATCGCAGCACAACGAGAGAGAGATGATGGCGAAGATCTCATGAACCCTGGCTAAAATCAGGCCGCCGTTGCGGCAACGATGAAACGATACTGATGCTGCTGCTGCTGCTGCTGCTGCTGCTGCTTTCTTTCTGCCTTCTTTCTTCTTTTACAACCTGGAGACAAAACGGCGGAAGAGGTCGCGCCCCTACTGGGTCTTGAAGAGAAGAATGGCGCAGTGGCCGAGGTAGAAGTAGATGAAATGCTTGGTCTCTGTGGTAAGGGTGAAGAGGTATAAGTCAGCTGAACACGTCCAAAAATGCATCATTTTGCTGGAACCCATCTGCCCCAGCTCCCGAGTTCGACGACAATCATGGTGGTTGCGCGTTTGCATTTTGCAACTTCAGGCGCAGATGCGACCCTCAGACATCTCAAACCGTGGAGGGATGGGCTGAGAGGGAGGATGAAGAGAGGGACTGGACTGTGGACAAGGGAAGGGCCTTGCATACCGTGAGTGACGAAGCTGCCGAAGTTACGGCCTACAATGCAATGCCATGTTGGGCCCTTGCGCTCATCGAACTGTTATACACCCTCTGTTAGCCAGGCGATCCCATCACAAGCATTGAGCCCTGGTCCATGGATTGTAGTGGCGCAAGGTGGATATGGTCGTACCGTCTTCTTGATGTGTTGTGCAATATCCTTCTCCACGGTGAACTTGGCCATGGCCTCCTGGGCTAGAAGTTGTCTCGTCAGGTTCGGTTGTACTTGAACTTGCTCCATTGTCGTTGTCCAGGGCACATACCAACTTCAACGGCCTCTTGCTGCATATCCTCGGTCTATATCAGAAGTGCGTCTACGTCAGCATCTTGTCTGGCACCGTTTGTCATGCGTGATCGTTCGTAAAGGGTTGCGATTTACCATATCGGCACTTTTGATCTGGGCTGTCCAGCACAAACATCTCGTCAGCTCATGTCCTCGTTTCAGGTGTAGAGAGCACAGCCCCGTTGAAGGGCCCGTATCATGGACAGCTCACCTTCCAACTTCTCCCTGGGAGCAGGGGAAAGGCTCTCCTTGAGCTCGTCGCCGCCCATGGTTGCGATGATGTAGGGGTAGTACGGAGATAACCGTTTGGAGGTTCGTAGATGCGATGGGGTTTGTTATTCGAAGAGAGCGGAGATAATCTGCAACGTCAAGGGTTAACCACAAGATGGCTTGATTGAGGCTCAAGCTACAGTCCGGTAGAGAGGTGATTGTTGACTGGGTTGATATATATGAGGAGACGGGAAAGGGGGTGACACCATGTGATCCCTGTTGTTTACCCGCCCATGCCCAACTAGGGGTCTAACAACATGCGGTAGGATAGGTGCAAACAAGCCGCTGTGATTTCGGTGACAAAGCGACACTGATACCCGAAAGCGGTGGTGCGGGATGCCTACCTCTGGCTTCGTTTCTTCCTTGTGGTCGGGTTTGCAAATGGATCGCAAAGGTACAGCACCTAGCTGGTGGTCAAGCAGCAGGCCGGCGTCGAGTTTGTGAAGTGGTACGGAGTCGATAGACGATCAGGCGAGAGAGCGGGTGGTTGGTCAGGTACTTCGTTGGATGAAGGTACTGGATGTTTCTCGTGTCGGAGTTGTTCTTGGGATGGACTCAAAGCGTCAGGTGTGGGCGGTCAGAAAGGGCGGCAGGGCGGCAAGGCGCCCTGAAGTACGTACCTTGCGTGGTACCTACCTACAAAAGGCAGTTGGGTTCTTTACTTGTTGCAGTCACTGTGACGCCCCGGTTCGTCAAGTGCCTGGGCTCAACCTGGGCTTGCTAGGGGTGGACGACACCGAACGAATCATCACTTGCGACTAAAGACTTGGAGACGGGAGATGCACCGTGCTGGGTCCTATCCATCCTGTCCTTCAACGTCCATTGGATATCATATGATGGTCGCTAGAATATTTGCTTCTTTGGCGGTGGAGAAGACCAGCACGACCTCATCTCATGGATAGACTGTACGTACTTATGAGTTGTAGGTCAGGAAGTGTAGAAGCTTCTATACACGGGCGAGACGGGCTTGAACCTCACAGGCTCTCACCAGAGCAACGGGCCTTCATCAACTAGAAGACGATATCGCTCAGGAACACGTTCTCCACGGCGCTATAACATAAGCAACGACATCATGCAAAGCATAACATCCACAAGGTGTTCTAGCTGAGGACAGCCGTCCAACAAGATGATGCCAGGCGACGGGCGCTTGTGAGGCTGCCCGGAGATCCATGGGTGCTGCCGGTGCACTCCATGTCACCGTGTCACTGGGCTGGCGCCGCGCCGGCACGGGCGGGCGGGGGCGGTCACCACTCAGGCTTCGTCAGAGTATCCACTGCAAATAACGAATGGGTCCGCCCGGGCCATCTGGCCGATAAGATAAGAGCGCGGCTCCAGTGGGGGCCGGGAAATTTTTATTATGGATGACCGTGGAAAGAAAAAAATTGGTCAAGATTTCCATTCCCCCAATTACCACAAACCTGCAGTCCCGCGGTATCCTCGACGGAATGATCTTGCGGCAAGCCTCCGGTCCATCAACTGTCTTGTATAGACAGAGGCTGCAGCAATGGAGTCATCATCGAGAATCTTCGTGAAGAACCTGCCGCCGACCATCACCGAAGCCGAGTTTCGCAAGCACTTCTCGGCTGAGGGTCGCCAGGTCACCGATGTCAAACTTATCCCAGCCCGCCATATTGGCTTCGTCGGCTACAAGTCAGCGGAAGATGCCGCCAGGGCGGTCAAATACTTCAACCGCTCCTTCATCCGCATGTCCAGGATTTCAGTCGACATAGCGAAACCTGTATGTTCCAGCCTGTCCTCCACTGGCCGTCAGCCAACTTGATGCTAACAGCAACCATCAGATCGCAGACTCAATCCCCCAGCACAAATCAGCTTCAAGGGGTCCTTCGAAAGATGCCGACCCCAAGAATGCGCCCAGGGTTGTCCCTCCCATCACCAAGGTAACTGCCGCCGCGGTACCTAAAGTGGAGGCTGCCCCAGATGCCTCGAAGAGGAAACTGGATGTTTTGGACGAGGCCGATCCGAAACTCCAGGAGTACCTCGATGTCATGGGGGCTCACCCATCTAAGAAGATGCGCAATGCCGAGGGCCTTCCCACCACCGTCGACGAAGTCCTTGCACCAGCTGTGCCTGTCGGCTTGGAGGATGGTGAAAGTGATGATGAATACGAGGACATCCCCGCTCGTACTCAGAATCAGTCAACACACATTGCCGATCAGGAGATGGTCGACGCCCCTCTTGCAGCAAAGGCTGAACCGCCTGCGACACCTGCTGCCGTTGACCCGTCTCAGTCAGCCCCACCAGTGTCTCTCGATGCTACTGATGACGACTGGCTTCGCTCGAGGACAAACCGTCTCCTTGACTTGGTCGACCCAGATGATGCCGCTTTCGCTCTTCGTCCAGCTGCGTCTTCCCCTGCAGCTGCTCCTCTGCTATCCACGTCTGTTGAGAACACGGCGTCGGCAAAGACAGAGGAACATTCCGCCGAGGGCTCCAAGGAAACGGCAGCGACCTCGACGCATGACCCCGAGTCGGCTATAAGCCTGATTGAAAAGACATCACGGCTTTTCTTGAGGAACCTCAGTTACACGGTCACCGAGGATGATGTCAGAGAGCACTTCGCCAAATTTGGCACTTTGGAAGAGGTAAGCTGCAACCTTTCCTTGTCCTCCTCCCTTTCGCCCTCTTTATGATGAACCCCTGATAGGGACATCTTATGCCAAAGGCAAATGATGTGAATTTGGGCTCGGTATTTTAGTAGATGCTTCGAGTTTCTGATCATAGGGCCGATTATTATCAAATTGTTTTGGATCATGGTCGCTTTGAATTCCTGCTGACTCTGTGCGTCAGGTGCATGTCCCATTGGATAGCAAGGGCCATAGCAAGGGCTTTGCTATGATTCGCTACGAAAAGCCGGCGTCCGCACTTGCTGCATTCCAGACAGATGGCACTGTCTTTCAAGGTCGAATCGTCCACATCCTGCCCGCCGCTGCCAAGAGGGAGAACAAGCTGGACGAATTCGCTCTCTCGAAGCTGCCTCTGAAGAAGCAGCAGTTGTTGAGGAAGAAGGCTGAGGCTGCTTCTAGCACCTTCAACTGGAACTCCCTCTTCATGAGCCAAGATGCTGTGAACACGGCAATGGCAGAACGTCTAGGCGTCTCAAAGGCTGAGCTTCTGGATCCCACGGACGCGTCAGCTGCTGTCAAGCAGGCTGTTGCTGAGACAACGGTCATCCAAGAAGCAAAGCAATACTTCGCTGCCAATGGTGTGAACATTGAGGCCTTCAAGACACAACAGCGGGGCGACACCACCATCCTCGTTAAGAACATCAAGAACACAACAATTGAGGAGTTGCGGACTCTTTTCGAGGAGCATGGTACAGTACTCAGAGTACTCATGCCACCCAGCGGCACCATTGCCATCGTCCAATTCGCACAGCCTGTGCAGTGCAGGACAGCTTTTGCCAGGAAGGCATACTCTCGTTTCAAGGACTCCGTCTTGTTCCTCGAGAAGGGACCGAAGGGTCTCTTCACCGACAATGTGGCTGAACCTACAGAGGCTCGTCCTGCCGGTGTGCAGAAGCCGTCTGTGGCTGATTTGCTGGAACGCGATGATGCTGAGGAACAATTGGAGACCTCTTCATTGTTTGTTCGCAATCTCAACTTCTCCACCACTTCCCAGGGCTTGACCGACGCCTTCAAACACTTGGATGGTTTTGTCAACGCGAAGGTCAAGACGAAGACAGACGCCAAGAAGCCAGGCCAGGTGCTCAGCATGGGCTTTGGTTTTGTGGCTTTCCGAACCAAGGACCAGGCACAGGCTGCACTCAAGGCCATGGACGGCCAGGTTCTTGATGCCCACAAACTCAGCGTCAAGGCATCACACAGAGGTCTCGATGCCGCTGAGGAACGGAGGCGGGAAGATATGGCCAAAAAGGCGGCGAGCCAAGGCACCAAGCTCGTCGTCAAGAACTTGCCTTTCGAAGTCACGAAGAAGGAGGTGCGGACTCTGTTCAGCACCTATGGCAAATTGGTTGCGCTTCGTATTCCCAAGAAGTTCAACCAATCATCGCGCGGCTTTGCCTTTGCGGAATTTTCCACAGCCAAGGAGGCTCTCAACGCGTTCAATTCTCTCAAAGATACCCATATTCTCGGACGTCGTCTTGTTATTGATTTCGCGCAGGCGGAGGATATCGACCCGGAGGACCAGATCGCCGCGATGGAGAAGAAGACTCGTGCCCAGGTTAATAAGGTCGCCCTGCAGCAGCTTACCGGGACAGGGCGGGCGAAGGTCACCATTGGAGATAACGATGAAGATGAAGTATGAAGCACATGCAGAATTGAATCTTTTCCCTAGGTCTCAGATTTGGGACGGGGTTGCGGCAATCATGTCTCGGTTCCCTTGTGAAGGAGGTGCTCGCCACCCTTGTCAACCATGTCTACCTTTTTAGGACAACCACCTTTATTGACATCCAATTCCCTTTCACGCACACTCTCTCTCCCGTGCTTACATCCGTACTGTGCAAAGTAATCTTGCCGCATGCCTGAATGAGGGCTGCTTGGTCCAAGTCCTCCCATTTCTGCCTATGGTTTGATGGTCGGCTCCGACTGACTGGTGCTGCAGATTTACCCTTGTCAACTGGTACGGTTCCCTTGCGTGCCAGTTGGTCCTGTCCAAGTAACAACAAGCAGCTGACCTAATAACAGTTGTTTGACAACACCCAGGGCGACAGTCGCCCTCGAGCAGCATGTTGTTGCAAGAAACATCCCAAGTACGGCCGGCCTGGGATTGATGATCATTATCGAGGGAAGGGCGACGGCCCTTTATAAGATATTGACCACTCCCCTCCATGCCTCAACGGCTCAACCCCCCTTCGTACTAGCATATTTTATATCCTCTTTGGCTTGCGTCTGACGGCAAGTCATTCCTTCCGAGCATTCTCTCTCTTTATCTCAGCTCGCTGTGCGAGTTCCGAAGCGTTTACCGCCTAGTGGTTCTTGTACCAGTGCCTCAAACATGGAGTTGCCAGTCAGACCCACGAGTCTTGCATCGCAGTGTTATCCGCCTTCGTCGGACTTTTTCCTGGATCATCACCATGTCCTCTCCGCACCAAGACCGCCTCTGCGTGAGTCCACTGGCAATGCTCAGTATCATCATTTCCAACAACAGCATGAAGAACAGCAACGCCGACAACAACAGCAGCAGCAGCAGCAGCAGCAACTCGGTGCTCTGGTAAGATCGACGTATGCACACCATCAGCTCTCCATTCCTAGTCCACCCGTTATCCCGACCCAGTCTCTCAGTTCCGCCTATGGCTCCCCCGAGTTCCTAAGGCTACAGCAACGGCATCAGACGCAGCTTCAGAGAAGGCAACATGGCATCAACCCAATTTACTTGTCACCTCAGTTCCTCAGTTACAGGAAGAAGCAAGCAAATAAGAGCAAGGAGGAAAAGTCCGACCAGAAATGGCCCGATGTCCTTGAGGATGCGTTTCTTGACGGTGAGGATCTTCTGAATAATCTCGTATTGTTGCGGATCAGATGGCTGATGCAGGTACTTGTCCAGCTCTGTTGCTTATCCCACAGCAAATGGGAAAAAGAAAGTACACGATGCGTTCGAAGCTCTGGGGTCGGAACATGTTGATTGCTGAGTTCCTCTGGATAACGTATTGTGCTAGCTTGCCGCCCGGAACCGAGCCGGACCCGAAGATGAAGAGAAACCGAAAACAGGTAATGAGCCACATCCAAGTGTTGAAGAACTTCTTTCTGAATCATCGATGCTGTAAGTTTGAATTCGTCAGAAAGCCCTCCGCTCCGTTCAGCCCCATTGCACGCTAAACTCACTCAACCCCCTTGTCACGTTGCCCAAGCAAACATTTCTTTTTCCGGCCCTGTCAGCCCCCCCGCCCCCGGTGCTTGCTTTCCTGTCGTGCAGATTCTGTATATCCTGTGACGCACACACAAGCTAACCAACTGCCGCCCTCCCTGCGCATAGTCCACTTCTTCTTCCCTCGACAGGACAATAAAGAGGAGAAGAACAGACGACGCAAGGCGGCCAAAAAGCAGCCCTTGTCGGCGACGGAGCTCAAGGAAATCGAGTCTTTCAAGAAAAACTCGGTGCTGATTGCCTTGGCAGAGGGTCGTCTTCCCGACGAGCGGCCCAATTACGAGTACTTTGCCCGGATCCTTGCACTCAATGACCAGATTGCCATCCGGCCCAAACGATGTTGGATCTTCGTATCACACCCCAACGTCACCGTCCGGGGTGACGGCTCCGGATACCTTCCCACCACGGACGACAGGCTGGACAAAAGCGAATACCCTCACCTTGAACGCAACCTTGAAAAGGAGAAATGTGCCAAGGAAGAGCAGCAGATCTTCAAAGGCTCGCTTTTGCACGAGTTTACGAAGGAAATTCGTCAGGTAGAGTCCAGCACTGTCGGTGAAGTCAGCAGGGGGTGGGAGGCCTCGTTTCCCGAACTTCATGAGCGGCTTGAGGCTATCATCGCCGCCGATAGTCGCTGCGACTACTTGCACATGAACGTCGCCTTGGAGCTCAAGGAGAAGCGAGGGTTTCCCAACCAGTCGGACTTCAACTCGTGGATTGAGATCAACATCGAGCAACCACAGTTGCTCAGCCACCGATGGAAGGTAGAGACGAAGCTTGTCCGCCCGGCCGAGTTGTGCTTTGTGAGCGAAAAGTCGCCGCCGCAAACATACTATGAGACGGGCGCTGAGATCGCCATCCAATACCAGCACCTTCCCGGGTGCGACGGGCACGACCATCAATGTGACTGCATCTCGGCGCGCCGACACCGGGACTGGGTCATGGTACCGTTCCCGGCTGACGCATGGGCGCGCACTCTCACCAACTGCGCCGAGTATCCCGCTCACCCGTTCACAGGTGTGCGGCGAGGGGGCAACAAGAGAATGGCAGCGGCAGTTTCTTTGAAGAGAGAACCTCAAGATTCCGAAGACAATGACGACACCGAGAGCACTAGTAGCACCCGATCTAGCGTCGGCGGCGACGGAGGCCAACCAACACAGATGGAACTAGTCCCCCAGATCGCCATGCTCCAAGAGATCTGGTCCTGCCCACCCGAGTCTCCTCTTGAGCAGCAGGATGTCGGCGCCACCGGCACCACAAGCCACCAGCCACAATGGACCCGCCGTGCCGTGATCCTCTGGACATTCGAGACCATCCACAGCCTCGACAGCGCCGGTAAGCTCCTTACCGCACAAAGCGGCAAGACCAGCTGGCGCTTCCTGACCGTCCTCGACCCGACAAGCCCCTACCACCAGCAAAAGGCACTGCTTAGCAGTTCCGACGCCGCTGCCGCCGGACAAGTCATTGGATCAAACCGCCACACCACCACCGCCACCGGTAGGGCTTCACTGAGCATCAACCCCCATTATCCCGGGCCCTCCCATGGCATGGGCGCAACAGAAGCCTTCATCCCGTCGCCCATCTCCTCATCAATGGGAACCACGCCCGGCATGGGGGGTCGCGCCGGCGACCTGATCATGTCCCCAGCGTCCAGCTACCAGCAGCACCTGAACGCCGCTGCCGGGATGGGCGACGTGTACACCTCCGCCGCGGCCTCGGCCGCCGCAACATCCACCGCATGGGGCGGTGGTACTGACACCCGGAGTTCCTTCTCCTCTGTAGGATCCGGGGCTACACATCTCAGTTCTGCGGCTGCGGCGGCGGCGGCAGCAGCAGCAGCAGCAGCAACAGGCTACGATGCCCAGTTCCAGATGATGCTTGAGCATAGCATGAGGGGAGCAGGAGGCGGAGGTGGACATGGAGGGCAAAGATTGGGGAGTCACGGTGGTGCCAGTGTCCATTCGGGCTTGGAGACGCCTCCGCCTAGCGCAACGATGAGTAACTCGTTTACTCACAACTTTGATGCCGCGGGTGGTCCGGCTGGTGGGAGCCAGCAGCAGCATTACAGCCATCAACATCCAGCCCACCATACCGGTCTTTCCCATGCCAGTCATCATCATCATGCCCACAATCCCCCACAACCTTCACTGAGTGATCTGGCTGCTGTGACGGATCCGTTTTTGACCGCTACATCTAATATCTATGGCCCTTCCACCACCGCACCGTCGACTTGGTCTGCTACCAGTGGGTTGGATCCAACCTGGTCAGCGGCACCAGCGGGATACGCCGCTGCTAGTACTAACGCTGCTGCTGGTGGTGGTGCTCAGCAATGGGGAACAAGGACGTTGTCGTCGTCGTCGTCTCAACAGTTGCATCCTCAGGCTGCTGTTGCTGCTTCTCATCCACATAGCAACCCCGTTTCAAGAGCGGGATCGGTTGATGGACGTTATAACCATCAGTTACATCAATCATCTCATCAGTATCCTCATCAACAACAGCAGCAATGGCAGGGCAATGGCACTGCCGGGGGGCTGGTTGATGACCATGATCTCTGGACACCAGCCACGTCCACCAGTCCGGAGGTTCACTGGCCTGTGACTGTTGATGAACAGCAAGAACATCACCAGGGGCATTCCCAGTCCCAGCAACATCAACAGCAGCAGCGGCAACATCATTATGCGCGTCATCAAGATCAATACCAGTCACATCCTAGTCAGCACCAGCACCAGCATCGATCCATCAGCTCAAACTCTCCCGAAGAAGGCCACCACCTCTCGCAAGAGTGGGACGAGATTGTGGCCAGCGTGAATGGATCACAAGGGGCAGCGTTGGTGGAAGAGGTGCAGATGGGAGATGACTACCACCATCAACCTCAGTCACTCATGCGAGGAGTTAAGCGTACTCGATCAGCTGCAGATCTGGGGGATGATGAGGAGGAAGAAGGGGATGAGGGTGATGATACTAACGACGAGGACTATGAGGAGGACTAGTCACATCATATTTACTGAGATTACCGGCGCGGGCTTTGGTGGTTAATGGGAGTGCGGAACGCACAGGGAACGGATAACATAATCTTGGACGAACGGGAATTACGAGGAGTTCTACTAATAACTCGATAACTGGATTGGATGGGTGACCAAGCTGGACAGATGGATATATACGCCATTTTCAAGTCACTTGGCAGTGGGCGTTTTTGGCTTATACGAAATTAAAAAAAAAAAAAAAAAAAATTTTTAAATTTTTTTTTTTTTTTGGTTTGGTTCGCTTTAGGGACATGACGCATATTCAAAGGGCGCATTTTGACTTGGTTATAGGACTTTTCTTTCCCTCTCTCTTTTCTTTTTGTGTCTTTACGGTAGTTTTGTGAACGGTAAAATAGGAGAGGGAGGACATGATGGGGCATCGCCATAGGGCTAAGATAATTCGAACTCGATGAGACAAGGTACTTGTGCATTGCTGTTATCTCATCATTGAACGGTGACTCTGTTTCCTTGAGTTTTGATAAGTGAAGAGTACGGTCTTGAAATGGGGTTTCACGTTCATTTTGTGGGAACCAGGGAGTGAATATAGACAGAAAACCAGGCTGAGCAATGGCTGTGAGAGAACCATTGTAATTCATCACGACAATCTTGACTCATCAGATTCATGGCAGAAAACGAAATACCAGAATCAGTGTGATCTACTCCCCAAGTGGTTGTCAAACAACCCTCGTCACTCGCCAGGGGTGTCTCAACCGTAACAGTCCGGGATGTGGGTGGATGTAGGGACAAACAAACACACACACACACACGCACACACACACACGGGACGGACCTTGTCCATTATCCACTGATGTGCAAGTCTGGACCTGCACCGGGAGACAATCTGGAGGGGTTATGGGGGGACATGAAACGAAACAAACACACACCCACGAAGCTCACCAGTCACCACAACTGGTGTTCGGATATGACCGTTTGGCGGGGTGCGGTGCACTAGCCGTCCGTGAAGCCTTCACAGTAGATTCGTGGTCTGCTGAGATGAGCCCGCACAAGAGCGTCTGCAAGGTGAAATAAACTCGGCTGGATCACTTGATGCGAGTGATACGATGGTTATGTGCGATTGTTGATTGATTGATCGTGGGAGTTTTACTGACCGCAAGAATCGAGGGAGAACAATAACAATATAACTGAGAAGCGCCTCGTATTCTGGCCCTGATGTTTAGTCTTCCCTTCCTCTGAAAAGGCTGGGGACGGACGAAATTTGCCGTTGGCCACGAAACTTGGGTGACTGGGGCCCTTTTTCAAACACTTGATGAGCAATCGCCCACCGGCTCAACCAAAGCGCAGAGAAGCAAAGGCTGAAACAAACGTCCCCTCAGAGGGCACGTGAGGAGACGGCGGATAGGGTTGCGCAGCGTGACAGTTCGTCCGGTTTCTGGTTTGAAGGAATATGGAGGATGGCGAGAAGTTGGCATTGAGTGGGAGGCGAATGAGGGGCAATAAATGCATCACAGAGGATGGGTAGAGGGTAAGGTGTGTGTCTGTGTGTATTACACTACTACCTTTGGCGGATGGGTTTCCTCTTTGTGGTATTCCGATGATCAACGCGGCGGTTGGAGATTTATGCGGCGCATAAGAGCAGGGGGGTTTGACGACAAGGCCAGACCCCCATCCAGCGCTTAGTTTGCACCATAGGGTATCCGGATCTTCGTGTTTCGCTCGGGAATGGGAATCTGGCGTGTCTCGAAAAACGCCATCTCCATCAACGTGAGGCAGAGGATAATTTCGTTTTGTTTGGGAGAAAGGATATGATACGTACCTCTCGATATCGAATACCTGGAAGCGCGGGCGGCTAGGCGGCTAATTCAACCAACGAGGTGCTCCGGAGGGAAAAGCGCATTGATCTCCTTCGGCCTTGAAACAAAGCGCCGTTTCCATGGTCACGTTCGCTGCGAGTCAGGAAGAGGTCTGGGAGACAGCCGCCGGAGAATTGTAGAGAACAAAAGAATTAGACTATGTCCGGGCTGTCAGGAGCCTACGGCAAGTCATCGTTTGTCTTGCATCTTGCTGGGTGTAACAACTTGGAGTTGTCTGTGTCTGAGCGAGGTCCATGGAAGAATTGGAGCGAGACAAGAAAAAAGATTTGGGGCAAGCCACGCGGACGTGGCGGGGAGGAGGATCAATGGATGGATAAGGTGGGGCATATGGGGCTCCAACCCTTGTCAAACAGCGCTTGACGCCGCCCCACCAAATCTTGGCTCTGCGGATGTCGGCCATGGTGGACAAGCGACGACCAACCAAACCGACTGCGTGCCTGCATTTTCAGAACAGACTAGTGCGTCTCCACACCAAACGGTTCGTTGACGATGATCGGGAAGCAACGACATGGCAGATGGGCTCCAACTTGTAACAGCTTGGGCAGTTGCACCACTTTGATCCGATTTCCATCCATTCATCTCTTTCTTGGGTATGAACCAACGTCGCATCCATCGGCCATCATGATCCAGTGAGCCGGTCCAGCCCAGGGGCCAGTCGGTGGCTCGTAGGCTCCGTCCTTTTCGTTTCAATGCGCCAGCCGCCAGTGGGCAATGGGGAATGGGGAATGGGCAATGGCTTGATGGTATGGACAGTCAGGGCAATGGTATGTTTCTGAACAGGAAGGACGGGAATGGTGCTTTCCACGGTTTGGCCTGGTACTGCATCCGTCCGTCTTTCCCACTCTCCGTGACGCACTCCCATGTCCCCGCGCGTACACAAGCTCCTTCTCATTTCGGGCCCTCGAGGTTTCAAGTGTTGCGCATCCCGCCGTGCTACCAAAACTTTGGTGTGTGTGCGTGTGGAATCTACATCCTGCTAGATCCATTTATCACTCCCGTGCCTTCCAATATAACGTCCTAAGGACGAGCATCACGTACTCCGATCCCGTTACCCAGGTTTGCGTGATACTCTTCTCTTGTTCACGGTCAACTTGGCTCTCACAACCCGTCTGATCATCCTCCTCCAGACCGTCCTCGACTCCTCACCTCAGTCCTTATTCCTTAGTCCTCAACCCCCCTGCATTGGCCCCGTGGGTCGGATCGACGAGAAGGCTGGTTCCAACTTCGAAAGCTTCAGTTCCAACAACAAGAATCATCTTCCTTTGACGACGGCAGCAAGTGATCACCAGGCCTTGGTAACTACCGTCTCGATATCTTTCTCGGCTCGATTCAAGCAAGTTCTGCAGCCGCCTTTGCTTGACGCTTCAGTCCCGACTTTTCTTTGACCCACCCGTCACGCTTCCTCGGCCAGTGGACAATCTCATTAACGACCCGGCGCACCTGCCTCCTTCTTTATTGTGTCTCGTCGATAAAAGTCCCCTCGATTTCACCACAATTTCACAAACCCGTCACAATGGCCTATTGAAGAAGCACGCAACAAGTACAATAGGAGTCACCCCGCGCGTTCTCCATTCTTGTACCCATGCTGGTCATATTATACGCTGGACGTTGAACCACTTTAGACCTCGACTCACTTCTTCTACCCATGCCGATACTTTTGCAGCACTCGCTTTCTGAAGCCGTCTTCCTTCCTTCCTCTCACACTTTCCGACAAGCAACAAAATACACAACAACGTTACGCCCTGTCTCTGGAGACAGCACATCATGAAGACATTTTCACTGAAAGACACTCGGGGCCTTCTGGTTGCCGCTCTCTTTGCCATGGCCCGACTTTCAGCAGGACATTCCTGGCCCGAACAAGTGAGGCGCATCGCACCAAACGGCACCTTGGTCGGCCCACTGGGTTACTCGAGGGCTTACCATGATGGGGACAATCAGTACCAGCTTATTCACGGGCTCGATTCTGCTCTCCTTTATATGCCAGAAAGGGCAGTCCTCACTGATCAAAGTTACAACGTCAACTATGCAATGCCAAAGGCTGCCCCAGGAGACTGGGTAGCTATCCAATACAACGAGAATGGCCACGTCTCGCTCCCAGAGTCACCCAAGCTCAACAGGGTATCACCTGTAAATCGTGGTACCATCTACCTCTATGGAACGACCAACAACAACCTAGCCGATGTCCGCTTCGCTGACGTCCACCTCAAATGGACGGCTGATGGCACCGGCGGCGATAAGAAGGGAAGGCTCTTGGCTACCAGGCACTATGACGACGGTCAATGTCGTGAGCCCCTCAGCACAGAAACTGGCGACCCCGCAGGCATCAAAGCTTTCCGCCAGGCCAATTTCAAGATTCCGGCTATAATGGGAGATCGCCTAATGTGTCAGTCGGATATCAAGCTCCCCGCCGACCTCCAAATTGGACAAGTGTACACAATCATCTGGGTCTGGGACTGGCCACAAACGAGGGAACGGGGCGTTGCCGTCTCTCCTTATACCTTCATCGAGGAGAACAAAGACGCTATAGTGTCAGTTCCGGAAATATACACCGGAGTTGTCGATATCAAGATTGTCGACCCCTGCGACGAAAGCCTTGGTGAAGTTAAGGGTCCTGGATGCAAGGGAGGGGGGAAGACTGACGTGCAGTTTGTGGAAACGGACTCCAGCAAAGCTGCTATCAGAGCGCAGATGGCGAATCTTTTCATGGTCAAAGTCCCGCAGAAAGGCAAGGCCGCGAAAGCTGGCGTTGACTATGAAGAAGCTGATATCCCAATGGCCGGTTTGATTGGGAGAAAAGATAGACCGAATCCCATTCCATACGATATTCAGGCTAGGAACATGGCCCGACAAAAGAGCATGGCTGTAGGAGGCAACGTTAATGCTCCTTCTGCAACCCAAACCGGAAGCCCTCCCGCCGGCGGAGTTTTTCTTAGCGCCTCATCTTCGACCGCTCCCGCTCCGGCAGCATCTTCTGCACCTGTTTCATCTGCATCCCAAGCATCAAACTCGGCCCCTACTTCCATACCAGCCACTGTATCTCAGGAATCCAGTGTGTCCGCACCGGTTAGCACCAACAACCCGACTGAAGGAAGCGGCCAAAATCCCGTCACCGGAAATACCAAGTTTGTGATGGTCACGCAGACCATCACCATGCCTGCGTCTACCGTCTACGTAACCGAGACCACCCAGACTGCTATCATGACTGCAACCATCTACGAGACCGCGTACAACCAGACTACGAGCGCTCCCAAGTTCCGTCGCGGAAAAGGCCAATGGGGCTTTGTTGGCAGGAATTGAAGTCCGTTGTCACATCACGACAATGGCCAATGCTCGTGCCGTTAGCGGGGAAAACGCGGCCCGCTTTATACGACCGGTTTGTGGGCAATGAGCCGATCTTTTCTTGTCCTTTCTCTGCCTTTTGACTACGGTGTTGAACAAGGGCATTGTTCGCGCAGGATACCATTCACATTCAGGAAAGAAGCTCAGTCCTTCACTATGACTAACCCACACACTCCTTCACATTCCATTCTCTCATATGAAAACGCATACATTCTGGCGTTTTGGTTCAGACGGGATATTCATGGAGCATGGCATTGTTGCATGGCCGGCCGGCCGGATTTGACGAGACAAGAGAAAAGAGAGATGTTAAAAAGAGGGCAACCTCGTTTATGGATCGATGAAATTCGGCACAGGACATGATATGGGCTGAGCATTTGGTGGGACTAGGCTGGCATGTAAAGGGAAGAAGAAACTTGCATTAGATGATGACCATGAACGGACAGGAGTTGGAAGAGTTAGGAAATCGAAGGAGAGGATAAAGGATCTTGCGGGTTCGGGATTTTTTTTCGCATTTTGCTCTTTAGGTCACCTGACTTCACTTCTCTTCTTCATCTTGTTGTTTTGAGATACCACATGCACAATTTTTTTGCTTTTCTTTCTCGTCGTTCTTTTTGAAACCCGACTTATCCCTTGTCTGAGACAGGAATATCAACAAAAGCAAGGCAAACTCACTCGCCTTCTTGATGGAAAATACGTTATTCAGATCTTTTCTTCTTCTTCTTCTTCTTCTTCTTCTTTATGGACTTCATACTACCGTGTAGCTATGAGTCTTGCTTGCTATGGACTCCGAATCTGGGCAATTCATTCGGGTCTGTATTTGATTACTTGGACGTTGTTTATGTGCCTTGGCTTGGGTTGAATGTTATGATGTATGAGGTGATGATGACGATCTGGTTATGGAGTTCAAAAATTGACGAGTTAAATCCACGAGTTATACACTATTCATCATGACTGTCCCTGGCCATTGATATCATTGTCTATCTCCGTATTCTGTGCCCTACTAACTTCATCGCAAACGGTGCTTTTGTGACCACCAAGGAGCAATCACCGCCCATACCACCAACCCATCCGATCACCAACTCCAAATTTCCCCTCCTTACATCTCACCACACTGAGCAATCACCACATCCAAGTTCGGCACGTCCTTGCCGCGGTATCCAGTCTTGGTGTTCTCCATCTTTCTGACGACATCCATGCCGTCCACGACTTTACCAAAGACGACGTGCTTGCCGTCCAGAAAGGGGGTCGGGACCGTGGTGATGAAGAATTGCGAGCCGTTTGTGTTTGGGCCGGCGTTCTTTTTTGCGTTGAGTTTAGCCAGTTTCTCGTTTTGTCACTCTGGTAGGTAGGTTGGTGAAAGATATGTAAAGTAAGGAACAGGGAAGGAGGGATGGAAGGAGAGAGGGAAGGAGAAAGACTCACAGCCATAGAAAGCAACCCAGGCGAATCATGCTTCAGCAAGAAATTCTCGTCCGCAAAACTCTTGGTGCCGTAGATACAGGTCGATCCCGTGCCGTCGCCGTTGAGGAAGTCACCGCCTTGGCACATGAAGTTGGGGATCTATTGTTTTTGTGTATCAATCACTAGTCAGCTTTCATCACCATCACCAACCATTTCCCCCCCCCCCACAACACATAGAGGAGATAGAGAACGCAAACAGAAAAAGGAAATGAGAAAAGACATACAATCCGGTGGAACTTGCTCCCCTTATACCCCTGCGGCCGACCGAGGTTGTTCTTGCTCTCGCCCGTGCAGAACTGCCGGAAGTTCTCGGCCGTCTTGGGGACTACGTCCTTGAAGAGCTCAAAGGTGATGCGGCCGAGGGGCTCGCCGCCGAGAGTGATGTCGAAGAAGACTCTGTTTTTGTTGATGAATTAGTTTACAGGAAATGGGTTGAATATTGGTATGACATGACATGGATGATGATGGTGAGTGATGATGGTTTTAAGGATAATGAAGGTTAGTTGGGGAGCGTAAGTGTAGTGTTGAGTTTTGGGTTGTCGGTGCAGTGGTGGTGTTGGGATTAAGGCGAGGAAGATGAGCTGGGAGCTCAGGCATAAGGCGGTAGTTGATGGTGGTGATGGAAGTAAATCCGTTTGGTGATGATAGTTGAGATGAAAGCAGAACACAAAGATGTCGATAAAAGGTAAGTGTTGTGAACTATGAGGGATGGTCGCGGAGATTGATAACATGAAGTTGACTTGACGAGGAGAGAGGTACATGGGTACTTGATACAGCAATGGCGGTATTAACCATCCAAACCATAGCTGGGACTTACAGCGGGTTGCCAGAGGCAGGAAGGACGGTGGGTGCCATGTTTTCGGCTTTGCTTTCTTTTAACTGGTTTTGGAACAAAATGTATTCAGGATATTTGACGTTGTAACAGTCGGAAATGCCAACGGAGTTGATTTGTTGGGTAGCGCGTGTGGAATTGGGTCTGGTAATTGCTGTCTGCTTGTTTTGATGTTGTTAAGACCACAGTGAGTTTTGTGAGGGAGAGCTCGAGTGTTCTGCGCAATTCAGGGACCCCAGTATTCTTGAGCTGTCTGGCAGGTGTTAGTCAGCTCTTGCCAGCTGTCAGTAGTAAACGTCTTTTAAAGAGGCCATGGCTGTCTCTTGTCAACTTCTTGCCACTTCTCTTTCGACACTCGAAAAGTATCAGCTCTAGAATGTTGATATGAACTCATTTGACCGTCTCTCATACTCGGTATATGAATAATTTTTCATACCTAATCCATAAAGGCTTCTCTATGTCCCAATCCTGACTGCCACAACTCTTTCGAACGAAGACAACAAAGCCGCCCACGCTCGTGACAGAAAAGCTGGCACCTTTCGGGCACTACATGGGCGATTAACCGAATGGTCGTAAGAATAAACCGAACACGTCATGGTCAGTACATTACACCTTAGGTATCCTCTTATCACGCATCCAAGCGTTTTTAATATACCTTTGGAAACCCACTTCTAGGCAGTTCTTAAATGGAAGAATCCCTAAGTGACTCTGGCCGATGTGCTTTCAAATCATTGTGATCCCTATCACAGTTTTGTAACGGCCTTTCCTAACCAAAGCGAGCCGTATTGGACTGTCCATATTCGGTTTATTTTTACGACCACTTCGTTAGCGGAACTGAAGGTGCCAGCTTTTTTGTCATTGGCCTGCCGCCCTACCCAAGAACCTCCGACCCACACCTCACTCTCAACGTCCAAAGTACGTCTTCTCACAATACCTCAACACCATATAACTCACAGTAGTAAACAAAAACCCCAAAATACACCCCAAATCCCCCATAAACTCCTCCCCCACCGCCTTCACGACGGGTCCTCTATACCACTCCTGCGCAATTCCCATAGCCACTCCCACCGCCCCCACACAGAAAGCCGTAATAGCCGCCATACCCGACGGCAACTTTTTGGCATCCGTATAAGCTTCCGGCTTATACCCCCTCACGCCCCTCCTAAACACAAAATGCTCCGTCAACGAAATCCCCAGATAAATAGAAATCCAGTACGACATCGCCAGCAGCAGATTCTCCAGGTACGTCGCAAACTCCTGATACGCGGGGATCGCAAACGCCGTGTACCCAACCGTCGAAACGAGCGTCCATAGAAACCGCGGCACGCGCTGCGTTCTCCGTCCAAGGACCTGCACGGACATGGAGACGGAGTAAACGGTGGCGATGTTAGTCCCGATTATGGAAAGCGCAAGCAAAACGACGCAAAAGGTACCAAATCCCTTGCCTACTGCCGGGATCAACACATGGCTGAACACCCCGCCTAGTCCGGCAGCGTCGTACGCGTCCTGGAAATCGGGGCGGTGCACGGTCGCTGTCATCACCGCCGCGCCGAGCAGCTCGGTGAACACGGTCGGAAAGAAATTGCCTGCGAAGGTCCACCAGAAAATGCGCGGGCTCGGCTTTGGGTCAGCCGGTTGGTAAATCGAGTAATCAGCCGCATAAGCAGCCCAGCCCGCGGTGAAAGTGTACACAGAAGCGGCGAAGGAGAGGACGCCCGACGCTTCGGCTGTCCCTGTCCCAAGGGGGAGTAAAGGGTCGAAGTTCCCAGAGTGGGCGAAGACTCCTAGCACGATGAGTAACACGGCGAAGCAAGGGAGCCACGAGTAGCGCTCGTAGGTGTGGACGAAGCGGTGGCCCATGGTGCAGATGACAAGGGTGGTGAGGGAGACGATGAGGATGCCGGCCCAGCCGGACATGCGAGTGTTGATGGCGTGGAAGAGTTGGGCGCCTACGACGGCGTTGATGGCGGAGGAGGAGACGCAGACTGCTACGTTTATGAGGGCGGCTGTAGTCACAAATGATTAGAACTGCTGTGGTTGATGATGTCGACGGTCAAGGAAGGTAGAAAACGAAACGGGGTAAACGGCACATACCAAGTTTAGCACCATGATACCCAAAGTAAAACCTCGACAACGGAATCTGTCGCAATCCAAACACCGGACCCAGACTCGAAAACAGAGCAACAGGTAAACTCCCCAAGAAATTGAATGCTATAATCAGTATAGCCGCATCGACAAAACCCAGTCCGTAGGCAGCAACGGGCAAGACACCTAGGGTGAGAGAAACGAAGGTCATGTTGATGGAGAACCACTACGCATACCTCTAGGTGGTTAGCGGCTGGCTCTGTGTTTGTCTTCGACTCAACTCAACTTGAAGGTTAAGAGGGAAACACTAACAGTGATACCAACAGTCATCGGCTTCCTCGCATCCCTCTCATCACTTGGCAACCGTTCGATCCCTCGCTCTTCTACGCCCCATCGTCCTGTTATTCGGTGCAGCTTGGCGTAGATGCTGTTTCCCGCATAGAACTCTTCTTTGTGAACCACATTTTCGTTGTTACTGGGATCGATGTCGCCATTTTCAACCTGGACCGCAACTTCGTCGTTCTCTGATGCAGTCGAGGACTGTCCGAGGTCGCTTTCCCTCGTTGGCTGTTGGTGGATGTGAACTCCCATTGTTAGTTATACCGGTCAAAGCTTTGATCTTCGACAACTGTTGGTGTAACGTCGAGACAAGTAGAGTACTCGAACGGAAGGGTTTCCTTTGATTGGGCAAAGGGAGGATCAAGATGCTTTATATACCCAGGCTCACAACCTTAAAGAAGTTCTCGTCCCATATGAGCTGCACCGAAAACCAGGAACAGCCAAGTCACCACTCAAATGCTCCCATCCCATGGGGTTCAAACTGGTACGGCGACCGCCACACGTACGTCTATAGAGTCGTAGTCGTGAATCCAGCACCACCACCCTGTTTGAGACTCGTGTAGCCGTATCGAGACATGGTAGATATGTGCTCTTCCTTGTAAGTACACGGGCATACATGCCAATGGAGAGCAGTCCGCATAATGTGCTGCCCAGCCCAGAATGTCATTGTAGTATCGGGGACGGCATATCTGCTGCTGCTTTTTTTTTTTTTTTGTTGTTTCCGAGAAGGGACCCCGCTCCGTGGTAGCATTATTGCGGCTCGCATTTGCCCTACGCGGCCTGAGAGCAGATGGCTGGTGGTCGGATATCAGGAGGGATGGGTTATATCTCGTCGGTGTGGTGGTGTATGAAGCAGAGAATGTAGTTCTGTATTTAATCAGCCTTGTATCCTTCAAGCAACCGTAATGCCAGTCTCTCCTTTCCAGCATGTTCCAACTTCATAATCTTAAGAGCACTGCAAAGCTTGAACTCATCTCGGTCGACCTTTCCTCGAGTACGGTCTTTGTCGCCCTCAAGGTCGGATTCAACTTCAACCTCAACAACGAAAGTGCTACAGTCGTTTTCTCCCCCCTACCCTGACACCCTGCATAATGCGGTTGGATATCATTCAACTCATCAATAGGCTGCGAAATCCAAACACCTTGCAAGGTCCAGGATTGCCAAAATTCAAAGCATGGTTCAGTGTAACCGCACATACATCCGCTTATCTGGTGTTTTTGAGAAGGTTTTCTGCAGTGGCTCGACTTGGGGCAGGACTGCCCCTTCTCGCTTCGACATTTTCGGCACAGTGTTGTGGTAATATCTCGTGAAAGTGAGCTTTAACTTCTCGGCTCGGACTTTGATGGGTGGTTGACCTCGGACTTATGTAGATGTTTCGCTTTTAAGTGTTAATCGTAGCACTGCATCGTATATTAAGAAATCGCTAAAGAAGCCGAGAGACGGGACGAGGGCAACATAACTGCCGTGGCACTCTCGCTGCGTGTCTCGAGCAGAAATTGTAACCCTCAGCTACAGTTCGTAGCCATGATATGGAGTTGATGCGATTGGATCTTGACTTGACCAAGTCCGAGGCCTGAACTTCAAGCTTGTGACTCAAGTTTTGATCATGGACATCCCGCCCCCCCTTGGAAAGAAGTCAATGCCGTAGATGCTCGCATGCCACAGCAAGAACAAGATGCGCAAAATCATACTCACAGCAGTTCCGGCACAGGGGCCTGACGAAGATTTTGTATGATTTCTAAAACTGTTCGAACTTCTCACCTAGGTATATGAAGACCATGCCTCGCCAATCTCTAGAGATATATCCATCTGACTTCATCCCCTCGCAAAACCTCATTCGCACCTTCCTTTCCCCCTGCTTCCCTGCTCATCGCAAAACTATGATCTCCTTCCTCCCGGGCGCCCTTTTCCCGTCCCGTCTATCCCCTCAGCCATCTTACCAAAGAGGTCAACTTTTCTCCATTCAAACAATGGTTTACCCATATGTAAAGATAGCTAGTGGGAAACCACATAACGTCAAGGAAAGCCTGCCTTTTTAAAGGCAACTAAAGAAAAGTGGGAGTGTCCTTTCTTGCCAAATGCCAACCCCCTTCGTACCCTCATCGTACCGGCATGGGTTTAGGGGGTATGTATGGCCTGGGCAGAGCAGCTGTCAATCACCGAGTCAAAGTGCCAATTCAAAGCCCGCGGACAGCCACGCAGCTGGCAGCCAAGTAAGAGGGCCCACGTCCCCGTCTAAGAGGGCAACATGAGCGTGTCTTACCACTCATATTCACCATTGGCCTTATGGAAGACATATTCCTTGCCGTTGACAGTCAAGACACCATCCTTGAGGGTGCACTTCCTATAGCAGTTGTCAGTAACTGTACCTCGACTCACATCATTCTCTCATGAAGGAGTTACTCACCACTTATTCTTGACGCGCTGCACCTTATCGTACAAGCAGAGCATGATCCAGCCACTAGCCTCATCATCTTCATCGTCGTCGTCCCTTTCATCCTCAGGGTCATCAAGGTCAGAGTTGATGGCATCCTCGTCAAACTCGTCATCATCCTCATCATTTCCATCAAGCTGATTCGCGCCACGAGCAGCGGCACGGCTCCTCTTGGTGGCGGTGCCCCTTTGCTTGGTAGCTTCCTTCAACGGAAGCATCAAGCCACCTCCTTCCCTCTGCTTGGCTCTTTCCAGAAGTTGGGCGTGGAGCAGGTTGTCGATCTCGACGCGGCCCATCTCGACCGGGTTGCCGTCCGCATCACGACGCATCAGGACACCGTCGAACCCGTCGCTCGAGCCATCTACCTGCGCGCCACCAAGACCATTTTGCTGGTTGGGAGGCTGCGGCTGTCCAGGCTGTCCAGGCTGGGGCGGCATGCGCTGCTGCATCTGGGCGGCCACATTCTGCTGATATTGCTGCTGTGGGTTGAGCTGCTGCTGCTGTTGTTGCTGTTGTGGTGCCTGTCCGGGGATCTGAGGCTGTTGAGTTTGCTGGTGAATAGCGTTGATGGAAGCCTGGGCCTGCGATCCGTACCGACTTGCAATGGCTTGGGCAGCTCTCTGGGCGGCCATACCACCACGAGCGGCGTTGTTGCCAGGGTAGGCGGGGTGCATCATGGGCTGCATAGTACCCGGTTCTTGCTTGATGGCAGGCTCGTTCGCCATTCCTGGTTCATTCTTGATAGCGACGCCATTGCCGTTGGGCTGGCCGCCAGGAAGAGACAGGGGCTGAGCGGCCGTTTGTGGACTCAGGGTCGACTGAGTGTAGTTGGCCGTTGGTTGCTGGGCAGCAGCCGCTTGCGCATTAACGGCAGCGGAAGTGTTCTGCGGGGCCTGCGCCGGCGGTGGTGCTTCAGGCTTGGGGTCCCAAGGAAACTGAGCAATGTTGAGCTGGGACAGCTTGTGTTGCCATCCCTATCAAGACACGTTAGTTACATGTTATCAACAAAGGATAGGCAGAGCTAGTTTCTGCTGCTTTATGTAGTAGGATCATGGTCCTTCTTGGGATATGGAAGACGAAACAGTGAATATGAATGTTAAGAGGTAGTTCGTATTCATGGGCTCAGAGGCTTGGGGGTGACAGACAGTGATGACCACCAGCAAGCGGCACGTGCTGCGGCACTTGGATGGTCCAATCGGAAGCGGTGTCGTTGGAGAGGGGAAGCCCCAGCCAGCCTGATTGGGAGCTTAAAAAGAGACCCAAAAGGCCCTGGGTCGCCCGCCCCCCGAATGCTGCCTGCTCCTCCACCCACTCTTCGCGTTGCGAAGGCCAAGGTCGCAGCAGAGGGAGCCAACGTCAGAACCCGACACTTGTCGTCGACACATGAGTGTATAACTGACGCTGGAGCTCGCTCGCTCATCGACATGGCCGCAGAAGAGCCTGGGGCATACGAAAACGACAAAGACAGAATACGGGAATCGACAACGTGAAAAGGAAAAAGGATGCGACCCGGATGAAGGAAAGACGGGGAAAGTCGGAAAGGGTTCACCTTTTTCAGTTCTTCAAGAACACTATCATCGACGCCATTCTCCTCGAAATCGACGCGGACAGCGTTGATCACCTCGTTGATGATGTGCTCGTAAACGGCACCGACAGCCGTGTTGGACATGGTGACTGATTGGAGCGAGGTGATGGATGGATGTGCGTATTGAGTGCTAGCTGGCTGGGTGAGGCTTGCGTGGGTTGACGGTTGCGGCTGCTCGACTGACGGGGACACAAGAGCCTTCAGTTGCTTGTCTTGTTCTTCCACACGATGACGGGGACGCGTTTATGTCAGCAACCCGAACGCCCTGCTGTGACGCTGTCCGCTCCTTCTACGCCGTCGTCCTTCAGCGCGGACTCAAAAAACAGCTGACGGTTTCTTTTGTTGGAATCCCAAGTTCGCGTGTGTGACGAGAGAGGTCTGCCTAGGTGTTGTGGTGTGTGGAGTTGGCCTGAGTGAGTGTGAGGTGGTCGGGGATTCGTGGGTCGTGCGGATCCAACAATGCGAGAAGTCGCCGCCTTTTTGAGAGGGAGGTTCCCGTCCTTGAAACCTGCGCTCGGTACTTCTTCTTCCACCTTCTCACGCTTTCTGAGCTGCCGTCAGACTGCACTCTAAAAACTTTTTGAAAGCCTCGTAGTGAATTGTATTTCTAGTTGGTAAGGCGCAATATCCAGAAGTGCTCGGCAGCGTTGCAACAGCGCGGATGTGCTGTCTTGATTCAGAGCAGATGGCGCTTCAGTAGGTGTGGTGAAATGGGTAAGTTTAGACTGTCCTGCCATTCCTGCTTTGAAGTTTCCCTGGCCACCCCTTGCTTAGTCAGCCGGCGAACCTTAACAGCCGCGGCCTCTGCCACTGCCGGTCTGACGGCAACGCGGGCGAAATGCCTGCAGTTGACTTGCCCTGAACGCTAAACGCTTGCGCCCTGCAGCACCGGGCAGTTTAGCCCTGCAGCCCTGCAATCCCACTCCATGACGGAAGACGGGATGGAAGGAAAACAACATGCCCCTGTGCTGCCCCCTGGATTTGCAGAGCACCCTCTCTGTGTCAAGGGGCACGCAAGTTCACGATGCCCCGGTGAAGCGCTTCCTCCAACTTTATGTGGGATCAAACCTCATCACCAGCGCAAGCCGTTTGCACTGTTGGTCGCCTAACCACCGCAGTGAAGCGGCAATATGAGAGCTTTAATACAACCCATTCATTGCTCGTACGAACTCGCTGGTGATGTACAATTGTTTCTTTTCGCGACTCTAGTGGTGCTACCTATCCCATGCCATACAAACTTTTACAGTTCATACTAGCAAGCTTCTAAACAATTACCGTACAAAATACCGATCTGACATGATCAGGTACAGATGAGGTACGTATCCTCTTGATACAATGTTTTTGTCGTCATAACTTCATGATCCACCCAAAATCCCTTCATGTATGTGCCCGCTTCACCCAGGAGCCTTGTTCAGGCTGGGCTAGGAACAAAAGCTGTCAAACCCTCCAAAACGCCGTGCTGAAACGACCAAAAAACCCGAGAAACAAAGCAACCGCTGCCAACCCAAGTTGACGTCGTTATATGCACAGTAAAAGCGCTTAACGGATTGTCATCTGCTTCGCCATGGTCGCCTTCGAGGATGTGCCAGCGCCGCTGATGCCAGCACCAGATCCGGCCTTCTTCTCAAAGATCTTCCAAAACTTCAAACTTTCGTCGGCCGCTAGAAAATACCGGTCAGTATCAGTTTCAACCAGCATCTTGCACATGGATTCAACTTACCAGCTGTGGCGAGCATCTGCCCATCGGGGCTAAGACAGCTGTGCAGGACACGGCTCTCATGAGCAGGAATCTCAACATTGCGGGCCAGAGTTGGGTAACTCCAGATGCTGAGTGAATTATCGGGGTAGCCGCTAGAGCTCACGATTTCGCGATAGTGGGGGCTCCATCGGAGACTGGTGACCTGGGAACCTGTGTCGATGCTGTTGACGCGTGCACCAGAAGTGGTGTTCCAGAAGTGGATGTGGCGATCGTAGGAACCTCCACCGGTGGCCAACAGATTCACGTTCCAAGGACACCAAGCGAGAGCCTTGACGGCAGCCTTGTGGTTGGTCTTGGTGAACTTGGGAACAGCAAGGGAGCGGGCATCCCAAATCGACACGAGATTGTCATTTCCACCGGTAGCAAGCTGAGCGCCATCAGACCGCCACTCGAGGCCGCAAACTTCCGATGTATGCGAAACGAGTTCTGCAACCTTGTGCTCGGCGATACGGACATCATGGTTGAATACCAGACCGCTTCGCGCACCTGTTGATAGAAGGTGCTTGCTCCAGCCCATGACACCGACTCGGCTGTCGTGACCAAACATGCTGCGGATCTTGATGCCTTCGGCAACATCCCAGATCTGGACCTCACCGGTACCGAGTCCCACGCCCACGTATGCTCCATCACCGGACCATTTGACGCTGCTCACGTACGTGTCAGGAGAAGTTTCCAAAAGGCAGTTGACAGAGCCCTCATCAGCCGACCAGACATAGACGTTCCGTTCCAGGCCAATGGCGACCTGGTTTCCCGAGCTCCAGTCCAGTAGGTTAAGATAGTAGTCGTCAATCAGACCCGGAGCGTCGAGGACACGCTCTGGCGCCGTAGCAATGCGGCGACGGAATTGCGCTGCCGAGTTGGCGGCCTTCAATGGGCGGTTGTATTGCTGACGGAGATCGATGGGTTTAGACGACTCGGGAGGAGCGGGCTTAAACTGCAAAATTCGAGTGTTGACGTTCATTCCGCAGGCATTGGCCAAGGAGTCTTGATACGCCACGGTGTTGGGAGATGGCCGGGCGTATGTCTCGGCCTCATCGTCATCCAGGAGCAGGGAATCGAATTCGAGCTGCTCAGTAGCATCGTCTGTAGTAGAGGTGAGGGCTGCTGAGTTGGACGATTCGCCGTTCCTGGACTTTGGCCTCTTCTGATCCCGCATGTTAAGCTTTCCGGAACCGCCATTGGCAATGGCTGAGCTTGAGCCTCGGTTGGGGATGAAGCGATCGGCATTGAGAGTAACGGTTGTCTTGATCGGCTTTGCCTTGATCTTGGTCTTCTTTGGTTTCGGGGTAGGTGCGGTCTGAGTTTGTTCTTGCGCCTGAGCGCCGGTGCCGGTCAGAGTAAACTCGGAGACGCCAAGCTCGAGAGCTTTCTTGGGAGTCGAGGCTCCGCGAGCAATGTTGGACTTGGGCGAGTCCCAGTTGGTCTTGGTTGAGGCCGCTCGTGCAAGATGTGAGCTGAGGTTACCGGGGTAGACCGACTTGGCGGGTGCTCGCTGGCCATCGTTGTTTGACTTGTCCTTGTTGAATGGCGAAGAGTTGACGTTGGCATTATGGTGAGGAGAAGGAGTCAAGGGCACACGGCCGCCGGCGGTGCGACTCGAGAAAAGCCCCGTATGGGACTTCTTAGGTGTCGTGACTGATGGAGTAGCCATGTTTGTTACTGTGGCCATGAAGATAGTAGGTATGTACCACTAAACCGAGAACACATGGTCAGCGCACTAATAACACACATGGATAGCTTTTTTCACGGGCTGGTAGTGCTCACCGTTTAGGGGGGTTGTAGGTGTCGAAGAGTTCCGATTAACCGAAAGAGCTCCAAGAGGCTCAAGTTAATGGCTCCTGGAAGGTTAGTACGTTCTGATTGTTGATGATCGGCTAAGTCGGAGGGGTCCTTGGACGAGATGCGTCTCAAAGTCGGCGGGGCGATCAGTTGACTGCAAAAGCAAGCTGGTCTAATGGACTTGAGGAAGTCTGCGTTCAAGGATATGGCGCGCTGCAAAGTTTGTCTTGATGGGTATGATTGCTCTATGCAAATAGTTGCAAGGGAGAAGCGAGAGCTTGAGGAAAGCAATCCAAGAAAAGCGAAGAGGCGGTAGAAGTGGTTTGCTTGCAGCGTGGATATGTGAATGTGGTGAAGTGGAAGGAGAAGGCGGGCCGAAGATTAGTTTACTTTCGGAAGGACGACCTGTTTTGTCTGCACAACGTGGTTGCCATGGTAACCAACCCTGGGTGGCAGCTGGCGGGCTCCCACCAAGCGCTTGGACCACCATCGAAAAGGCGGTAGCGGCACACGCTCCGCAAATCTCAAAAGGCAGAAAGTCGAAGGCCCGTCCGCCGCCCAGTCTTGGCAATTTTCCACTTCACGACCCGCACAGGCATCTCCAGGTCCACTTTGAACCGACCCATCAAGGTGGATCCATTCAACCGTCGTCCAGGCCCGGGGTGAGGTGCTCATCATGCCAGCGCTCCTCCAGAAGGACCACTGTGGAGTTCCGTTCCCTGACTAGGTGCCGCGTTGCGCTGCGCATGATCCTGTCGACGACAAGCACGAGCCGGCCAGCATGGATCGATTGAACTGAACGAACACCACACAACCTCGCCTGCCTGCGACTCATATTCATCTTTAAAGAATAGGTATTACCCTGTTATCACTTACCAGACCTGTGCCGCCGTTTCTTGACCTCCCGACTGCCCAAAAACGAAACGACCAAGCCAACTTTTGGTCCCCCGCTCTAGCATGTGGGATTAAGTCGATTGCGACAGTCAAACGCTTCACGCTTCACGCTTCACGCTTCACGCTTCACGCTTCAAGCTTCATGCTTGAATAGCGCGACAGCCCACGAAAGCATCCGTCAAAGCATTAGTCCGCCAGACAGACGACAGGCGACAGGTGCCAAAGAATCCGCAGCTATGGCACACCCTTCGACACCCGCAGGGCACTCTCCCTCCATCTTCGGTGGTCCAACCCCAGTCATGTCCGGCACTGGACAACCTTCGATCACCTCGTCTATGACAACCTCAACTCTCACACCAGCCTCGGCTGCCTCCTCCAACAACACCTACATCATGCCAAATTCTCCCTTCAAAAACCGTGGTGATGGGTACCGTCCCAAAGTCACACGGACCCTTGGACAGCGTCCTGCCTGTCTCGTCAACGCATCCGTCACCTATTGCGGGAACAACCAAATCTACGCTTTCGGCGGTTTCGACCAATACACCGACGAGGTCTACAATCATGTGTTGAGACTGGACTTGGTCAGTCATCAATGGAGCCTAGTTGACAACTATGGTGACATTCCCGGCGTTCGAATGGGTTAGTGTTGCTTAGTCCATAATGTTCATATTATGCCGTTTCCTCGTCTCGAGCCTGGCTAACATATGTCTCCGTTAGGTCACACTGCGACCCTGTATAAGGGAGACAAACTCTTGGTGTTCGGCGGCGAAAACGAACACAGAACCTATCTTTCAGACCTCATAATCTTCGACCTCAAAACCGCACATTGGACCCAGCCACAAGTGACAGGACCGATTCCCAAAGGTCGCGCAAGACATGCGGCCGTTTTACACCAAGACAAACTCTTCATCATTGGCGGGATTACGGGTCACGACAACTACGTTCTCGACGACATCTGCTACTTGGACCTGAAGACGTTCACCTGGTCAAGATCCTGGCGTTTTGTGGGCCGGTTCGATCATTCAGCTTATATATGGGGGGAAAGGGTATGGGTATTCGGAGGTCTCAGCGAAGAGATGGACAAAGTCAGCGACATCTGGTGGCTAGATCTCAAGGGAAGTCCGGCCTTCGATTCACCCCCGCAGATTGGCTCGATAGATCGTTCCGGTTTGGCTCGAAGCGCCATTTCGCCAAGGCCCTCCTACCCTGCAGCACAATCCCCGATTGTTGGGTCGTCTGGGTATGCCGCAAACTCGAGGACTGCGCAAGTCAACCCCCCGTCGTTCCATCTCAAGACCTACGCTCCTCCTGCACCCGGTGCTATTTCGGCTCTCAAGTTTGTCAACGGTCCCAACGTGCCGTCGCAGGGACAGGGCATTCATTTCCATGTCTACTCGTCAGGTACCCTCCTGGACTTTGTTACACCGGCGGCGACAATTTCGTCCAAGGAATGCTCCTTGTCCGCTCTCGACCTGGGATCTCTCCGATGGCAGAAGTTGGCCGACGGCCGGGAGGTATTCAAGCCCGGATATCGCTGGCACTATTGCACCATGAACGACGACGGCACCAAGGCCTGGCTGCTTGGGTGTCCTACGGAGCCAAATGTACTGGACCATGGAGGCACTGGCCTCGAGGAGTACTTGTCCGATATCATGGAAATCGATTTGCGCCGGTATGGGTTCTTGGGAAACAACTTTGCCCCTGAACCACGCGCGGACATCACACGGCCTTCTTCGCGACCGCGTCATATCGAACAGCCGTCCAAAGGGCTGGGATGTGATCTCGCTAAACTCTTCGACCAGCCTCCAGAGACCGGAAGTGGCACGGATTTTATCGTCACAGCTCTTTCTCGCGAATATGATGAGGACGAGATCATGGGCTCTGCGCTCGTTCACGCTTCCGAATCGATGGACGGTGATCAGACCTGGCTGTCGCCGGATGCGCCCACGTCTCCGCCGATCCACGTTCATCGACTGATTCTCCAGGCACGCTGGCCACACTTCGCACGCCTATGGTCGAGCCAAATGGCCGAATTTCACACCAAGAAGATGCATATCCCTGAGCCCTACAGTGTTGTCAAGGCATTCTTATACTATCTATATACGGACCGTATCGACCCCGGGTCCGAGGAGGACGAGAGCATCACAGCCGACCTGTCAGACGTTGCTGGCCTTCTTGTCATGTCCAACATCTACAACATTCCTCATCTCCGCCTGCTTTGCGTAAACAGACTGGCGAAGGAGCTTGACGTGGATCACGCATGTATCATCTGGTACTGCGCCGGCATGGCGAATGAGGAGTGGCTGCGGAAACGGGCTGCCACCTTCTGTATGACGCACTGGGGCAGAGTAGTACGCACGCTCGGCTTCCAGAGGCTTCCTCGGGCGGCTCTTGTCGAGCTCTCCCAGGAAGTCGATATGGAAGGCCGTGTGGTCGGTGGTGACGAGCTTGATTTGATGGTCGGAATCGATGGTCGTTACCATGACGGAGGGTCGGGTGCGTCACGTCGTAAGGAGAGCATAAGTAGCAACCAGACGCAAGTGCTTGAGAGCGAGCTTGATGAGGACGAGGGCATGGAGATGTCATGAACATCTAGGTCCCGCCTTCGGTCATGTCAAGGAGTACTTTTGCAACTCATCATCATTATCCTCGTGTTTGGATTCGTTCAAGACATCAGGAAAGAATGGAAAGAGTGGCTAGTTGGACAAGAAGGCAGGCCTTTGGGGTGACAGCAATTGGCACTGAAGGGATCACAGGCCCGCCGGACGTGTTGAGTCCCTTGTTTGTGTCTTTAGTGTGTGGTTGATACTGTTGATGGGATAGGTTGGACGGAGTTGGCTTTTCGTACGATGAGCTCCTCAACCATCCTTCAGCAAGGAGGCCTTCAGGAAAAACTCAAAGGATTGGGGAAAGATAGTTACACTTTCCCACAGAGGCATTGCAAAGGCGTTGGCGTAGTCGATGGGTGTTTTTCGTCAAAGTACATGAAGACTGTTCTTCTTTCTTCTATCCTGCAGTTGATATGGTCCATAGTTGGCAATCTGAACTTTCTAACACATTCATGCAGACGAACTGATGAGCGCTTGAGGTTGACTTGTTGACAAAGTGTTCAAAGAGAATAGCATCGAGCGGTTATAACGCCCCCAATTGCAATCGGGTAGCCTACCAGAACCTGTGATAAACCGAACTCCCTGAACTTCAAACCGCATGAGCCCATTACGTTAAACGTACAAATCTTTCGTTTAACCGTTTGCATGGTGTGGTTATACATCCGCAATCCTACAATGTGCCGAAAGTCCGTGGAGTGCAGACTGCAGAGTCGCAAAAGACAAGAAATATGCAGCTGACCATGCCGGTCGGCAAGTGCCCATGCAGGCAGTGTTACCCACTGGAAATGTTGCCGAGGTTCACAAGCCGTCCGAAAGCGACAAAGCGACAAGAGTGGTCGCCCCCAGACCGACGTTCTCCACCTTTCCGCTGCTACGACATTGACCCCCTCTGTCAATGCTCGAATCATACTGACATTTTTACCCAAAGGGCCCAAAAAGAAGTCTCAAGAATAAAATCGTTATTAACTGTATTTTGATGCCACGCCCGTCGACTCTACTTATTGACCCTGTTGAACTGATACACTCTCTCTCGCGCGGCCCTTTCCTTGACGAATTTACGCGAGGCAGCCGCCATATCGGATCCCAGCTAAGCCCAGCCCTCGCCACCGCGGCAACCCTTTACCAGCCCAGGCGCCCAGCCAGCTCCCAGCAGCAAAGTGCAGTGGTCCTGACGCTTGTCGCATTGCACGCATTCTGTCCCGTCGCACTGTCGCACGTCGCAACATAGACGCACCCCATCGTTTAAAGACTGACGACCATCCCTCGGCGGCCACCGGTGACCCCCCGTTTTCGCTTTCTCCCTTACCGGTCCATCGAAGTCATCCCTCGAGCACTACCACCGGCCATCAACGGCGGAGGAATCAGATAATCCACACATCGCCATGGCATCCCCCCCGAAACCCTGGGAAAGACAAGGCGCGACGTCTGGCGCATCGGGTATGTTTTTCCGTCCACATTCATTCCGTGATGCCCGACAATCAGGGGACTGACATTGAATCCGCAATGACACAGCGCCCGCACCAGCAGCCTCTTCGGCCGCGACGCCATCATCAGAGTCAAACACGACGACAACATCAGGCTCAACCCCGGCCATCCCCGCGAGACCTGCCAGTCTGACCGCCTCCGTCAACCAAAATGCCGCCAACTACAGCAGACCGATGGGCGCGATGGGCACATCACCATACGGCGTAGGCGTAGGCTCATACGGCACAACATACGGCTCTTCGTACGGCTCGGCATATTCGTCGCCCTATTCCAGCCCCTATTCTAGGTATGGGGGTATGGGCGGGTATGGCAGTTCGATGTACGGCGGTTATGGCGGGTCGATGTATGGCGGTGGCATGTACGGCGGCGGCGGCATGTATGGAGGAGGTATGGGTGGCATGCCGGGCGATCCCAACAACCCGGAAAGTTTGACCAACCGCTTCAACATGAGCACGATGGCCACGTTCCAGATGCTGGAAGGCATTGTCGGCGCGTTCGGAGGCTTTGCGCAAATGCTTGAGAGCACTTACATGGCGACACACTCGAGTTTCTTCGGTACGTTACATCATCCACTTGCCCACGCCCAGTCAGGCGCAACTGATTCACTAACATTAGCTTAGCCATGGTCGCTGTCGCAGAGCAGTTTGGCAATCTTCGCCAGACGCTAGGCTCCATCCTGGGCATTTTCACCATCATGCGCTGGATCAGGACCGTGTTCGCCAAGATCACCGGCAAGCCTCTACCAGCCGACGCCACCAGCCTGACCCCAGCCTCGTTTGCGATGTTTGAGGGACGCGGCAAGGGCGGTGCTGCAGCGGCTGCCGGTGGTGCCGCCGGTGCCATGCCCAAGCCCAGCCGAAAGCCGCTCATCTTCTTCGTTCTCGCCGCCTTCGGTCTGCCCTACGTGATGAGCAGGGTCATCAAATCGCTGGCCTCCAACGCCGAGGAAGAAGAAAAGAAGCGCCAGCTCGTTGTCGCCCAACAACAAACCATCGACCCGACCAAGCTCGAGTTCTGCCGCGTCCTGTACGACTTCTCGCCCGCCACGCAGGGGAATGGCGAGATCGTCCCGGGCGTCGACCTCGAAGTTCACAAGGGCGATCTGGTTGCCGTCCTCAGCAAGAGCGACCCTCTCGGCCAGCCTAGTGAGTGGTGGAAGTGCCGCGCCCGTGACGGAAGAATCGGCTATCTACCGGCAACCTTCCTCGAGGTGCTCAAGAAGCCTGGACAGCCTGTTGCCGCTATCGCCGGAGCCCCGTCCATCAGCATCGACGGTGACACAAGGGCCAACTCCCTAAGCAGCATCCTCAGCGATGCAGATAAGAAAGTGCTGGTTCCGGCCTTACCGGCGGCCAAGGCTAGCGATATCAGCGTGGAGAGCTTCCAGAAGTCGCAGTTCTTTTCTTAGAGAGGCAAGACACGCAGGCGAAATGGTCTTATCAAAATGCACATCGAGACGCCGCGGTTCATGCCACGCTCTTCTCACCTTCGGCACTCGGTCTCGTTCTCTTAATACACCCCTGATCGTGCGAGCTGGAGTGCGAGCTCTGGATCTACCATGTGCAAAGCGCCGGCCTCCTGGGAGCGGCCCACCCAATGGCCACCGAATCGCCAACCCAACGACCAGACGCCGCAGCAGTCAAAACCCGAACTCCTTATTCTTACGCCTACTTCACAGGAAATCACCGTGCTTTACGGTTACAGGAAGACCAGAATGCAACTACGCAGAGGCACGTGTGATTGCTTCTTCAAACTAATCATTACGCATCGAAAGGAAGGAGGGCAGAAACGGTTAATCAAGCGTCATCAACCAAGACAGACACAAATACAACGATCAGTTACAACACGATTATCATAAGAGGCCGAAAGGCTCTCTTTACATCCTTATACCTAGATGACACAGTGGGCGAGTGAGTGGGTACGTCTCTTATCAGACGTACCCTAATCCCATTCGAGCGAGCTAAGAAGGGAAGGGCGCGTTGAACATGGTGCATGACGGATGGAGGAAGCGGAAGCGGTCCAAAAGCTAAAGGAGATACAAGATATGAAAATCAAAGGCGAGAGGCGAGAGGCGAGACGAGGCGTGGAGAGGCGTATCCCACGCCGGACGGCATAGGATGGGCATAGGGACGGAAGCGTGGCTGGCTAGTGGTTAGCTTACACACACAAAGATCAGCTTGTGTTGGTTGTTGGTTGTTGTATACCTTGTAGCGATTATATGGGTTACCCTTTTTTCAGAGATATATCCTTACCGTATCGTACGTGTGTCATCATTATCATACCGTCTTTTCATTAGCGAGTTTGTTTGTACGAAGAAAAGGAAAAGTTGAAAGAAAGGGCAAATACGTGAGCATTACATTACGTAGAACGGTCGTTACTCAGGTATGTATTATATTAGAGGCATGAGATTCATCATGAATGATAACTCGTTCATTCTTCATGTCTCGCATCTTCCACGGTACGCTTGGTGTCACAACACGTAAAATTATGGCTGACGCAACCAAAAGATTCAGACGAAAGTAATACACGGTAAGATACGAAAGATGCAAGAAGAAAGAGGAACCCAGTTCACAACGGATGGAATAGGCAGGGCTTTTTGATCGGATGAAAGACCCAATGATCTGACTGGTTCTGGCATGTGCTATCACAGTTGCCCTTATTTTCAATGTTCGGCTTGCACAGGTAAAGTTTCGTTTATAAGTGAGCAGAATCGATGATCATGATGTCCAGAGTACTAAACATCTCCTTGCATAGAATAGCCCTTTACAGAGTAAGCTGTACAGATGTACAACTCGCGAGCGTTCCAGCAACCCTTTGTCTTTATGTGTAGATATCTCGGCACTTTTGGTGTCGCCAACCGTGGCGATAATGTCGCCATCCATGGATTAGGAGTGCAATGGCATCTTGGAACTTTTCTCTCAATTCCCTCGGTTTCATCTACACTTTTTGGCGGTCCAAGGTAATCCCCGTGTATAGGCATTTCATTATGTACGTAGTCTTTTTTTTTTTCTTATATCACCGACGTTACTCGCGATCCAGCTGCATGAATCCTTCTTCCCTGAAAGGCCTTCTTTCTTATGCCTCCTCCGTGCCCTTTTCTGATTGAGTGGTGGTGATCTCCTTGATTTAACCTTCGGCCTCGATATTCTCATAGGCGTTGGACTTGTGCTTGGGCTGGAACTTGAAGTTGGGGGGAGCGGGGCCGAGGAACATTTCACTGTTTATTTCAGACGATGTCAGTAAATTCCGGGAACATAACCTTCAAATATCAAAGCAGAGAGTAAGAGAAAAGCGAGACACTAACCTGATCTTAATCCAATCCAAATAATTCTTACTAGCCAACAATGTCTCCAGCTCGTTCCGGCCCTTGTACGCCGGCGGCCGATCGTTCATAGCAGGGGGCAAGTACTCAAGCAAGCCAATCGGCACATAACGATGGAAGAAGCTCAAGAACTCCAGCAAAAAGCGACGGGTGTAGTTCAAGCCCAGCTCATCAGATCCCCATGCCTCCATGCCGTACTTTGCAAACTTCTCCACGTACGCCAGCCGCTCCGTGGCCGACTTATCCAAGTACTGGCCCGCGCTGATCTCCTCAAAGATCCACGGCTTGATGATAGCGCCGCGGCCGACCATGACCGAGTCCACCTTGGCGTTGTCCACGTGGTTGAAGTAGTCCACGTGCGAGTAGCAGTCGCCGTTGCCGACAAAGCACATGCGTCCGCCGTTGGGCAAGCTGCGCTCGTCGGCTTCTCGGATAGTGTCCTGAAGCGAATCAGCCTTCTCGTTGAACGACTTGACCAGCGCTGCGCACTCGGCGATGTAGCTCCAGTCCGCCGCCTTGGTGTACCGCTGCTGGCGGGTGCGGCCGTGCAGCGTGACGGCCGCGCAACCCGGGGCACCGGAGACAGCGCGGATGTCTGGGGCGCCGAGCGCGAGGCGCTCGACTAACTTTTGGGCCGTCAAGTGGTTGTCGCGGACGCCCATGCGGATCTTGGCGGTCACGGGCACCTCGCCTGAGACGGTGTTCATGCCGCGGATCATGCGCTCGAGCTTGGACGGGGCGTCGAGGAGGGCGGAGCCGGCGCCGGACTTGTAGACCATGTCGATGGGGCAGCCGCAGTTGAGGTCGATGACGCGGAGGTGGGGGAGGTAGCGGGCGAGGGTCTCGGCGGACTTGATGGCGATCCAGGGGGCGTGGGCGGTGATTTGGACGCCGAACTTGAGATCCTTGGAGTTGTCGTAGGTTGGGTCGACGATGCCGGTCGGGGTGTAGCGCGGAGGAGTGATTTCGCTCTCGTGGGCGCGCATCAAGGTCCAGTCGGCCTTTTGACCTTGGAGGAGAGGGAGGCCCAGGGCCATTTCGGAGTAGGTGATTTCGGCGCCCAGCTCGACACAGAGACGGCGGAAAGGCAGGTTTCCTTGGGTGGTCAAGGGGGCGAGCACGGGGGTCTCGCGCCCGAAGTAGATCCTTCGCTTTTCTGAGGGCTTAAGGGGGGGCTCGACGTATTGAGCCGCATAGTCCTTGGCCACGTCGTCGTCGTCTTTCTGTTTGTGGTAGTGAATGCGGGCAAGCTCGGAGTCCTTGGCCATCCATTTCAGGTATTGGTCGGACTTTTCGTGCTGAATCTTTTTCCGCGATAGGGCGAGCTTAACAGCCGGGGCGACAACATTGTACACACCGGCCCTGGCATCCATCGACTCCTCCTCAGGCGATACCGAAGGGGTGGTCTCGTGCTTTATCTTGGTAGGGTCCTCGGTGAGAACCAACTCCTTCCGGCCATCCTCGTGCTCAACCTCCTTCATGTGACTTTCGACGAAAAGACAGCGCCAACCGGATGAACACTTGCCATGGGTCTCCCAGACCGGGCACTTGCCACCAAAGACTTTGAGGTCAGGGCGGCGGCCCTCCTTCAGGTACTTGCGGATGTCGTGAAGAGCGTTGCAGCGCTCGCCGTGCTTGCAGTGCCGGGGAGATGACTCGGGAGTCCACGCAACGGAGTTGCACAGGCGCTGAGCATCGGCAAAAATACCGAACTCACGCTCCTTGTTCTGACCCTTTGGCCTCTTCTTCTTTCCTTCCTTTCCGGTAGCTGCCTCAGCATCAGGAGCAGTCCTTCCCTCGGCAGCATCATCATCAACTACCTCGGCAGTTTTGGCGACCTGGCTTGGGGGCACAACGAGATACCTAGGACATGTAAGCTCGTATGAAAAGATGAGATAATGAGTAGAAGATAGAGGTAGCCACTTACTCTTTTTTGATGGGAGCAATGCCCCTTTGCTTATCCCTGTCATCTTGCCGTTGTTCCTTTGGCTTCTCATCTTCAGTTTGAGGTTCAGCTTGAGGCTGAGGCTGAGGTTGCGAGGGCTCTTCTTGGACTTGGGGGACGGAGGCATCGTCCAGCTTAACGCGCTTAGTCGCTGGCTCGGCGTTTTGAACCGCAACAGCGCCGTTGGGCTCCTCGATGGGGCGCTTTGCCGTTTCTCGGGACTCCATTTTGAGATTGAGAATGGAAGTGTACCCGAATGAGTCTGACCCCAGTTCGGCGCAAGTCGTCAGGTTGAGCGCCGGGTCGGGTGAGACTAATAACTGGATTGCCGGCCGGGATGTGAAATTTGCATCTGTGTTGCACCCCCGGGGCCCGTTCTCGGGAACCGTGACAGGTACCCACTCGTCCCGCTGCAACCTGGAAATTGCCCTGATTGCATGCCCGGAGCGGCGAGCCTAGACTGGGGGCCCACAGCGGGGTTAGCGATCAATCGGGGTTTTAGTGCCGAAGATTTGGCGAGTGCAACGCCGATCTGCTTCCTCATGGAGTCGGCTCCAATCACAGCTTTCAATTTGGTTGGCTTCGGTACCTCCTTTTGCGTGGCAGGGGCTAGGCACGGCTGTTCCTGCGAGTTCCTCGATATCTACCTTACACTACTGCTTGTCGAATCGAGTTTGAACAACCACAGCAACCTGTTGCAATGCGGGCAGCATGCTGCTAGTCTGATAGGGCTGAATGAAGCTTCCAGATCTGGACAGTCCCAATATTGGAGAGTCCACAAAGTCCCGTTCAGTGTGCAACCCCACAGACCGGGCATCATCTGTGTGGCCTGTCAACAGTACACTACCGTGCCTGTGCCGACAATATTGATCAAGAGATCTCGCCCGGACTCTATCATCGGATCTCTCGATCGGCCACTCCACACTGGACACGGGCCGCTGTGCTATCAGATGGCAACCAGTGTTATAGTAAATAGCAAGTCCGGGTCTCAGTCAGACAGTCACAAACTGGATCGAGGGTTTGCAGCATAGGATGTACAAGCAAATGAGCAATCTGGTACCAGAGGCCGCATTCAAGTAACTTCGGCATGCCTTTGGATTCGGTCCCGGATCAGAAACTCCCGTCCCGTCGGCAAGTGGGTGTCCGGCAGAGCTGGAGGCCCGGAGCGGAGGATGAGACCCCGATTCGGGCCTCCTCTGCTGGAAAATGCATGGCACTGAACGAATGGCCAAATGGCACCCCACCCGCCCACAGTGACAAGTTTATGCAAGGGCTTGCTTCTTCCATGCCCGCCCAATTGCAGCATGGTTTGTCCCGTCTCCAACAAACATCACAGTAACACCCGAACCACCTCCTCACTGCCCTGCTTAACCAACCTAACATACCTAAACTTCCCGTCTTTCCCTCCCCTCTACCGTTACAACCAAAGTCCCTTCGCTCCCGGTACCTGATCGCCAACTACGCCCCTATCTCGCTCGCCCTATCGACGAATTCAGCTCGTGCCGCAGAGCATTGGCCAAACGCTACCGAGACGCTACCGACACGGACGAAGGGGACAGCGAACACACGACATCGGGGTTTCGTCTCCTCATCTGCCGAGAACTCGTTCAATTGATGCGCCGCGACATGCGCATATGAATCCACGATGGCTGACCAGGCCAGAACAGCAGGAGCAGGAGCAGGGCGGGACAGGCCGCCTCCGCCCATACCGCAGTCGCCATTGAACACCGCTAACGTGGTGCCTTCCCGCAAGATCGCACCCACCACAACTACTCCCATCGAGGGCAGGGGATCCGCCTTCGATGATGAGGAGCTCCATGCTCGAACCCCTCCCGTTCCCCGCTCCCAGACACACACTCCCGGCCAGCTATCGACCCGGACCCCAATCCAAGACCGTCAGCGCAGACCCTCCGAGCTATCCAAGGCCTCAGAACTGTCCATTCGCCAGCGCTCGCTTTCAACGGCTGTAAACGCAGCTTCCTCCTTGACCGTCTCCCAGCCCATCTATCCGCACGCCGTCCCTCTCCACAAAGCAGCCACGCCGACGCCTTCCTCGACGGGTTACACGCAGCCGAGCACTACCCTACCCGATAATCGAGATAGCACCCATTCTTCCACAACAACTATAGGCACTGCGGCTACAAGAGAGCGCAAGGACTCGTCTGCCGGCAGCGGTAAGGAGGCATCATCCAGGCGTCCGGCCGGCATGCGGTCCACATCGGCCATCGCGAGCGGCCGCCCTGGTGCCTCCTCGGCATCGTCCTCGGCTGTTGCTCGTGCGAGCGGCACGCGCGGCGCTCGACCCGGTGCCCAAATGATACACCACGCTCCGTTCCCGCCGCTGGTAGATCCCCGGACCGCCCCGGACGTGCCGCCGTCGCCGTCATCCGGCATGTACTGGAGCAAGGCGCCTGTCTCAGGAGCATCACATACGGCGCTGCGTGCGCATACCACAACGCTGATCGGGTCCAACGTCTACGTCTTTGGCGGGTGCGACTCACGGACGTGCTTCAACTCGCTGTACGTGCTGGACGCCGACGCCTTCTACTGGTCAGCTCCCCAGGTGGTAGGCGATATCCCGGTGCCGCTGCGCGCCATGACGTGCACCGCCGTGGGCAAGAAGCTGATTGTCTTTGGCGGCGGCGACGGGCCGAGTTACTACAACGACGTCTACGTGCTGGACACGGTCAACTTCCGGTGGTCTAAGCCCCTCATTCTCGGGAAGGACTTCCCCTCAAAACGGCGGGCGCACACAGCCTGTCTCTACAAGAACGGCATCTACGTATTCGGCGGCGGTGACGGTGTCCGCGCGCTCAACGATATATGGCGGCTTGACGTGAGCGACATCAACAAAATGTCGTGGAAACTCATATCAGAAGGGTCACCGGGGCCAGACGATCAGTCATCTTCATCATCAGGAGGAAACGGGGCCGGAAGCGGCGGTGGGAAGGGCTCGGAGGCACGAGTATCAGGAACGTCCACTAGCGGCGGCGATATCCGGCCTAAGGCGCGCGGCTATCACACCGCCAACATGGTGGGTTCCAAGCTGATCATCTACGGTGGCTCCGACGGCGGTGAGTGCTTCAACGACGTATGGGTCTACGACGTCGACACGCACGTGTGGAAGGCCGTCCAGATCCCCATCACGTATCGTCGGCTGTCGCACACGGCGACCATCGTCGGCTCGTACCTGTTCGTCATTGGCGGCCACGACGGAAACGAGTACTCCAATGAGGTCCTCCTCCTAAACCTGGTGACCATGTCGTGGGACAAGAGGCGGGTCTACGGCCTACCGCCCAGCGGCAGGGGGTATCACGGCGCGGTGCTCTACGATAGTCGCCTGCTGGTCATTGGCGGGTTCGATGGTGCCGAGGTCTTTGGTGACGTGTGGCTTCTCGAGCTGGCTGTTCATGCTTATTACTCGCAGATCAGCCATTTCACGATTGAGGTTTAAACTTGGTGCTTGGCGGTAAAGGGGTATGGAGGGGTGTGGCTTTGTTTGTTAGCGCACTGGAGTTTTATAATGCATGAGCAAAAGCATTTGAAGGTTAGCTAGGTGCTTACAGTACTTACCTCTTCTGCTTCTGACGGGATTCTCTTATGTCAAACCGGATGCGATCTCACCTGTGTCAGAAAGGGAGGCAAGGAAATTTATAGACAGGCCATCAGCATGGCCATCCGCCATCGACGAAAGCTATTTGTTTTCTCATTTCTTTTAGACTCCAAGAAACATATGAATGATATGCCACTACTCGACCTGATTCTCCTCTATTCTCGAAGACACAGACAATAACTGAAACGATGTCCTTTTCATGACTAGCAGGGCGGACTGTCAAGTGTAAAGCAATACATCCAGTTTTCCATAGGTACACATAGACACAGGCAAGCTTCGCATTCAATAGCAAATTCCCGATCGAACAGCTGTCATGATGTGTCCCACACTGTTTGGCTCACTTAACTTTGTCTATCGATATCTAACCATCTACTGTAGAACGCTGCCACTTCCGCTCTGCCGCTGAAGACGGGCTACCTTGGTCACCCGAAGAAAAGAAGACAACCCCCCTTTTTCCAGAAGCCTGGACACGACCGACACCGAGAATGATGTGAGATAGACGAAATAGGTAGAAAGGAGTAAAAAAAGCAGGCTACGGAACTGCCACCTAGACCTCCCAATTAAGAATAAGACCGAACATTTGAAATTAAATCTACTTGGCAGCGTGACGCTCCATAGACAGGGCTCTTCCCCAACTAGGTAAAGCAGCAAGCAGCCTTCCTGGACACAGGGGGTATCTACTCCATCCTAGCACCTCAAATCGGTCTTTCCCGGTGATGATACCTCTAATGAATAAATCAAAGCGGATAACGGGTAAGGCGCTGACGCTGCCTGAGAACCAGTGTATGAAATCCTACATCTATATTGGTCTTTCTCTCGTTCCTTCGTCCGTCTTCTCTTCGTCTCTCCTGGGGTATAAGGGGGTATATGCCGGCAAAACCCTCTTCTTCTTTGTGAGATTCTTCGCCTCCCTCATCTTGCTACTCTTTCCCTCAGATCCGAGACCGAAAATACAGAAATTCGCTGCCATTCCCTTTTAGCTTTTGAAAGTCTTCTCATTTCCCTGACATCCCTTTTTACCACAAGTACTTCCCTTCCCTCGTTTTAAGCTAAGTTCCCCGCGCGAACATGTCTGCTCGGCGGGGAACCAAGACCGACACCAACGCCAAAGCCATACAAAGCCTATAAAAAATACACTTGACACTTTTTTTCTTCGCACTCCTCTCCTCTCCTCTTGTACCGTAACAAATATCGAAAAGAACAACGCCAGGCAAAATGCTGCTTCTGAAAGGTGTAGTGTAAACCCGAGATAGAACTTTTCCGACCCCCAAAATACAACAGTAAAGTCAGACATGAAAAACAGAGATGAGAGGCGTTTTGTTAACCGAGGCGTGACTTATATGGCGGCTGCAACAGTTGACGGTAGTTTATCGTGAATCGGAGGCAGGGCTCCGCCATGAGATCTTTCCAAGGCCTGGATACGTCTTTATCGGATGCCGTGTTGCCCCACAACACCGAACCGAAGACTTTGGGCATATTAAGCTTCTCGTGGACTGCGAGATTGGACGGCGCAAAGTCGTTGTTGAACTTGGCCATGTCCAAGTGCTTATCAAATGCGCTGTCGTCCTACAACATGACATCTTCGTTGATGTTGGGCAGGTTTTGCTGGAAAGCGATGAGCGCAGCTGGGTTGGACATCATCGTCGAGATAAGGTTCTGGTGCTGGGCTCTCATTTCAGGGTCGCACATGGGCGAGTGTTGCTTGTGCTATAGTTGAAGCCGTGTTAGCATCACTGTGTATGTGACAACGGCCTAGATATCGACTTACGTATTTGAGACCGTTCAAGTTCTTGTAGCGCTTTCCACAAACGTCGCACTTGAAGGGCTTCTCCTTCTCCATACCCAGAGTACCAGGGTAAGGCGTGCTCGTTTCCGGATTGACGATCGAGAAGGTGCCGTCACCGTTCTCATGCAATTGCTGGGTCGAATGTCCATGGGTCTTGTGGTACCTGGTTCGATTGTTAGTGGGACTTGGGGAAGGAATGCAGTTGGGGAAAGCGGGAGTATGGGGTTAATTGGCGTTGGTGGCCGACCAAGGAAAATTTCTGCAAAGAGCAAACAAATCCCACTTCAAAGGAGAAACACCTCGGGGAAAAAACTTACTTCAGACCATTTTGGTTCTTGTATGCCTTCTCGCATCCAATGACGGGACAGCGGAAAGGCTTGTGTTCTTCTGTCGGCGGCATCATGAGCGCAGTCATCTGCTGCAAAAGCAGAGCGGGATCTGTACCAGGAGCAAGCTGGTTCAGATCGAGATTCATCGATGCCAGATGCTGCTGCAACTGCTGCTGCATCTGCATTTGGGCATCGAACGCTCGTTGCTGGCTCGTCATCTGAGTCGTACCACCAGGGCTATACAGCCTCTTTGCGGGATCATCAATCGTTCCCAGAGCTCCGAAAGCCAAGTTTCCTGCCAGTCCTCCGAGCTGACCGCCGTTCAAGTTCATACCGCCGAGGTTCATCTTCATAGGCATTCCGGACATGTCATCACCGTTGTCATCTTCCTGACCAAACTGTCCCCGCTGAGGTAGGCCTCCTTGTGTTGTCAGGGTTGGTGTGTTGACTGACGAAACGGTCGGGTTGTTCTGGAAACCAAAGCTGACAGCAGCAGGAGTTGGGGGTTGAGAAGTGCGCAAAGCCTGGTGCGGAAGCCCAGAGCTGTTCAGGTGTAGTTGAGGACGCTGCTGTTGCCCAAACAATTGCCGAGTTTGCTGGATTGTCCGCTGATTATCGTCCATCTCCATAGGTCCCACGGTCTCGTCAAGCTCCATCTCTCCGACAGTATCCATATCATCGTTCATATGTGACATGGAAGTCATTTTCTGCACAGCTGGGGCTACCTGTTGCTGCCGCATCATCTGTCCGATACCGCCGAGGCCCATTCCTGCGCCAGTAACACTCAAATGACGCTGACCTTGGTATCCATTCATCGCCTGGGCTCCTGGCTGAGCTCTACCCACTACAGGAGTTGGAGTGGCACGACTAGCAGTACCGCGTGCGTTCCCTTGATTGGTACCAAAGGTATTGAGGTTCTGGTTGGAGGTGTTGGGTGCTGCGGTGGCGTGGTGGTTCTCCTCGTAATGTTGAAGGAGATCATGGAGTGTCGGCCACGTCCTGTCACAGCAGGTGAAATCGCGCATGAAGTTGGCCTCGAGTTTTGGGATATACGACGAAGAATGGAACGAGGGAGACTGGTGCGTTAGATACGGTGAAGTGCCTGTCATCATCATACTAACAGCATCGAAACAGGTCAGCTTCGATGTTAACAAACAACGGACAGTGCTCGGCGGCGATCCAGCTCCAGAATACAAAAGCCAAGATACCCAAGATCTCTGCCCCCGACTCACGCAAAGGACACAAACAAGTACCCCAAAACAAATGCAGGGAATGACGGAGACGACTTACTCTTCGCGAATAAAGCTTCCAACAGAAATGCCGCCCCAGCTCATACCGTTACCCATGAGACTCCCCGCCATGAGGCTGCCTGCTCTAAGACTGCCGGCCATGCTTTCACGACGGATGCGGTTGGCGTGGTCGCGATTAGGGTTTGCCATGGAGATGGGTTTTGCGCCAGTGCCTAGGAAAGATTCCTGTCGACTGCGGCTCAAGGCCGAGTCGAAGTGTTGACCAGCGGTCATGACGACGTCAGTGTCGAAACCAAGGTGGGCGAGGCAGGGGCCTTGGTCCCAGTCGATATCGAGATCGTCGAGGTCGTGGGTTGGGAAAGTGATGGGATTGCGGTCAGCCGGTGAGACCGATGCAGTGGACCGACGATGGGGGACCGCAATGTCAATGGGTTTCGAGGCAGCGGGTAGCGAAAATTCGGATCGAGGAAAGACGGAATCGCGGGGGGTCGGCGGTTGGGGTGTCGGGGACGGCGACGGCGAGGATGGGTGAAGAAGGGAAGAGGGTGAATCGGTTGTTGAGTCGGAAGGCGATGGGTTCCTGGGAGCTGCAGAAACAGAGGAAGGCGATGCGCGATAACTATTATTTCCACCGGCCCCAGCGGAGGGCCCCGCAGGCTCGGGACTGTTACTGGGGCTGGTTTTGGAACCAAACCACTTCAGGGAGCAGCGCTTCATGGCTGGAGGCACTTAGCAGCGACCGAATGTGGATAACAGTGCTGGGCCTCGGGATGTCGGGGGGGTGGTGGGCGGTAGGGATGGCGTCGTACAGTGGGTGTACTGAGTGCGCTAGTCCGCGACCTGGTTACGGCGTAACAACAGGGGTGCGTGGATGCCGTGCCTTGTACCGTGTGATTATTATTAATGAAGAAGGATGGCAAAGTAATGCTGCCAATCAGTGAACGAAAGGTCGACCTTCGCACGCGAGTTGTCCCGAGAAACAAACACAAACCAGAAGAGAGAACCGGGTTGAGGTGATGGAAGTAATATTAGAGGAAGCCGGAAAGTGGTCGAGTGAATGGCGATTCTTCACCCATGGAAGGTGGAGGGATCTTGGGGCTCTTTTCCCCTGCGTTGAACCTGATCCCGACCAGAACCTCGAAGGTGGTGTGGTGGGATCTGACAAGTCGAGGTCGCCCGTTGCAACGGTCGCCGTTCCGCTTGGAAGGCTAACACGGTGACACAGCTGGATTCCAGGGGTGCGGTGCCCTGTGGGTGGCCTGGGGGTGGAGGATGTGCGTGACGCCACACAACCTCTACTAATAAGTGGCTCGTCGAGGATATGCCAAAGTTTCCAACTTCCTCTTGCTGGTTGTGATCCTCTCGTACGTCTCGGTGATTGGCGTTGACCAGTTCTGGAAGTAACCAAATCAGGACGGCTTGCGTCGCGGCGTTCCTGCACTCCTACACCACCGAGTTGGGAAGTCGACGCCGAGCGGAATGTGGTGGAGGATTCGCGGTCCGAAATAGTTCGAATGATATGACTATCGCTCTCGGGGATGGAAACAATTAGGCTGCCGCACTCTTCACTTCAGCTTCCCCTCGGTCTAAGACGAAGGACAACCTATAGAAGTAGCACGACACAGAAATCTTTGCGACAACGTATTAGCTGAGAGTCCAGTTCCCGACAGAAAAGAACACAATAAACAAGAACAGTTGTACATCGGTAGGTACCGTGGTGGTTTTCGTCTGACGAGTGGCCGTAGTAGTAGTGTATGTGGTCGAAAGCAGGCAAGAGAGGAGGGGAGAGGGGGCAAACAGCTAACCAGCTTGTTGTTATAAGACACGAGCACGTACCGTCGCTGTTTTATAAGGCCTATGTAGCAGATGCAGGTGTTTTGATATACAGTGAATCGGTCACGTAATCGGTTTGTAAAGGTCGTGTATCGAGGTTAAGGTACGCACAGATATCGTGTAAGGTATGGCGGAGAAGCGACCGTCCTTTAAGTTCGTTCCAGTTCAGATTATGATGGCATAGACCTTGAGTCCTTCACGGCACCTTCCAACCTAAACAAGAAGCAGGCAGCAGGAGGGGGAAGGTATCTGATCGCTCCTGCCCCGAAACCACATCTCCTTCTCCCCGAACCTAACACGGCATATGATGTGCCCTCGCACCTGCCTGTCTCCCTCCTTCCTGTCCACCTCGCTCATGACGGCAAGACGGGTGCGCGCAAGACAAGCAAACGAGATGCGGTACCTGGTTGCCACCACGTCTGGGGCTTGCAACGTCAAGACGTAAGGTTACCTACTTTTTCCAGTACATAGTCACTTCGGTACAGGCAAGTATACGAATCGAGAATCCAATTGTCCTCGAAGCCCGCTTTTCTCAATGTCTGGGGAGTGCAGGCCATTACACTGTTAGTGCACCGAATCAGCGTGCATTTGGGGATTTCAGCTTGAGACACAAGACAGGGATGAATCGGGGTCCACAGTACAGTAGGACCTTAGGGCGCTGCACAGTTCGTTGCACAGGGTGCCTCCACTGTACTTGCCGATTGTACAACAATGGCGCTTGAGAGAGTTGGTGTTGAGGGGCACCATAGTATTCCGTAAAAGCGAATGTTAATCTTGACGTCTGTCTGCTTTCCTTTTCCATCGCCATCATCTTCCAACTCAACCCGATTCCATAATCATCCCAGAGCCGAGCAGCCTCTCCCCGAACTGGATGCCAACGGTGGCGGACAACCACGTACCGGCCCAACCATGGACAAGTGCTGCCATGGCGGTTAGCAGTTACGTGCTAAAACGTGCGCAGTCCCAACTATCAAGATCCGTCTAACTCTAACGCCTCTATCCCATTTCTGACGAGGATAGTGGGCCTCGAAGACCGAGCTCCAATTAATTACCAAGGAAGCTAACAGGACGGGACGAGACCAGGCTTCATGTTGACGGGTTTGAGGCTCTTCACAAATTCAAGGTTATCTCTAGCTTTCGAGGCTACGAGACCATCCCAGGCCGCCTGCGGCTGCTGCCATCAGCTCTTCTAGAACAGCTGACGACTGCCAGATCCCCAATCAAAATAGAGATCAGACTTGCCTGTCAACCAAACACGCCAGCACGCCAGCTACCGTGTACCTGACTCAGCCCAGGGCTGGAACTCCCCTCCCGCCTACAACTACTTGGAGGTACCCTTCATCAGTTTCGCCTGAATGGTGCGTTTAAACGGGCTGTATTGCTGCCAAATGGAATATGATGTGCAGGTAACGGGTCCCTTGGAAGGGAAACGTTTCCTTCGTCCGGCACCTCCGCTTCACCAAGGAACATGGTCGTCCGACACAGCGATATACCCAGGGCCGTCCCTCAACGCAAAGATCTAGAGAAGGATAATGAACTTCATGCTCCTCCTGGAGAAAAAATTCTAGAAGCCGGCGACGGATTAACAATGGATACCTCTCACCCTGAAGAACTACAAGCATGGCCAGCCATCATTTCCAATTTGCATGGCAGGCTTGTGCAGCGGCAAATATGGTCGCCGACTCTTTTCGCAAGTCAGCGGCTCGTTTCTTTCTCCGAGCCATGAGTTTGGTACTGTTAAGCCTGCAAATAACGATTCGAGGAATAACGATATCCTCGTCATAACGATCGAAAGATCGGGAACGGCTGCCAAATGTATGGGAATAACGATTAACCTCTGAATTGCGATTTCGATCAGATTTCGAGCGCGAACCGCACCAAAATCGTTTTTCCTAGGGGGTCGGGATAGGCTCCGAGACGTCCAGTGACAGGCTATAACAGCTCGTGACCGTCAGTAACAGACCGTTTCAGCCGACAGTGGCCTTCTGATTGGCCCAGGGGCCGGTATTGGCCTGTTTTTGAATAACGATAACCTGGGAATTACGATCAGAACACCCGTAACAGGCCTGATCGTTATTTGCAGGCTTAACAGTAACCGTTTTCTCGGCGAACACTTGCCGTATCAGATCTCCTGCTCTGTTCCTGGGGTTCGGTCTACGAACGGCCATCCGGTCCCGACTCGCTTACCTAACTTGACACATTGTCTCGGTCCCCGAAGCACAGCAGAAACACATGCTCGTCTGTCTTTGCAACTGAACCAGATAGCACGGTGGAGTTCATGATGCTCTAGACCATGGGCGATTCAATTGCCCCATCCGTGGGCTTTCCAACACTTCCGCTATGCCTCGCCCTCCAGGTCCTTGTCAGTGGGCCCCAGCGTAACATCCATCCGGTGTGATGCTTGGCTGTTCTAGGGACAGTTGCGTAAGAGGGTATTATCAAGTGAGATATGCAGTGACATTCTGAGCAGTCTGAAAGGGGATTCTTGGAACACCAAAGAAACCAGTATCATCGGTCAAACGCTCCGGCCACCTCTCCCAACAGATCGTAATGTACAAGAGGATGATGATCTCCTGGTGGACCGGTGCGTTGCACCCTCCTTGTCACTTTGGACTAGGCTCAGAAAGTGCAGATGAGGTACGATCTATCACCCCCTCCATGAAGTGATCTCATGTTGCAGATGGATAAACAATGGTTAGCAGGCATGGCGGGTGAACAGAACAGGACGATACGTCAAGTCGACGGCCGCTTCCGATGAAGGTGCCGGATCTCATCAACATTCTGGGGTTGAACAAGCGACCCGGCCGAGCGAGATCTCCAGGAATGTGGATCGGGTTATGTTCTGCTTGAGGTTTGATATCGCCATTCTGCCTACATCATCCTTCTCTAAGCATCGTCATTTCTTATTCCTCGCTCCACTGCCAGTCTACTGTGTACAACCTCACAAACGTTGATATGTACTTCCCTTGTCAGGATGTTCAACTTACCCAGCAGTCATGGTCCAACCAGAAAACGCAGACAATGCCGAGATGCACGACACTTGGAGCTACTGTGGGTAACTCCATATCCAAGATTTGACTTGCATGTCGTCAACGCCCCACGTTGCTGTTCTTAACCAACTGCATCTCACTGAAAGTTAGCGATCATGTTCGTCGCTCATTCTGGCAGAAAACATATCACAAATGCGTGGGCCATACTTATGATATCGACATTTGCCTATCAGTACGTTTTGTCTGAGCCCTCATTCACTGCTCCTTCACCCATTCATACTGCAATGGCACCAAAGACAACTATCAAGAGCCTCTCCAGTGAGAGTCCGGTAGCTCTGAGCAGTCGCCTTCTGGAAAAGGTTGGCAGACCCCCTAACCAAAGGCAACCCAGACAAGGCGGCCTACGCCCAAAGCAGGCATAACATAGCTTGTTGGCGATAACTTGTCGTTCTGCCAGGGAAGTTCGTCCTGAGGTCGTCAAGCTTATCATCCAGAGCACACAGCGATCGAGATCTTTCCCAGGGCATCTCCTTTCCCAGTCTAGTCGCAAGGGCTTTTTGGGAAAGCCGGCTCGCTACGGTCAATGAAGGTCGTCGGTCGGTTTGTGAAGTCGATCCAAAGACACAAGAGCTGGAAGACGGACCGCAAAGGAACGTTGAGCACACTCAGACACTGAACTCAATACACTAGCCTGAAGTGCGGGGCTGCCCCATCCAGAATGTCCGAGTATGGAAACCTCGAGATTCATACTGTGCACGGCGATCGCTTCCAGCGGCGGCTGCGGCTGAGAAGCAGACACTGTTTGAGATGCATGGCGACTTCGAACGGTGCTTTCTGCCTGCCGAGACATGACATTGCAACATCGACACATGGTTCTTATGTCTTGTCTGGCGCATCCACTTAAACTTTTTTCCTTACCAAGATAGGAATTCGACAGCGTCGAAGCAAAGCAAGTGCCAAGTCCCTCTCCAGCATCAACCCATATAAGATTGTTGCAAGTTCAAAGGTCTAATCGTCCGTTGGATACCAGTGTCGTGGACGTGGTGGGAGCTTCCATTCATCCCATTGTTGGCGTTGTTTGTCGCGGAGATCGTTCCCGGTGCGATGGACTTGTTTGGTGACAGCGAGAGGCCCGAGGGAACGAGGTGTGGTATGGTAATTGTCATGAAACAGAAGCGTACATTACCATTGGTGGACCCCCACCCAACCGAGCCCTGGCGGGCGGTGAGACTGAGGTGTGGCCTGAGCGTCAACCTCTCCTCTGCCCCTCTTCCTCATCTTCTAGAACACTTCGAAGTCCCATCCGTCTGAAATTCAGATTGGAGAATGGAGAGATGTGTGCCCAGGTGGGTGTTCACCCCTCTTTTCACTCACTCGCACTGGACAACCCACTGGACAAGCTCCCGAAACTCAACTCAGGCCGCCGCGTCGCATCTCTCTGTTTCCATTCGATGTGACCATCTTCTGCGGGTTCATCGGTTTCGGTTCGCGCTCTCTGGTGGTGTCGTCCGAGACACCTGACGCTCCAGATTCAGAACACCCAAGACGGTAACGGTACGCTCTCACGGCGGGAATACCCAACATTTCGGCGCTGTGATGTGGCATGTACATACCGTAATACCGTGAGCACACCACCAAGGATCGATTACCTCTAGGTAGTGTACTTGTGATATCCATCTCCTGTCAAGAATCCCAACGTCTTGACACAGAACAAGAGGGAGCACAAAATGGACTCCAGACACACCTTTTGCAGACGAACACATGCGTGAACTTTACTCTCTGGCTCTGGCTGGTGTAGCTACAGGCATTTTGCATGTGCAGACCTCGCTGCCGGTCCTATATGTAACATGGCACACATGCACATGGTACACCTCCAGCGTTACCTTCACAAGGTGGAACCTAGGAGACGAGTGGATGGAGGACGCACGCACGCGACTCATTGAACCGCATTCCTCCTCCAGGCTCTATAGTAGACTCTAGCATGCCGCAGAAACTCCTCACAAGCACCTTGTCCCTCACAATGGGCCAGCGGCTACAGCGGTATAAGCGGCTTTCACCGAACTGGCCACCGCTGCTACAAGGTAAACACTGTTCCCAGTTCGCTGCGCCCTCGAACACAGTTTGGGATTTGCTCCACTGCTCTTCGTCTGGTCTGGTCGTGGTTAAAACACCGCATGGTCATGGAGGATAGGGAAGGGGTTCGAAGCCTGATGGTGAGTGACCGAGCGAACGGGAATATGCGAGAGGGGAAGGAACCAAAGACAGAGACAAGAAGGGTGGTGAGTGGACCGCGGTGGAGGAGGATGATGTCCAGATTTCTTTCTCTTTGTTGTGGCATTGTCGGCCTCTGGTGGGTAGGGTTACCTTTTTACACTTCACGGGACTACATAGGTACAGGGCCTCGAACCCTATCTTGAACCTACACAGTATATTCTGAGGGTTGTCGTATTGAGTCTACGAACTGTTTTCTGGCGGCTTTTACAACACTGCAGTTCTTGTGCTGATGAGTGTTCAGTGACCATGTCGGTAATGCGGTCTTCGGTCTTTCTTGGGATATGAGAAATGGAAAGCCAACTCTCAGTAAGAATAACACAGGAAGGCAAGCAGCAACGAAATATCCAAGTGCATGATGCACCTGTCAACCTGGAGCGTTCTACAGTAGATGTCGAGTCTATGTGCAGGAGCATGTAGGGCAGGCGAGGCAGGTTACACAGGGGCAGTCTCGCAGTCGGAAAGCGTGCCTTGCTTCTGGTACACATATCGCCATCCGAACTTTGGAATGGTTTCATTTGTCTTGGAACATATTTACAACACGGCACAGTTACACCACACGAACCGTGAAACCCATGGCTTACTCAACATTTCACACACACACGCAACCTTCGCCCAATGAGTCTCCGCGTAGAACGAATGACTCACCCGACGAAGGATAGGAAGCGAGCAGTTCAATATATTTCCAGCAGATCGTCAACACAAGATCAACCTGTACGAATGTGCCCTGACCGACTGCCGGTCGGGGCTGATACCCAAGTTAAAAGGAGCCCGGTTGCCGGCGGAACGGTTTCACAACACCGCCGGTATATGGCGCACGCATAACGGTATAATACGGCCCTGTTTAAGGAACTCGGCGACGAGGATCCCCTCCGCTGGACGGAGGAGCCGCCAATCAGCCAGATCGCCGAAGACATCTTGCGGGCCGGGAATGTTTGTGCGCCGTCCGGAATTTACGAGGTGGATTATAGCGTGTCGGCCCAGTCATCCAGCTCCGCGTCAGGATCATCCCGTTCGGCGAGACGGCGACACCTGTGGATGTTACAAGGCTGGGCTGGGGGCAGTAATGAACCGTAACAGGACAGCGGGAATGTGTGTGTATAAAACTATTTGAATAGGACCATGTCCAGGAGTTTCTTCTGGCTTCTCAGATTTGTAAGACGAAGACGAAGATGCGGCATATGTGGTTTTACCAACGAAATGGACAAAAGGAGAAACGGATGTCAACAGCGAAATTCGGCTTTGGCAAAGTGTTCGTGATGGTTGCAGTCGGCTTTAACCCGGGGACTGTCTGTCATGGGCGGGGATACTCACATCTGGCAGCGGCCCGTCAAGTCTTTCAGCTGCCATTGATTTGCAGCGCTTGGCACTCGAACGAAGTGTTCAGGGTCCTCTTTGGCTGGTGGTGCGGATCGTGCGGCGGTGCCCGGCTGCCCGCTGTTACATTGTTCGCGGGAAAGTCTCGGGGGTTTTCCATTTCGTAGGGCAAGCGGCGGCTACATACGCAGCGGCTTTTTAGTACCATGTCCCGTTCGGTATTTCCATTACATCATTGGTCCGCTTCGTTCGCTGCGCGCTCACTCTAGCACGCGCCGGGTCGCCCTCATCCGCTATGGCGTGAGGTTGAGAGCACTCGGTAGCGAAATGTTCCGAGAGGGAAATATCGGAAGATGGAGAGAGAGTTAGTAAGCACTGAAACGGAGATCTCCATGGAGCAGCATGAGTTGGATATTCGCAGTATATATAACAGATGATGTTCATCAGGAGCGGTATATAAGCGTCATTGACATTTGCAGTTTTGTTCATCAATTGCGAAGAACGGCTTTTGCGGCTTTTCCGTTGTCTTCCAAATTTCTCCGATTTCCGTTGTCAGCTTGTTGGTGGTGCGTCATTCGCTCCCAAGTCAAAGCGGCCCCACATTATTTTACTCCTACCGCACGCACCCGCTTCCGTGCACGCTATCGACATCATCCCATCCGATCCTCGCTACGAGTTTTGTTCCTACGTTAGCTACGCCACCGTCCCCAATCTTTTGACTGGAAACTCAGTTTCAGACGAACAACCACGACGTCGCTCCTCTAACAGCAACGACATACTTGCCTCCGCACGCAATTCCTAACCCCCGCACTTCCACCTTCTTCCTCCTCCTCGCAACGACGACGAAGACGACAATACAACCACCAAAGGTAACCCGACACCAACAGCAACCATGAAGGTCATCAGCAAGGAAGAGGAGCAGGCCCACTACGCCGAGGTCGTCAAGGGCGGTTTGATCGGTGGCATCAGCGGTCTGGCCCTCGGTCTCGGCGGTGTCATGTTCGGCATGAAGCGATACCAGCTGATCCGCCAGCTCTCGCTCCCCTTCCGCGCCTTCCTGGTTACCTCGGCGGGCACCTTCGGCGCCATCATCGTGGCCGAGCGCTACGGCGTCAACTTCCAGCGCGCCAAGGACCCCATGATGAACTACATCGAGGCCGGCAGGAAGAAGCACGAGCAGGAGCGCCTGGCCACGGAGACCTCGACCCAGCGCTTCATGGAATGGGGCCGCGAGCACCGCTACAGCATCGTTTTTGCGTCCTGGATCGCCGCCATGGCCGCCGCCATGGCCATTGTCAACCGCAACAAGTACCTCAGCGCCAGCCAGAAGCTCGTCCAGGCCCGTGTGTACGCCCAGGGCCTGACGCTCGCCGTCCTCATCGCCACGGCCGCCTTCGAGACCGCCGACGCCAAGAGCGGCAAGGGCAGGTGGGAGACCGTCATGGTCGTTGACCCCAACGATCCTAGCCAACAGCACTTGATCGAGAAGAAGGTCAAGAAGGAGGATTACGAGGGTCAGAACCTCTGGCAGGGTATGTTCTTTTTTCTGCCCCAATGCTTGTTTTGAGCTTACATAGATCCGCTAACTAACTTGTGCTTCAGATATGGTCGCTGCCGAGGAGAAGAGACTCGCCCATAAGAAGGCCATGGAGGAGCAGCAGCAGCAGCAGGAGGCCAACAAGGCTTCCGCTTCCGCTTAAGCGCGCTGCGCCAGCAGTCAAATTGCCATGACAAAGAGAGCGATAGTTCCCTCTATATCTCTCACTCGAGATCTATCTTGTCCACCTTCTTCTCTCCATACCGGCCATATTGCCTATGGTACGGTGGGGGGGCGAAGGTGAAGACGAAAACAAAATTGGAAATCCAGAAATCAAGCGAGGGAGGGAAAAAAAGAAAGCCGTGTGGATGTTGGCAAACGTCGTTTGTTATCACCACCACGGCTATTGGAACTCACCGGCGCGCACTACCTACGCTACCTAACCTAACATACCTTACCTTCTACTACCTCACACATCAACATCTCTACTCTACTCTACCTACTCAAATTTTGCATTAGCACTGGTGTTTTATTTTTGAAAAAAAAATGATGAGGGAACTTCGGGACTTTCTTGGAAGCAACAACGGGCGGCTTGTTTTGTTTGATTTCTCTTCTGATGATGATATGAAATCAGAACATAACAGACAGCGATTGTTGCACAGCATGGTGTTTTTATTTAGACTGGGTTATCTATCACATGGGGGTCTTCTCTTTCTCGTCGTCGTCTTGAGTACAGGAACGGGCGGAGGGCATGCATGTCTTTGTCGTATTCTATCGTCATCTTTGCTGGACAATTTGCTACGATACGGATATAGATTGGCCTTTCATGAAATTATTTCTATATGCTTTCCAACGTGGCGATCTCCGGGTAAACTAGACTTCCCTAGATTTAGAGTTCATCGTCACTCCTCACTTCACTCCCACCTCCCTCTCCCGGAGGACGCGGAGGAAGTTCATCAACGAAACCCTAGTCAACGACGTCCAAAATAGGTGACACAACACCACTCAACAGTTCCTTCTCCTTCACAAACTCCTCAGCAGTATTAGTCTCCACGTCCCAGTGCTCTTCCAACCATACCTCCGCCTCCCTCAGAGCATCCCTAACAACCATCACCTCCTCGCCGGCCTCATGAGCTGTGCCATCGGCATCAGCAATCCTTAGAACCCCCCTAACTGCGTTCAAGAATCTTTCCAATTCTCTCCTTGCATCAAGCCTCTCCCTCATCTCCTCATCCTCTATTCCAAACTTCCCTGCCTCCTCGATCAGGGATTCTATCTCCTCCCACTTTGCCGAGTCTTCAGCACTTCCGCCGGCGTAGGAAGTTTGAATGGTAGCTATTGGCTCTCAATCGTCTTTCAGGTCGCCAAGGGACACTTCCAGGACACCATTGGAGTCGACTTCGAACGTGAAGGTGATCCGGGGAATACCTCGTGGGAAGTTTTTGGCGGTGACGTTGAAGCTGGCGAGGTCGACGGGGATTGAGGCAAGGAGGTGGTTGGAGGTTGTGAAGGGGCGGTTGCCTTGGAAGATGTTGAGGATGAGGGATGTTTGGTTGTCTTGGTGGTTACTTGGGGTTAGTACGGATAGAAAGAATAATGAGATCGGATAGACTGAATGGAAGGGCGTACCGGTTGAGGTTGTAAATGTCACAGATCGTCGCTGTTCATGATGGCGTGTTAGAGAAGACTGATTGAAAAGCTTAGAAAGGGGGAATCAACTGACCGTGGGAATGGGAGTGTGACGGCGGATGATTCCCGTCTCGAAGTTCGTTAGTCAAGAGACTTGAAAAGATACTAAATCCGTCTTGCACAGAGGAAAGAAGATCTTACCATGATCCCTCCTGCCGTCTCGACGCCAATTGCAATTGGAGTAATGTCAAATGCACCCAGCATGTAACCCTCAAACTCAGGCGCGGAGAGAACATGTGAATAATCATTAGCTCAACATCCTCGTATCCCAGGATTCCAATGTTCACTCACCATAGCTTGAATAGCCGCCCCAAATATCACCGCCTCCGCAGGATCAACTGTTCCTTCCCTGAGAGTCCTGTTTTCCCTCTTGAAATAACACTCAACCACCCTCCTCACCATTGGGGTCTTTCCCGACCCTCCCACCACAAGAACATCGTCCAACTCATCCCAGCTAACCTTGGCAGCCGACAACACCCTTCGAATCGCCGACAGCGTATCCCAAACCAGAACGTGGTTCACATCCTCAAAATCCCTTCTTGTCATCGCCAAGTTCCTCTCCATTCCGCCCAAGTTGGTCAACAGTTCACCAACATCGATCTCGATCGCTTCCCGCTCTGATAGAGCTATCTTCACCCCTTCTGCTACCTCCTCTTTCACTTTCCTCACCAGCTTCGGATCCAGCATCATCAAATCTCCATCCAGCTGATTTACCCTCCCATTATCATGGCCGTCACCATTGGTTCGGGAAACCACCTCCCTCAAAACCCACCCGGCCACATTCCCATCCATCTTTCTCCCCCCATACCACCCCTCAATCCTCTCACTACCCAAAACCTCAAAGACCCCCTGCTCCACCGTGACCAACGTGACATCAAGCGAATTCCCGCCCACATCGTACACCAACACCGTTATCTCTTCCCCATCAGAGTCCCTGTCCAGCCCGTAGGCAATGGCGGCTGCGATGGGTTCCTTGGCGAAGCGGATACCCTCTAAACCAGCGAGGGAAGCGGCGTGCCGGAGGGCGGTTTTGTAGGCTTCTTCGAATTGCTGGGCTGTTCCTTGGGTGGGGATGTAGGGGTAGGCTGAGTAGGAGGTGTAGGCCCGGTGCGATGGGGATGGTGATGACGGCTTCGGTGACGCTGCGATGGGGGTCTGTTAGAGATGGGGCGAGATGGGGGGAGATTGAATGCCAGTCGGAGGGAAAGAGGGAGAGAGATCTGTAGAAAATAAGGAAAAACGAAGAAGGAAAAAAAAAGAAAGAGGCGGAAGAAGGAGCGTTAACAACGAGGTTTGCCAGGCTGGGCAGGCTACCAAGCCTCAATGAAGGCACCTAGAAACCTGGAAAGAGGGAAAGAGGGAAAGAAGGAAGGAAGGAAGAAAAGGATCTACTCCCCACCAATCGCCCTCTCAGCAATCCCCTTCAACACCCTAAAAATCATCGCCGTGATCTGCTCAGGCGTATACCTCAACACCCTCTTCGCGGCCATGTTACGATCCTGTCCTTGTTCGATGCTTCTATCCTTGATCTCAACCTCAATAATAGGCATGTCACTACCACAATAATGCGTGACCTTGAAAATGGCGAATCTCCTTTTGAAAGTCGGGATCGGAGAAGTTTCGGCCTACGAGACGTCTTTTTGTTGTTTGGTTTTGGAGCAATTAGTCAACCGCTCACTAACCACTCACCAAGCAAGGCCATGAGTTATTCGGGAGGAATCAAGCGTACCTAACATCAAACACCGCTGCCCCATCCCCACCCTCCTTCAAAGCCCACTCCCTCGCCTCCTCCCCAACTCTAATCTCCACCCCTTCATCCCCTCCCTCCCATACACCGGGACTAGCCCTAAAACCAACCCAGTTCGGTACCGTCCCAAGAACCTCCACCGTTCCATTTTTTTCCAAAACCCGCTCCCAACCCTCGAGTTCGTCATCCCGAAATCGATAGCTATCACTGGAGTGCCCTCATCGCTGTCATAGTTCTCCCCCGACCGTGGATGTAGAGGTAGAGGTGGAGTGAGCATTAGCTCCAACCGGAAGAGGTAGGAAAGAAATGGCTAGGGGGAAGATGACGATGAGGAGGAGGAGGATGGTGGCTGTTAGGAGGGCGGCGAGGGGGGATGGTGGTTTGGGTTTTTTCGAGGACTTGGTGAGGAGGCGATGGGACTGTCGGCGACGGCCGCGGTTACCTGATTTGTTTGTTGCCATCTTTGAAGTGGTTGTAGTGGTTGTGATGTTGGTTGGGGGTTTCGTTGATGGTGTTGTTGATGGTGCTGGTTCAGGTTTGTTGAAGTTGATATGATCAAAGAGAAGTACTTCCTAGGTAGTACATATGTGTAAGTGCCTGTTCTGTGTTAAATGCCGAAGCTCTGAAGCCTGCAAAGAGAAGTTATACGATGGATGAATCGACATATTTGGCCTTTGTGTTCAAACATTGTCATTTCTCTTTTCTGGAATCACCTAGATATCAATAGCTGTTTCTCTCCTAGCCCGAGGCCAACCCGGGTGAGTGACCTACGTGAAGGCTTACCCGTAGCCATTCAATCGACCAAGTTGTGTAAGATTTCAAGTTGGCCTAGCGATCAAAACCGTAATGACTCACATCAAGAAATCCAGTTTTACTTCTTGGTTCCATTCCTTACTGTCTACCCATTCGATGTCGTTAGCCAATATTCAGGACACGTTTCGTTGTTGTCGGACTCGACTCGGATTGTTTGACTCACCAATGCGAACTGATAATGTTGTCCTTTTGCAGATCTTCAGAAGTCTGACAACCACACACTAACACAACATCAGCAAACAGCAACCATCAACACCAACACTTGCACAAAACAGCCATGGATGGATGCGGTGCACTTCAACAATGACGCCACCGCGTTTGTTCGTTGATATTAGGTATTAGCTATAATGCAACTCCCTCTTTCTTCCCCTGCTCTGGACACTCTCCTCCCATCGAGCTCTATTCTCTATCCTACCTCCAAGAACTCTTTCTTTTTCATGATTGATCAATCACGTCATTATATGGCGTAGACCCAATTCCATCCAGTGTTTGTTGTATAAAAATGACAATTGCAACCAAAAGAACGCCCATCTAATCTCCCCACTCCCTTCTCTTCCTCACCACCTTGTCACTCCCCTACAACTGGCAACCTTCCCTCCTCTCCCAGTAAATCTTCGCCGGCTCAAGGGGCCTCGAGAAAAGCGAAGCATAATCGGTACCAATAACCTTATCGCTACCATCCACGTTCCTAAACTTGAAGTTACGAACAATAACAGCAAGAATAGTCTGCAGCTGCACATGGGCGAACTGCTCGCCAATGCAACGGTGACGACCAGCGCCGAAGGGCAGGTAAGGGGAATTGGCGCCCTTGCTGACGAGACCGTAGCCGTAATCGATCTTCTCATCGTCCTCCTCGCTGGGGACGTTGCGGACAATGGTGGGGGCGAGGGGCGAGTCCTTCTCCCAGCGGTGGGGCTCCCAAAGGTCGGGCTGGGGGAAGTGGGACTCGTCGGTGGCGGAGACGCCGGGGGCGGCGAGCAGGACGTGGTCGGTCGGGATGACGTACTTGGTGCCGGGGACGGGCATGGGCGTCTTGACGGCGCGCATGATGGAGTGGATCGGGGCGTGCAGGCGGAGGGTTTCCTTGACGACGGCGGCGTGCTGGGGCAGCTTGGCGAGGTCCTCGTAGGTGAGCGGGGGCAGGTCGGCGCCGAGGTTCTTGACTTGTTCGTTGTAGAGATCCTCCATGACGTCGGGGCGGGAGGCGAGGCGGAGCATGATCCAGGAGCTGGTGGAGGACGAAGAGTGCTGGCCGGCCATGAGGAGGGCGATCATCATGTGGGCGATCTCGTGGTCGGGAACGGGGACGCCGCCCTTGTAGCTCGAGTTCATCAGGTGCCACATGATGTCCTGGGCGCCGGTCTCGCCGCGAGCGCGACGCTCCTTGATGGTGTCCATGTAGATCTTGGCGACGGTGCGCTGGGCGTAGTCGCGGCGGTTGTTCCAGGGAAGAGGGGCCCAGTGAAGCATGAAGTTGATGGGAGAGAAACCCATGTCGAGGTCGTGGTAGAGGTCGGCGAGCGTCTCGTCGAACTTGTCGCGAATCTCCTTGCCCTGAAGAGCATGCGAGGCGGTGAAGATGGTGATCTGAGCCATCTTGGGGGAAATATCGACGATGCCGGATTTGCCCTTGAAGTCAGCGGTTCTCTTGAGGTAATTGGTAACCTCATCGGAGATGATGGGGACGTATTGGCGGAAAGCCTCGGTGGTGAGCGCAATCTTCATGAACTGTGGGAGCCGTATGTTAGCACGCTGATTACCACTTCCATGTTTTTTTTTTCCCTCTGCTAACCTTCTTTTGCTCCATAAGCTTGGAGTTGGGGCAATCGTAGACGACGTCCTTGCCGAAAACAGGGGTAGTAAGGACGGTGTAAATCTCTTCGGCGTTGACATCGCGAATCTTGCCGTTCAAGATGAAATCGTTGCCCTTGGGGCCAACGTAGACAGTGGTCTTCTTTCCGAGGAGGATGAAGGTGAAGCAATCGCCATACTGTTCGAGCGCGGAAGTTGTTAGCAAGCCAAGTCCGCGCGTAGCCCAAAAGGGGGCGGGCAGTGTTTACCTTTTCCTTGTTCTCCTTGAAGAACCGCGGCGGGTCCATACCATACGTGATAGTGCTACCGATGAGAGGAAACCAGTGGAAGACGAGAGGCGGCTCATTGGGCTTCTTGAAGAGGAACTGCTGGAGGACGTTGAGGGCGACGGCGAGAAACAAAAAGGAGGCGATCGCGACACCGATTTGCGACACAGTCCCCAGCTGGGAAAACTGCTGGGACAGCGGTCCCGCAACGACTTGCAGGATGCCCATGGTTGGAGAAGGGGGGAAGAAGGCGTGGAGGGGAAGAACTAAAGTCGTGGACGCCGGCAACAAACAAGCAAGAGAAAAATGAATGAAGCCTGAGGAGGGGGGTAAAAAGGGAGAAGATGGGCGACTCGACTTAATTTTTATAAAGTTGGTCGATGGCTGGCGGTTGTCGTAGCCTTCCTACACTAGAACCAAGGCGATAGGCCGATAGGGACCAAAGGCAGTGGTAAACTGACAGCACAACACCTCCACCAGCTTGGCAACGCCCAGGGACCACCTCTCGGGGACAGCTTTCCCTCCGGGCGAATAGGAGTCGGGCAGTTTGGTGTCTCTCAGCCAATCAGAAGAGCAATTCGTATTCGGATTCCCGTTTGTACGTACCCTTCAAAGATCATCCAAATTATGTTTACCGCACTGGCAACCTCAGCCCAAGATCATGCCATGGGGGAAATCGCATCTGACGGTTTCGACCATGGAAAGAGACGATTGGAGCTGTTCAATCTGAGGCCTCGGTCTTGCAAAGGAAAAGGGATGTAAGCACGGCAGTGTCATTGAAAATTTCAACGTCTTTCGGAACGCGGCGAGTACGAATACGATTGACAACAACAACGGTGCAGCATTCAGATGTAAAAGTATGTATGCCTGACTGCATACTACTTGGATGGCTGCTATTACTTCATCCCTCTCAAACATCTCACGAAATCCCAAACCGCAAGCAAAAGTGTCCAACATTCTGTGTTGTGTTGAAAGAAACTTCCTTACAAAAAGGGGTAAAGATGGAGTTCAATTGAGCCATCTCTTGGCATTCGAGTCTGTGCTTTGCCACATCGGCTACTCCCGCTCTCGTCTCAATCCCGCCATGCAAGCCATCTTGCGTCGTCCCTCGCCTTTGCTGACCACCACTATCTGTCCGGCAAAGAAAAAGTGAACAAGTCAAAGACGTGGAATTGGCCAATGAAATAGAGAGGTAATGCAATGGCGTCGTTGGGTGCTTATGCAGACGTATTCGGGTTTATGGTTTGATGGATCGGACTTGTGATTGAAAATCTGTTGCTGCCGGTCCAGGCGAGCGAATGATTCTATGGTCATGTATAGAGCAGGTATTTGGTATCTGAATCAGGAGGCTTAGTATCTTCCACTTCTATAGCTCCCCAACCAAGCCCTTGTCTCTCTACACATAACCCAACCAAAACCATTGACTTTCTTGGATCATACATGCAAGAAGACAAGAATCAATGCTGATGCTGACAGAGAGCCAGGACATATCCTATCTGACATTGAAACAAGAAAACAAATACGAAAGAAAAGAGAAAAACTTTAGTGAATGCGTGTTGTGTGGTATCATGAGTGTCCTATCCCAAGAATCCCGGAATGATCAATGCTCCCCCTTTTTGACCCCGAAAATGAAAGTGTAACTCCTGGTTGAACGCCGTCCGAAATGCGAAAAGCTGCAAAGCAAAAGCGCTATGACTGGCAAGTTTGTTGTGCTGTTGTGTTGTTGTTGTGTTGTGGTTGTTGATGTTGATGCTTCTGAAGCTGTTGTGTTTCTTGCTTATGGTTCATCCATCACCCGTTCTCTCTTTCTTGGTCATTTCTTTTGAGAAAGCTCCCCTAATATCTGATGCGAGTCCATCTCTCGTTGACCTCGCAGTAAGAGCACCGCATCACGAAGAAACCCCCCTCCACCCATACCCCCCATCAATATTAACCCAATTCCCCTTCTCCATCGCACTCTCCCAGCCCATCATGACCGCCAACAGCCTGCATCCCACCGCGCTAACCGTACAAATAACCACATCGCTCGCGTCCGCCAGCACAGCCAGGTCCATCATGTACGCGCGGCCCATCAGGCTCCTAAGCCGGATCGCATCAGCCGATGGACTCTTCTTGTGAGCCTCCACATCCGCGCTCGAGCTGGACTGGCCCAGGTTCCAAAACATGGCCGAGAAAAAGCCGCCCTCCCAGCCGAACGCCTCGTCGTGGAACTTGTGCATCACATTCCTGTCCAGCTCGGGTTGCTTCATCTCCTGCTTGGCGGCGAGCTTGATGCGCTCCTGCGCCAGTGTCGCGCCCTTGAACTCGGTGGCTTGGTAGATCATGGGGTCGTCCGAGGCAAGAATCATGAGGCTGTGGGACTTGGCGACGGCGTCTTCGGCCCCGTGCGGGCCGGTGTGGTTGAACTTGTCCTCCAAAATCTCGCGCGCGGTTTCGGCGTAGATGTTGACGGGCATGTAGGAAGAACGGTACTGGAACTCGAAGGGGTGGCGGTCGCCGCGGCGGACGTGGATGCCGATGGCCAGGCCGTTTTGCTTGCCTTTCGTCTTGGGCACGATCCGCCTGGCCATGAGGTCGCGGACGCGGTTGTCGACGTAGACGCTGTCGTCTTTGTTGAGGCGGAAGAGCGCGTCATGGCCGAGGCGGGCGAGGTTGAACATCTTCTTTTGCGCGGACGGTTCTAGTCGCTCTAGGGGGTCGTCGGAGGAGCCTCCGACAAGCAGCTCGCCGAAAAGGTCGATGGCTGTCCAGGTGGAAATAACCAAGTGGCGGGCTTCAAGTGGGCAGGGGAGCATCTCGTGTCTGGGAGGCGGTCCGCAGACCTCGCGAGGAGGTGCCTGGAAGATGTCCATGTACTTCCCGTAGCCCCAGCGGCTGTCGTCGATGAAAAAGGCGCGGCCCTCTTTTTGGGCCAACCCGTAGGCTGTCCAGAGCATCATCAAAGTCTTTCCCAGACCGGCATCGTCTGACTCGAGAACAAATGTCAAGCTTTTCTCGCACACAGGCTTCGGTATCGTCCCTTCTACGGCTTCCCCCACTAGAGTCTTCGCCGCGTCTTGCGCTTTGTCTGCGGACGCGGGCGCGGGTAGGTACCCAGCCTGCTGGGCCTCCTTGACGTCGATAAAGTGGGAGCCCGTCGTATCGGAAAAAAATCCGAGATATGTTTGTTGTATGCTGCTCTTCTGTGATCGCAGTTGCTGCACCCGTTCCGCCGTCTCCCGACACTTTTCACACACGTCCGCAAACTGTTCGGCGGTAAGAGGGAACTCCGAGCCCTGGGGTATCGAAACTGTCCAGCTTGTCCTGCCCCGCGAATCGGTCAACAAGATGGGCGCTGGGTGATCTGGTAGGTCGGCTCGTGACACTAGCGAGTGGCCATACGGCCGAGAAAGGAAGGCGAGCACCGGGCTCTGTGTGCATAACCACTTGACCGCGTAGAAAATAAAAACAAGTCCGCATGTGTACAGGATGTAACGGACAACCCTCCTGGGCCGGACGAATCCCGCGAATCCTTTGGACGGTTTGCGCAGCGGGGGCGAGAGCGACGGTAGACCTGGTGACGGAGGAGGAGAGAACATGAGGTGGTCGAAGTTGAAACGGGAAGATGTCGCAGAGAGGGGGCCCTTGTCGTGGTGGTAAGAGGCTGCCCTCCGCAGGTTGATTCGGGGCGGAGAGATAATCATTTTGGAGTGTCTCGTCCTACTCAAGTCGAGAGTAGGTGGCATTTTTGGTATGAATTGTGTGAGAACCGATGGCTACACAAGCAGAGGGTCCGTTGAGAAGCAGAGTACTGGTGGCTTGTTGCTGTGTCTAGAAGGAGTGTATATGGATCCAACTCTCAGAGTTGTTTTGTTGGTCAAGTATCAAATTCCGGTGTACGTCTCCGAGGCGAGAACGACCGTAGCCGGATGGACGAAGAATACCAGGGCAATCCGGAAGCCCGCAGACGTTGTGTTGCTGTTTTTGGGAAGGAAAAGGTGCGCCCAGAGGTTGACCATCCAGCGACAACAGAGTCGAGGGCGGCGAGCAAGATTAAGCTTCTCGGTAGAAAGTCGACATGCTTAATGATAACCAGGTAGCGAAGTAGCACATGTGCAAATCCCAATCTAGGGGCTAGCGAGCGATGTTGACTTTGACAGGCCCGGTTGATAAGTAGTTGAGGGATGTTCCGTGTCTCCCTCGAGCGGCGGCGGGGAAAGAAGTATAGGGGCTCACGGGATCCAGGTTCGAGGTGTAGAGAAAAAGGATGGGAAGCGGGGGTTGAGGGGGCTAACAGTAGAATAGGATGAGCGGTGGAAGAAGCGAAACAGGGAGGATATGGATGCCAAAGGGAGATTCCCAGGCTTTCTCAAACCGAAGATCAGGACACAAATCCCAACCGTTCTGCCCCAGAACGCCTTCCCTCGCGCAGACTCGCGGGATGACGGGTTGGGGCAGTGTGGTGACAAGGTGAGGAAGGGTGACCGCTTGGTGGATTCCGCCGTGGATATTCAAGAGGGCCGGGTAACGCGGATTGGCCAGAGGGGACAGGACAGACGACGATCGTCCCCAGATAGTCTGCAAGGGCCTTGGGCAGTCGACAGCGTTCACAACCCAAGGATCACCATGGACCGGGATGAGGAGGGGGTTGCTCGTGAGATGAGGGGCCCTTTTCGATGTGTAGATCTGCAGTAGGCGAAGCGTCGAAGTCGTTTGAAAGCCGTTGGAGGACTTGGAAGGGCGGAAACGATCTGAGCAGATCTTTCCAGAAGAACGCAACCCCTCCAAGCGAAGTCATGCGAAGGTCCAAGGGATAGGATCGAAGAAGGCGGCGGCAGGCGGTTAGGATGACGTGAGGGGGGTAAAAAGAGGCACACCTTATCCGGGCTATGTCAATAATATGAGTGGTGAGCTGCTATATGGGGGCTACTATATGCTGAGCCATTGCCGTGTGTATGAGTTTCTGTCCCACGATGCACGAATGCGAGGGACTGGATGAGATGGGGCGGGGGAGGGTTGGCCGGGCATGAAAAGGAAAACGTTGTGACACCATCCACCGGTGTTGAAACCCGCAAACGGGCGCCTGACAAGTGTGGAAGCTGGAAAGCAAAACCACCTAACCCATGGAGACCAGATGTTGCCGCCGCCGCCGCCGCCGCCGCCGCCGCAGAGGTGGACGCGACTACCGGGAGGGGAATGCACCGTCGTGACCTTTGATCACATCGACTTAGATGCGCATTCTGTTTTGATGGAGCCCATGTGAGATTTGCGAAAAATGGTCGGCGATCAGAGCAAATGATAAGGGGTGATAATCAAACACTTTGATGCCATGCCTCGATGCAATAAAAGCCGATCTTATTTACCCACGACGTGCGCACATGTCTCTTTGCTGTGCACTAGACAGGACATGCAACAACGGAAAGTGATCACCGGGGGCCGTCGTCCATTTCACTTGTCCACTCCGGCTTGGATCCTGATAGTGAATCTTCTCGTCCCGATAGCCGACCGACCGACCGACCGTGACCAGGCCATGATGACAAACGGGAATCCGAACAAGGACACCTTCCGCATTCGTTTCGTCGGACCGCAAAATCAAATCAACAAACGGTAGTGATCTGATGCAGACACGTCTTCGTTTGCTTTGCCATCAACTTGATACAGTCTCTGCTGCCGCCGCCGCGTAAAGCTAATCATGGTGAACTCTCTTGAAACTGAAGATGGTTCGTCGTTTGACGGGTTTGACACGACGACACGAAGCCCCCAAGTATCCTCGGTAACCTCAACAAGTCAGGCGCTTCCATTAGTATGAGGCATGCTGGTATGTTAATCTGCCATCGATGAAGAAGAATCCAATCGACAATGGCATTTACCCGCGGCACTATCACAAGCCTCACAAGCTTTACAACTTTGATCTCCTCCTCATCTCTCGCAGCCCCTCTTCCACTGCTGCGATGCCCTTGCCTTCTTCCCATGCGTACGTCGTTGGAGTCGATTCGGTGATTTTATACTAAACAACGTCTGAACGTGCCATGGGAAAATGAGGAAACTCGAAAAAGAGAATCACAATTGTGGATATCGGGACGACGATCTCCATCTGCCACCCCTGTCGAATCTGAAACGTGCTAGGGTCCTTGGAAAGGATCCATCAGAGCTGCAAATGGGCGACGCCACATTTCAGGACAGGCACAACGAGACAAGAGTCCCCGCTTTTTTCTGTGAATGTGTGAATGCCAAGACTAAAGGGTCCGTCCTGGGTCCTCGTTTTCGAGTCGTCATCATCCGAACCTCTTTTTCGAGGGATTCGAAGGGTTACAGTTAGTATTATATGAAATTGACTTTCGGGCGCGGATACGGTCCGTCCTCTCGTTTCAAATTCTCCATTACATATGATCATACGACACCAGACAGCAAGAACAAGATACCCGGCAACAGAAGCTGTACCTCGGCAGACCACTTTCCAGCTACATGGTTTTCATGTAACAGTCGCTATACGAGAGTCCCATATGATGCCATCCACTCCGTCGGGCCCGACGACGACGACGATGATCATGAGATGGAATCAGAGTGTCCCAGCAAAAGCAAACCAAACCAAAGCATGCAAATGATTCGGCACTTTCTGCGTGTATCAAGTCCCCTTGTAAGACGACATGTGACCTGCAGCATGCAGGATATCTTGCACCGTATCATACGTCTTTTGTGGAAGCAAGTTGAGTACTGTATGTGCGTATGCAAGTAATCCGACCTTTGCTTCACGTTGCTCCACGTTTCCTGGTCTTCGCCTCGCCTCGTCTCATGCGGTGGAAGCAGTGGAAGCGGTCGTGGAACCTAACGTGAGTATGGGATTGATACCTGCGAAGGATCTCGCATACAAACTACCCGGCCAGAGTTGCGGTAAAGGTAAAATAAAATCGCTGCCCCAGAGCCAGCAAGGTGTCGAAGGATCAGGCTACTATAGCTATAAGTAACCATCCGCTCTTCTTGCTATATCTTCGGCCTCGAGATATTGCGTCCCGAGTCCCGAGTCCCGAGTCATTAATCCCGACATGCTGTTGTCGAACACCCGGGATCATCTGCTTACATGCTTACACACTATACAGGCCGTCCCCAAGAATAGCATCTTAACCACTATCTACGGAAAAAACCTCACATCAGGCAATCTATCTGATAACCAGTCGTCGTCAGAATCAGGCGAGCTTGAACACCAAGGTCATTATTGCGGTTTGGCCACTTGTGCGACTTTGAACGTTCCATGGCCGACTTCACGACTTCGGATAGAGTCAAGTTGGGCAACAGCGAAACCTAGGTAGACAACCTAGATGAACCGAGGAACCACGAATCAGTTATGAGGATATATCGCGTTCGTAACCCGCTTGCTTGTTTTTATTGTAATCATATCGGTATCTTGTCTCCTCCTTCCTTTCTCCTCCTTCTCTCACACCCGCTCTCCCAGTCTCCCAGTCTCCCAGTCTTTCAAAACCAAACTATATAAAAACTTTCAAACCCAGGAGGATGATATGTGTGTTTTTACCCTCTCTTCCTACCTTCCTATTCATCGTCTAAACCCATTCCAGAAATTCCGCTTGTCATGAAAACCCTTCTCCCCTTCCCCAGACCACTGTAACCAGAGCTTGATCAAAGAGGGTAAAGAAGAAATAGCAAAAAGTGACATCCTACACATGCATGGACACAGGAGAAAGTAAAAAAGAGGATACGATACAGCGCCTTTTCGGGTTCGTCGGCAGCAACAAAAACAAAACAAATTCGACAGCCAACCGACCAACTCGTTCATCTCTTCATAACCAGGAAACTCCCCTAAATCCCGAGAGGGGGTGTTCCCTCAAATAGGGGGCTTGTTTAAAATAAGCAAATGACAGCAAGAACAAAAAGGATAAAAAATGCAACTCGGGTATAAAATCATCATATGGCGCAAAACAATCGCATCCAAACACACGAGATGCGGGATAAAAAAGAAATAATCATGCCCGCAAATGATAGCGAGCCCTTGCCGTCTACACCTCCATGATGACTGGCCCTTGAGACTCGGCAACATACGACGTCCTAAGTTTCGATAGCAACTGGAGTTTGATAGGCGGTTCGTTCATCTGGGTCGGCGGCGATGGTGTCCTCGATGGCGTTGGTTGCGAAAGCCGAATTGGCTCTCTGTGTTCAGCAACGACCGGTCCTGGGGGTGGCGGCGGCGGCATCGACGGAGCGGGCGTGGGGGCGACTCTAATGCTTCCCCTGTTCCCACGGATAAGCTGACCGGATTCGACGCGATCCTGGATCATGTCGTCCAGCATCTTGCTCATTTCATCGACGCTCTTTGTCCGTGTCCTGGCGCTGTTCATCAGAGATACCTGCCGACTCAACGTCGGCGTGGAACCAGTTGGGCTGCTGAGCGTGGTAACGCCGGGGGTGTTGGTAAGGCTGTAGTTGCCATCATCGGAAAAGACCCGCGAGTTGCGATTGCTAGTCCTCGACTCGACGCGGTCCGCGTTGTCCCTTGATCTCGCCGCGCTACGCAATGCCGCCAACATCCTGTCCTTGTCCTCCAACCGGGCCCGAAGCTCAGCAATCTCTGCATCCTTTTCCCTAAGCAAAGTCGAAACGCTATGGTCCTCTCCCACCAGTATCTTATTCCCGGGGGTAATCCCGAGCGAGGTGCGCGATGAGCTTGCGCGGCGAGCCTGAAGGAGTCGCTTTTCCAGCGTTTGGATGTACCGGTTCTTGTCCGCCAGGTCTGCCTGCAACGCGCGATTCTGAGCCGCAAGCGAGGCTGTCCCATCTCCAAATTCGCCTATGCTGTCCTCGTCTTCGGCCTCTGTCAGAGGTGCTTCCGGCCCGCTACCAGACGACCGCTTTTCGAAAGATCTTCGGCCAATCGTCGAAGAAGAGGATGCCATAGACGTAGGCCTCTCCAAGAATGGCTTGCCTGCGTTAGAGGCGGTCATAACGGATCTTACCGATCCCACAGAGAACCTGTTGTTGAATGTGTTGAGCGAATAGGAGCTGAGTGATCCGTTGGCGTTGACTCCTATCGACTTTGAGCTGAGAATGAGCCGGTTCAAATGGTCGATCCTCTCTTTCAAGGCGGTTCGAGCCAGCTGCATTTCCAGCATCTGTTCTTCGTGGCGTTGCTCCATTTCCAGCTCTCGTGCCAGTTCCTCCTTCGCATCGCGCTCCATCTCCTCGTCCGCTTCCTTTTGACTGTTGGCCTTTGCCTGCTTCTCGAGCTCCTTACGCAGTTCAGCGATCTCCATCCGATAGCGTTCCAGCAAGACCCTAGCATTGCCATCACCTCCGGCTCCGAGAGCTTCATCAGCACGCTTAGCACGACTGACGATGCTGTTTTTCGCTCGAGATGCGAATTTTAGTGTGTTGAGTGTCTCGTTGATGTGAGTGCTTCCAGCGGTACTTCCGCCAGCGCCACACTGAATCGTGCAGAGAATGCTCACAAGCGAGTTTCCCGACAGCGCGCCTTGCAGTAATCGTGTGAGTTTGCTGTCGCGGTAAGGTAAATGTTTGTCGTCCTTGTCCTTGTTCTCAGAAAGCTTGGCGATGACCGTTCCAAGGGTCAACAAACTCTTGTTGATATGTGAACCTTCTTGACGCCTCTCCTTCGTGTCAGCCGCCTTTTCTGACCCCGCCAAATCGATCAAGCTCAAGGTGGAAACTCGCACGCCACCCGGCAGCAGACCCTGTCGCTTGCTTCCCCCTGAGCTATCTCCCGCGGGCACACGCTCCCTGCTCTCCACCACAATCTGGACGACAGCGTGACTGCGTGAACTCCTGGCGTTGAACTGCGTACTTGCGGTCCGGCGAGCCTGATCACCCCGTGCAATCACACGCAGGAGCTGTGTCGGACTCTGGACGATTTCTTCCTTGAGAGGCGTCGCATAAACACCCCGCTTGCTGTCCTCGCGCAGCTTGATCTCCTCCTGTGCCGGGGCACCAGGACCATTGCCTCCCGTTGCCATACTCAGTAAATCGTGGATCCTCTCGTTGTAGATCTCCAGGTAGCTGACCCGGAGCAGGAACTCTCTCGACGGCGTTTCGCGAATGTATGAGAAAATGTCGGTAATAGCCAACGGTATCACGCCTGGCGAAGAGGCTGTGCCCTGCATCGAAAATGTCTTTCCTGTACCCGTCATACCGTATGCAAAGACTGTGCCGTGATATCCCTCCATAACTCGTCTCACCAAGCGCTTGGCACTATGGTCGTAGACTTTCGAATTGTCGTCGTGGGTCGTAAAAACGTTATCTGCTTCATTATCAGCCTCTGCTTCCTGTGTACTTTTTTTTTTCCCCGGCGCACTCACCATAATAGTAATCGCCTCCCTCCTTGCCGTTGTACGAAATTAGGGACCTCCTCCCGTCCACCATCCACTCCCCTTCTGTCGTATGTTCGTTCCCAGAAGCATCTGGCCGTACTCTTACGCTCACAACGACATTGCCTTTTGTTTCGGGGGTCTTGGATTCGCGCTTGCTTTTGCTTCCTGCAGAGGTATCTGGTCGAGATTGTGTTGCCTCCATGTCTTCGTATTGCGTTGCTGAGGTAGAGTATGAGTCTTGTGCGGATGAACTGCGGCTCTGGGGCGGTGATGCGATGCTGATCAAGCCATCCGAGTTTCTAGACCGGGCAGCCGACCTGCCGTCACCGCTCCCGTTGAGGAGGCTCCCCGTGCTACCGGAGAATTGGTACGTTGGTGTTGTTGGTGTCTTTGATTTTCGCGACGAGGCACCGGCAGAGAGCGGACTAGGCGGTAAGTTGGAAAGGCGGCCTTCGCCGCGTGGTGGTTGCGGAAACGAGTTTATGCTGACTGATTTCCTGAGTGTTTTGTTCAAAGCGTTGATGGAAGAAACTGCGCGCGGCTGGGGTAGGCCTCCGCCCGTTGCTGGCGATGCTGTAGAGTTGCGGAAGTTGGAAGCGCTTGATGGGGTTCGAAGAACGCCAGATTTGGGTGTTGATGGCATCGCAGCGTTGGTTGAAAGGGACAGCCCGCCTACGGATTTCCGCGTCTTGCCCATAGGAAGCCCGGGGAGAGCGGAGTTGGGTGGCCCGCTTGACAGCCGGGCCGGCTTCGGTACTGTGGTAGACATTGTGAGGTGCGAAGATATCCAGCAGGGGTGGTTTGCAAATCCTGCAGAAGCCACTTAGCGATGGGGCTCTCGTTGTCTGGTTGGTTTATCGCCGCAAATCGACCGTAAGCTTGACGACGTCCATGAAGTGGGTTCTAGTTACGTGTACCACCAGCGAAGAGGCTCCAACCGCAGCTTGACCGAGCAGAAGACTCGAGCACGAAGCACTGGGCCTGATACGTAATACGTCCACACCGACACCGGGACCAAAGCGTTGGGACAGACTTTGTTATGAAACGGTGCTCGGCGGGATCGAAGCAGAGGGGTATCTATTCATAAGATATGGACCGGAGGTTAGTGCCATGCAGCTGGGCCTTTTCAAGAACTGGAACCCCGGTGTTTAAACATTGTGGATTGCGGAGGGCGGGAACCGAAACGGAACAAACATGCCAGTGGTGTACGCTGTGGAGTCACCTAACCACGGCAAAGGTACCAGGTACGTTCTGACTCCCAAGGAACACACCGGCGTTCAGGCACACCGCACGGGCATTGTTCATCCCACTTCGCAACCCCGAGCGAGAGATGTGCAGGCGGTAAAATGTCTTTGCTTACCTACGCAGGAAGGGCGAGTTGAAGAATCGTAGGATAGCGCAGAAATGGCGCCGATGATCTGCGACAGTTTCTTCAGAGTTCTGCAGTTGCCACGAAAAGGAGGTGTGGCTGCGTCGTCGAGACCAAAACGGCGGCGGAAGATGTGCCGACTAATATCGCAAAACTCGCTATTCCCAAGACAGAGGACGGGGACAGCGAGAAACTGTGGGCTGATGCGGCTTGAAATAACACGGATTGAGTGGCTTCGTGGTCGTCGTAGTAAATCGTGATTCGCAAGGAAATCGGCTGCGTCTATGGAGTAGGTTGTCGTCGATTGCTTTTCGCGGTCGGTGAGTGGCGCCAAACGAATGATGCTAGTACGGAAGGCTGTAGAGTGCAGTTGTGAAAGTGTGGAGGGCGACAGCGCAAAAAAGATCGGACGGCGCTGAAGTGTCTGGGCGGTGGTGCTTTGTGGTGTTCTGGGGGATGCGGGAAGTACCGACGTAGCAGGGGAGCACGGTGTACACTATATGGTGGACCTTCTCTTGAATATCTTTGGAGGCTGGCGACTGTTCGTGAAGAGCCTTGTTGATGATTGACGACAAGCATGAAAAACAGCGAACGTTGGGTTGAGTATGCAAAAAAGAGGTCGAAGTGAGCAGAATGACTAAAAAGAAAGGGTCGCCCTGCTCTAAGCGAATTTCATGCCCAGACCCTTCAAGCGGGAAAGGCCTGGCCGAGTGGGCCTGTGGAAGCGTCCCCTATGCGCGGGGCGGTAAGTCCAGGTAAATGTTGTAGCTGTAGAGGTTGCAATGGCCTCGCTGCACTTCTGATCCTGCCCGTCTTCGAGCAATCTTCGCTGTGAACGGAAGAGGCTGGCCGCAACAAGTCTAGTTTCTCTAGTAGGAAGCTGTCACAATGCAGAGGAATTCGTCGTTCCTGTTGGTGCGGCGTAGATCGTGGGATTTCTGATTTCTGAATCGCCGCGCTCAAGAGCCTCCAATCAGATGCCGGCAAGTCTAGAGAATACCACGGCAGAGGATGCAGGTGGATGTAACCAGTGTACGGGAAAGCTTGACGAAGACGTCTGGTAGGACAGCGATGAAAACAATGATTGTCCAATCGTCGCTCTGGGCTCAGGGGCTTTCAGTTGGTGCGTCAGCGTCAGGGTCTTATTGCTGGAAGCTGGAGGATAAGAGAAAGCAAAGGGCACGACGACAAGACCTCGAGTTTCGTGGGGAAGAGGAGAAACCTGGACAGCTCGAGATGAGCAGAGAAACGCCCAGGGCTCTGGAGAGAGACGAATACACCCTCACCTTGCTGCTTTCATTTTCCCAAGGTGACGAGTTCTTGGGGTCCATCGTTCTGTCCAAGCCCTCACTCCGGCTTTTTCGCCGTTTCTTTTTCTGTCTCCATCTGCAACCTGGGCTTCAACCCACCATTCTCTTGACTCTTCAGGCTCCTCCAGTCACACCTAACCTTCCCATCGCCTAAAAACCACACAGTCACAGAGTGCTGGCCCATGTGGATTCCGGCTCTGGATTCCATGGCACGCTCTGTCCAACAAGGAGAGTTATTGCCATTGTTGCGAACATGCAATTTGACGAACCATCACCGGGCCCCTGCCAGAATCCCTCCCAGTGTCCCCTGCAATCCCACCCAAATTCGACTTTGGGATTAATGAAGCCGATTTGGGGGGAGGGGACTTGCTTTGGGCCCGGCCCATTCATGTCTCCCAGGGGCATGCCAGCAAGGCTCCATGACCAGACAAGGAATCTTTAGTGCGTGGGGTTTCTTTATCTTTGTCCCCGTGTGGTCACTGACTGGTCCACGACATCTTCAGACTTTATTTCTTTCCTTTCCCACAATGATTTTACGAGATGTAGATGGAACACCGGCAGACATCATGGCACGCGGTAATGAGAGCTGTGGCGTCGAAGCCTCTTGTTACACCATGATTCCCCAACGCAATGAGGTCGGGACGAGGCAAGGCAGTGCCGTGGGGTAGCAGCAGATATTTCGCATCCGCACTCACAGGCCTTGAACGCTAGCGGCTTCTTCTCCGCCCGATATTACCCTCCCATCACCTCCTCATCACATCCCATCGATCTCGACCTTCACAGCTCGACCTTTCCTCGGCCTTTTTTCGTTTTTCGTCGTTTGCGATTGCCGTCTCGCACGTGCAGATCACTTCAACATCGTTTGCTGCGCAGTCCATCTCACCTATCAGGTCTATGGGATCCACGCCTATTGAGCGGGCTTCGGAAGCACATCTCCTACATATAGGGAGCTACCTACGGCGTGGTTTGCGTGGGCCTGCTGGGGCCATATCAATCACGTTTTGGTTGGGGTGCTTTTATCACATGGCTCGCCGCTGTTCTCTCCGACACATCACAATTGGATGAAACCTGCTACAACAATTTTCGAATCGCAGATCGAGACACAGCTGAGGACCATGGCTGCTTCGAGGCGCAATTAAACTTGGAAAAAGGCTGGGTTCACTACCGATGGGTATGACAGTGCCTCGAGACAAAAACCCCAACTTGAAAGTTCAAGGCGGACTTGATAATTCGAAGCTGAAGTGACAACCTCAACCACAACCAGACAGCCTCCTCCATAGTACTAGGCGCTCCTAGGCGGAACTAAAGTAGTTCCCCGAATCCTTCCTAGGTACTGATCCCCCAGACCAATCCCAATGAAAGAAGGCCATGCGCACTTCATTAACGCAGGTACGTGCGGTGGGCTTGCAGATTGCAGAAAGAAGTCTTGCTGCAATGTGACGGGATGTGGGTGTTGCCCCAGTCCACCTGGGCCTTGCCACGACACGACGGATCAACCGACGAGCACACCAGAGCTTTACATTACCATAAACGAAGGCTCTCCCATTGGAATACCACGGCGCACCTTCCGTTCTGATTTCTCCCATCGGGCCAACCTACCACATCGAGCGATTGAGCGTCACTGTTTACTATTACCTGCCTGTCAACCTCAGTCGGCCGGCCTCTCTTCCCGTGGGAGGGAGGACCCTGAAGCTGCAGACGGGATGCAGGATTGATGCAGTAGGTAAGATCTCAAACCTTCCAACGAACCTCAAGCAAGGGATGATGACTTCACCGGAAAAGAGAGACAGACGAACTTCCATTCCTGCATCGTGGATTCAAACTCAAAAACTCAAAACTCTGACCTTCCCGTCCGACTGTCCCTTCGCAGAATGCCACGCGAGCAACACTTCTCAGACCAGAAAAGATCTACGCTGGCTGCTATACTGGCTGCACGCAATCTATTTCCTTCTCGCCAAACCGATCCCCACGGAAATCGGCTTCCCCATGCGCTCTTTATTTTCATTTTAATTTATTTGGACCTAATGAGTTGCCATCACCTCCGATGCAACTCTTCGATATGAGCATGCCATCGGAAGTGTTGGGCTGCGCTCAATTGTGATGTATGACGGACCATTTCCTGGGAAAGAGATCCCGGATGGGCCTGTCCTCGATGTTACGAACATCGCGCATCAGTCCATCGGTCGGTCCTTGCGAAGGATTTAGCTCGTCACGTCCCTTCTAGATGCGCCCACTTGCGTCTCTAGATGTTATCAATGCTGCCATTCCAAGCTGAGATGACCTACTACCCATTCCTGAAAACGAACGGTGCTTGAATTCCCGTCAATTTGATCATTCCACGGTACCCAGAGTCCCAGACCCCACCATGCCCATGCACAATCGTTAACCCACGCGGTACCTGCATAACGTAGCAATGGTATGCAGGAACAATCTGACTTCCCCACGAGACGCCTTCAGATTGCTTTGGGGAATATGTAGTAGCACTGATACTTGGACGTGGTTTCCTACTTGGCTGGCGACGAGCGCCGTCAAGAATTGGCACAGGCACACCGGCAACAGGAGTCATCAATCGTTTAGTAGCAATGCAAGCCTCTGTTTAACTAGTCGCAACCATACCCAATGATTCGACGATTTAACCGGGTCAAAACTCTTCTTTCGTTGAATCAAGCTTGGAGAAAAGAAAAGGATTGGTATTTCCACTCAAATTGGACCGAAGATACCTCTATCGACGTTGAGCCTCGCAACAGTATAAAACAATCCACATGTACGCGTCAATCCGTAGCCCACTCAAACCTTCCATACAAGGCAGCCTGCTGTCCTCCACGCCCATTACTTCTATCCTATTTGCTGAACATCTGGATATGTTTGGTTACCATGATGCCTCCAGCTGCCTCATCATCCCCAACCAGTATCTTCTTTTGACTCTCCGTCTCGAAGCTGGAGAAGTCTTCTTCTTGGCGTTCTCCCGCGGAGATCTCCGTCAAGCATATGCCGTTTCCGTACCCGTTTGAGGAGGACGCATGTCCCCTACTCTCGCTAGGCTGCTCGTAGTTGTTATCGCTCTCTTGGTTGGTGCTGCGCTGCGGGTTGGTGCTGATCTGGAAATTGTAGCGGGCACCGCTTTTGCCATAGCTCTGTTTGTTGGAAGTGTCGCCGCCCAAGTTCAAAACCTGGCGAAGGAGTGGGCGCAGTGTCATCAAGCAGCCTACAATGAGCCCCATGCCGTCTGACGGAAGACATACAAAGTTAGCATTACAGCAGAAAACTGACGGAATCATAGGTAGAACCATACTCTCGGCATAACCCCAAATCACAACATCGGCAAGTGCGTCTGATGCGATAAATCAACTGTCAGTATGTTCCTGCCAGGCAGTGAAGTATCCACTTCAACGGGACGTACAGAGGTAGTTCTCTTGGGCTGTGAGATTGACGGTATATTTGAGCCGGACACAGGCCGATATGGAGGCAAAGAAGCCTAGGCCCAGCATGCATACAACGGAAATCTTGGTGTTTCGGTTCAGCTGAACGTTCCAGAGCAGCGGGATAGGCATAAAGGCAGTGACCCAATCTGTGAAGATATTGACCGCAGTTGTGGCATCTGGTGAACGTGTCCGTGGTGAGTATGGAATCCATATCTCTGTCTTCTATCACGAGACTCACAGTAAATGTCCGCCATGTACTCCGCCGGGTTACACTTCCCTCCATTCTGTAGGGCAGATGTATCCCAGGCCGCGCTGACCGGATTGCATTGGAAGACGATGTAGAAGCCTATAATGAATCGAGTATCGCAGTGTCAGCCAAATCCATGCACCTCAAGTATAATGACCGACACTGGAAAGGGCTACAAGTACTACTGACCCGCAATCATGTTCATGATGGTGAACATAGTCATGACACCGTATTGCACGTAAATATAACCTTTTCGGTTCTGTTGAGGTCATCGCGTTAGTATCTCGACGAGCAGCCGAGACGACAAATTGTATGAGACGAACCTCGGCGATTCGAATGAGCGCCAGACTAATGGACAGCTTGACAGGAATGATGTTGACGCAATAAAAAACCTCAAATATGAAGAACCACTAATTTCCCACATCTCATAGTCAGCCGCCTACCCTCCCTCCGAGTCATGAACGGTGTTGTTAGCGGGTTCACTCACGAATAGTCCTATCTCATGGTACTTTTCGTTTTCCGGCAGTGCCAGGGTTACATTTGTGGCGCCAATACCAGTGAAGCCGCAGGCAATACATCCTATTGAAAGCACGGTAAAAGCGGGCAGTGCCGCGGTCATGCACCAGTCCTCTATACCCCATGGTGCGTATCGCAGTCGGGTGTAGACTCGGAGTACGTAGGTGATGTAGCCGACAGAACATCTGATGAACCAAAGTAAGCATGCTCGAATCCACAAACGTGGTATGCTCCTAGGAAAGTTGTTGCCGGATACGGATGGCAGGGAAATCTTCGGGGAAAAGTGACGCTGATGGTATGGGCGTCCAACGCAAGGAAGGGGAGGGTATCCAGAAGATAGATACTGCGGGAGCAAGAGACAATCTGTTCTGACTCACTATGAGACAATGTTAGCCCAGTGATATGAAGCGAAAACTTGACAAAAGCGCCGTGGAAACGGAAGAGGACCTTGGACACACCATCGTGATGACAGCCGCGGCTAGGTTCGGCCCGCGGTCCTCATAGAGCACCATATTGAGTACAGCGTGTGATTTTCCCGATGTTCACGGTAAGCGGGACTGAGGCGATGAGACGAAACCAGAGTGCTGGACGAGTATGTATACCGGACGCCTTGGCTCGTACATGTACGCATCGATCTCTGGAGTGTCTGTTGTGTCGACGGTAGAGGTATTTTCGCCTTCTGGAGCTTTCCTCACACACATTGCCAGAAAACCAAAGGGCGCAACGGACGGACTCCAACCTCTTTGTAAACTTGACCTCTATCTGCTGTGGTACACTCTACTCGCCCCTGAATCTGTTCGCGAGGTAGCAATGCCAAGATTATAGTGTGCTAGATAGCTTCGATCTCGATGTCTGGACCACCAACTTGATTGCGCAAGCTAACATGCTTCAAGGAGCTAGGTTAGTACTAGTTAAGGTATAGTTCCCCCAAGCTGAGATTAGGAGAAATTACACGTGTGAACAAAACTCGACGATCGGGGGGGGGGGGGGGGGGGGGGGGG